>JAGDYQ010000002.1:16097971-16114339 GCA_021962125.1 Bulinus truncatus
ATACAATTGACATCTACAACCTAGAGAAACCAGCACTTCTGCAATTGAGTCCAGAGCCTAATGCTCCACTGTGGAAATGTCCATGCAATGATCTAAGGCCATAGACTGGGGCTCCACTGTGGAAATGTCCATGCGATGAAGTCCAGAGCCTAATGCTCCACTGTGGAAATGTCCATGCAATGATCTAAGGCCATAGACTGGGGCTCCACTGTGGAAATGTCCATGCGATGAAGTCCAGTGCCTAATGCTCCACTGTGGAAATGTCCATGCGATGAAGTCCAGAGCCTAATGCTCCACTGTGGAAATGTCCATGCGATGAAGTCCAGAGCCTAATGCTCCACTATGGAAATGTCCATGCAATGAAGTCCAGAGCCTAATGCTCCACTGTGGAAATGTCCATGCGATGAAGTCCAGAGCCTAATGCTCCACTGTGGAAATGTCCATGCGATGATCTAAGGCCATAGACTGGGACTCCACTACTTCCTGGACATGCACATGTTGTGTAGGTCAACTTTGTAAAATTATAATTTCTATTAGATTTATATTCACCGACCTTGCAATTGTTCATCAAGTGACCGAAACTGACCTGTTTATGACACCCATGGGGATGCGATACAATAAAGATAAAATTGCAATTACATTTGGTCCGGAATTTCATCAAAACATTAATTCTGAGATGGTACATGCGTACCGCCATGTTGTACAATTGATCTCCAAGTGAACCGCATGTGACGTAATTAAGCATACACCTGTTACCATTAATGTCAACCATACGAACTCTGACCTTATCAAGACTGACCAATGGACTATCTCGTTCATCATAAAACAACCTACAGCTCGTGTGGCTGACCTCAATGTCATCGAAAACCACATGTGTGGCTGTTAACACTTCAATCTTCCACCAGACATTGCTGGGTTTGTCTGAATGTTGACATTTTGTACATGGACATGTTCTGGTCTGTTTATCAAATAGACTAAAATATTTCGTCCCACTTATTTGAGCAAAATCATCTCCAGCAGCATCGACTCCACGGCCATCAGTATACTCCTTCACTGCTATCTCTCCACTTCCATATCTCAGTGTTGTTTTGTTTCTCGTGTTATAGAAAGGATAAGGAATAGTTGTGCCTGGTTAGAACTCTGGTCTGTGTGGACTGGTCACTTTAACATCAACTCTAACTGTCAGGTCAGTTGTGGCTTTGATAAATTCATATAAGTCATGGTCGTGATAATCTTCAGGTAGGTGTTGGATGCTGAATGTCTTAACAGGTATAAACCCTGCATGACCTGGATTTTTCTGACAACCATCAAGATGTTTATATAGGTCAGCTTCTCCACCTTCTGACTCCTGAGTTTCATGACAACCTGTAGAGTTAAAAAAAAATTAAAATGACGGTCAGTTTTTTGTCTACTAAAACGTCAGTGAGTGAATTTATCTCCAGATCAGGTCATTTCTTAGGATGGCATGGTGTGTGCATACTTTCCAAGCTAGCCAGGATGGCAGGGTGTGTGCATACTTTCCAAGCCAGCCATGATGGCAGGGTGTGTGCATACTTTCCAAGCTAGCCAGGATGGCAGGGTGTGTGCATACTTTCCAAGCTAGCCATGATGGCAGGGTGTGTGCATACTTTCCAAGCTAGCCAGGATGGCAGGGTGTGTGCATACTTTCCAAGCCAGCCAGGATGGCAGGGTGTGTGCATACTTTCCAAGCCAGCCAGGATGGCAGGATGTGTGCATACTTTCCAAGCCAGCCAGGATGGCAGGATGTGTGCATACTTTCCAAGCCAGCCATGATGGCAGGGTGTGTGCATACTTTCCAAGCCAGCCAGGATGGCAGGGTGTGTGCATACTTTCCAAGCTAGCCATGATGGCAGGTTTGAGATATACCTTTTACTCTTGCTATGTTGGAATGTTTATTTATATATATATATATATATATATATATATATATATATATATATATAGGGCCTAGCATGAAGCAAAAAACTATAACTGTACGAGACAGTTAACTGGTGTTTCGAAAAATAACATGTTTCGGTAACAATCCTATCACAATGTGACGTCCTATAATACAATTGCAAAGGTTTAAAAAATGGCACACTTCACACAATAAAAGTATTATTTCCACCCGGATAGTAAACCGTTGTCTCATCTCTTTTGTCAGCGTCTTTGTTACAGCAAACATGGAAATGGTGGCGTCTTTGTTACTGCAAACATGGAAATGGTGGCGTCTTTGTTACAGCAAACATGGAAATGGTGGCGTCTTTGTTACAGCAAACATGGAAATAGTGGCGTCTTTGTTACAGTAAACATGGAAATGGTGGCGTCTTTGTTACAGTAAACATGGAAATGGTGGCGTCTTTGTTACAGCAAACATGGAAATGGTGGCGTCTTTGTTACAGTAAACATGGAAATGGTGGCGTCTTTGTTACAGCAAACATGGAAATGGTGGCGTCTTTGTTACAACAAACATGGAAATGGTGGCGTCTTTGTTACATCAAACATGGAAATGGTGGCGTCTTTGTTACAGCAAACATGGAATTGGTGGCATCTTTGTTACAGCAAACATGGAAATGGTGGCGTCTTTGTTACAGCAAACATGGAAATGGTGGCGTCTTTGTTACAGCAAACATGGAAATGGTGGCAACTCTAATTTCTGTTTTTCGAAGTTAGCAATAACTGAGCGAAAGGGTTTGCATTGAAAACTAGACCCCAATTACGCTATAATGAGGTGCGATATCAATATGTTATGATCAAATATAAAAAGAATAATATTGCAAGGTATCGTTTTTAGAATCGAAAATCAGGTTTGCAAATTCTTCAATGCACTCCCGACAGTAAGTCCCATCAATATCATTTTATTTTAGAGAATTAATATTATAATTAATCCAAACATTTTATACAAAGATCAAGTATGGAAATTGCTGAAGACTAATTAGGTAGTACTTACCATACAGTTGAAATTCTGTGTCTGTACTTATCACTGACTGACCCGTCGATTTATCTGTTAGTTAAATTGCTATTTTAGTTAAATCATTATACATTCTGTTATATATAATGTTACGGTATGCATTTAAACTATCGATATAGTCTATAATATAATTATTAAATTAAGTCCATAAAAGTGTACCTCTCAGAGATGTATTGGAACGACTGAAGTTTATTATTTCTCTTGAAACAAACTAATTGAAAGTTAAGGGGAAAAAATACTTTTACTTTATTTTTCTTAATTGATTTTTTAAATGAATTAATTATGTATAAAAAGAACCGGTATGTACCACTGAGGATGGGCAGGTGTGAATGTAATAACCGCTACTAGCGACCAAACGACAAAAAGAGAAATAGAGTGATCTCCCTACTGCAGTGTCCATGAAAACGAGTGAAATAATCTCTTTTCTATAACATCCCATAATTTAAAACTTTTTAGAGTTGTATAAATAAAAAAAAAAACTTTGTTTATAAATTTTATTAAAAAAAAAATTGCATGACATCAAGTTTAGAAAATTTTATCATTCATAAAATATTTTTTATGGTATTAGTTTAAACTTATATTTCTTAGCAACCGGTTTAAAAAAAAAAGAATTATTTATATTTGCAATTAAATAAAACGTCATAGTCAAATGTTCAGGTTTATCAACTTTCTTATAAAAAAGTTATAAGTGAAGTGATTACTTTAAAGAGGAAAATGCATGCTTTAAACACAAAGCAAATTTTGTAAAGAGTCTTTAAAAGGCCATTACCAGTTTAAAATACATTTCTACAAAATATACAATCTTTAACATTAAACATTCGATAACATTAATATGAATTATATGAATCGTGTTGAACATTATTAATAATGTCCTATAACATTCTCCACTCCTCCTCTCCATGTTAACCGCAAATTAAAACAAACCAAAACATGAAAATGACTGCACATAAGTAACACCATTTTTTTTGGTCTATATTAGTTGAACATTCTAAAAGTCTCATCAAGTATAAAAATGATCTGTTCCAAAAAGGATAATTTTTCTAAAGGAAAATAGTCGAAGGTTGGTTGAAAAAGCACTGAAAACCTATATATTTTAAGATATTCCCCTGATAAAGAATTATCGTAATTATTTTTTTTTAAAATTCGGGGTAAGGCTTGGAAATAAAAAAAAATGTAATTGTTACATAAAGTAAAGTGTGAACACATAAATCTAAAGTGATGAGACATACCTGTCTACTTTCAACACGTTCTGTAAATTTTAATAACAATGTGTTTCTTTCTGGACCAAGATCTTCACCTTAAGAATAGTCATGTTAAATATATATATGTAACGCTGTGTTTTATTTGTTTTATATGTTTGCATCATAGACTGTGGAGACTTTTATTCTTCTCTTCTTCGGAGGCGTTCACAGCGTGTATAGTTTACTTTTACTCACATTTAATTAACAAGGTAGCCGAGTCAATAATGATTATTTTACTTTATTTCAACACAACACAAAGATACATCATGAATACGATAATTCCAATATCCTATTAACAACTTTATAACTTGTCCTCTTGTCGATCCCAACTAAACTTCTCAATCGTCCTCTCTGCCCACTACTCCCCGACTGTCTCTCCACTTCTCTCCGTCTGACCCCCTGTCTCTATCTCCGTGTCTCTAACCTGCTCTCTACCTCTGTCGGCCTCTGCCTCTCATTCTAACTGTCCCCTAACTCCCTAAAAACTCACTTACATCCCATTATATGTGGTGATGATTTATCACGTGCCCCAAACGCCCAGAACTTCTGATTGGCTCCCTAACACCCTTTCTAACTCATCTACATATTAATGACTCTTATTCCAGCCTAGGGATTGGTGCGGCTAAAAACTCACTGTGGACTAGTATTTCTTTGTCTCCCTAATTACATCTATCGTCACCTATATCTAGAGGTCACCGACCTGTGCTGACAGACTAATTCTACCTAAAACAAAGATACAACGCTGGAATTCTAGTTATCAAGGCATATGACTGTATCCTGGGCCCATGAACTTTCAATGTTGACTTACTAACTGAACAGTGATTCTAAACTTGTCTGAATATACCTAAGGCTATTGTTACAATATATATATGAGTTTAATAACATTGAATTATCATCATTATCCATAAGTAATTCGCTAAATGTTAAACCTCACTTGAATATACAACTGCATCATCACGTGCTTGACGTCTGCATTGCGAAGCCATGTCCAAGTAGGGTATTAAAATGAAAAGTATTCTGTCTTATATGTCACCTTCAGGAGGAAATCGGACATACTAAATATTTTATTAAATTTTAAAAACTTCTATTTGAATGTCGCTTTTTTTCAATCGGTTATAACCGGATTTTCGAATCAGACTGACTGTGACTTTGGATCTTTTAGTGAAAGTAACTATTTACTTTGCTGACTTCGGCGGTGGATTCCGTCAGCTAACAGTGTACTGTTTGTTTATTGATTTCAACGAGCTGACCAAACCTACAGTGGCGTAGCCTGGGGGGGGGGACGGGGGCAAGGGGGCATCATGCTCAGGGCTTTACTCGCAAAGGGGCGCCAAATGGTCTATTTTACATATAATATTACTAGTTGCAAGTACCCGGCTTTGCCCGGGTTTAAAATAAGGTTTTCTGTTTACCTTCTGTTTTCTCCCTACCCTCTCTCTCCCTTCCTTTCTCTCTCTCTCCCTCCCTCCCTCTCCCCCCCTTTCCCTCCCTCCCTTTCTCCCTCCCTCTCCCATTTCTCTCCCTCCCTCCCTCCCTCTCTCCCCCTTCCTCCTTCCCTCTCTCCCTCCCTGCCCCCTCTCTCTCTTTATCTCTTCCTCCCATTTCTCCCTCCCTAACCCCTCTCTCCCTCCCTCCCTCTTTCTCCCTCCTCCTCCCCACTCCACCTATCTCCCCTCTTCCCTCCCTCTCCCTCATTCCCTCTCTCTCCCTGCCTCCCTCACTCTTATCTCTCTCCCTCCCTCTCTCTCTCTCCCTCTCCCCCTCTCTCCCTCCCTACCCCCCTCTCTCCCTAACTTCCTTTCTTTCTCTTTCCCTTCCCTCCCCCTTCTTCTCTCCCCCTCCCTCCCTCTCCCATCTCCCTCTCTCTCTATCCCTCCCTCTCCCATCTACCTCTCTCCTCCCCCTCCTCTCTCCTCCCCCTGTCCATCCCCCTCCCTCCCTCTCTCCCCCTCCCCTCTCTCCCCCTCCCTCTCTCCCTCCCTACCCCCTCCTCCCTCCTCTCTCTCCCCCATGCCCCCCTCTCTCTATCTCTCTCTCTTATTCTTCTCTCTCTCTCTCTCTCTCTCTCTCTATATATATATATATATATATATATATATATATATATATATATATAAATACTTATTATTATGGCTTCACACTTCTTCTAAAATCCTTCTTCATTCCTTTAACTTCCTCAAGCTGCACAAATAGGGAAGCATGAAAAAACATCAACAATTCTTTGCATCACAAAGGCACAATACAGCACCAGCGCGCAAGTTCTATTCGATCATCGGGAAATGACGTCACAGAGGAATTTTATTTATGGCGCCGTCGAGAGTACTTTAATATAGTAAAATACTAAAATAAAAAAAAATTAATTACAATTAAACTACCCATCCAGATGAAACGAAACCTGTCCTATAACCTTCCCCCGATAATTATGTGTATGTGTAACAAATTTCACGTTTTTTGGTTGTCTGGATCTTGAGTTATAAGGGAACAGACAGACAGACAGACAGACAGACAACAAATGCGTCTTATAAGTATAGAGATATCGTTTTCAAATCTCGGGGGGGGGGGGCGCTAAAAAGGTATTGTGCCCAGGGCGTGAGTTTAGCTCGCTACGCCACTGCAAACCTCGATCTTTTAACACCCATTTTTTTCTAACTTAAAAAAAAGGCACATTAAGTTTTAAATATTAAAATTAGATTTTGAAAAAAATGAATTTAATTTATGTCATTTATTTTATGGCATATTCTTAAAATCTCCAACGGTTTACGTCTAGTCATCCGTAGCTGTGATGAACCCATCTAGGTTAACAGTCATGATTATTTAATTAATTTGGGAAATAAATATTATTGCAGGGTATTTTAGATTTGAATGAGACCAATGGACCTGACTTAAAATGTTCTAAGACTTTCGGTTTTTTGAGATCTCCTTAGCTTTAAATTTAAAGCGCATGTTAAAAAAAGTTGTTTTTTTTTTTATAATTCATCATGATAAATAATTTATGAGGCGTTTAACGTGATTTAAAAATATAAAAAATCAAAGAACCTTAAGAAGATAAATCTTGAAATTTTTTGTAAAGCTATTGCTCTTGTTGGTAACACAATTTACAATGCATAGAAGTAAAAATGCGTAAACAATTTTTACTGACTTCCTGTCTCGTACTAGGTCAGTCGTGCTTCACTGGCACATATAACTGATTATAATGAAAAACTTTCTTTTATTGGCGATTTTGTCCACTAATGGAGAGGCCACAAAATTCATAGGAAACTGACATCGACATATTTACTTTCTGTTTACTAAAGATTATAATTTCATGAAAATTAAATATTTGTTGTATTTATCTCCAATTCACTTGTACCTTTTTTAAAAAAAATAGGTATTATCAATTTGACTCTGGAATAACAAACAAAAATACACAACAAAACTAAATAAACAAGCGAAAAATTAAAAACAGCTAATGGAATTAAAAAAAAAAACAACATAATTGTTCTTTAGTAAATTTTACTTTGTATTTTATTAACATTTTATTAACATTTTATAAATATCACTCATTATAATCAATTAAAATGATAAAACTGATTATGTAAATAGACAGATGATCGTAATTGTGTTGGCAGGTTGTTATTAATGTCCATCTAAAATGCGATTCCCACACCCAAAAGCCTAAAATGTTGAAATATTTACCAATTAAGTGTGAAGATAAATATGAAAGGCGGCCAATAATGTTTTTCTAACTAATAAACATCGTTATCTTTTGATTTTTTTTTCATTTACATCTAGAAGACATCATTTCCAGTGAAACCTTCACCGCTGTAATTGAGTCCACAGCCTAAAGCTCCACTGTGAAAATGTTTATTCCATGAACCAACACAAAGGACTGTGGCCCCACTACTTCCTGGACATGTGCATGTTGTGTAGGTCAACTTTGTGTTATTATATTTTTTTTATTATATTCACTTATCTTGAAATTGTCCTTCAAGTGACCGAAACTGACATGTTTATGACATCCATGAGGATGTGATACTATGAATGTCAAATTGACATCATATTTATTCTTGTATTTGTTCCTAACTCCAGAGATCTGACCTGTGTACCGCCATTTTGTACAATCGATCCCCCTGTGAGTCACATGCCGCATATTTCAACAAACATTTGTCTTCCCCCATGCTTACAAAATGAACACTGGCCTTATAGAGACTGACCACTGGACCATCTTGTCCATCATAAAACAATCTACAGGTCGTGTGGCTGGCCTCAATGTCATCAAAAACCACATGTGTCGCTGTAAGTACAATTATTTCCCACCAGACATTGTTGGGTTTGTCTGAATGTTGACATTTAGTACATGGACTTGTTCTGGTGTACTTATCAAAAAGACTAAAATATTTTCCCCCATGTAAGCTATTAAGTTCAATTCCTGTAGCATCAACCCCACCACCGTCAATAAACTTCCGTATTCCTATCTGTCCCACTTCCAAGTCTCAATGTTGTTTTGTCTCTCATGTCATAGAAAGGATATGGGACATTTGTGTCTGGGTAAAACTCTGGTCTGTGTGGACTGGTCATTTTAACATCAACTCTTACGGTCAGGTCAGCTGTGGCCTTGACCAACTCATACAGGACATGGTCCTGATAACCTTCCGGTAGAAGGTCAATACTGAATGATTTAATGGGTATAAAATGTGTATGACCTGGATTTTTCTGACAGTCGAACAGATGTTTTTGTAGGTCAGCTTCTCCCCATTTCGACACCTGAGTTTCATGGTTACCTGTGTAATCAGAACAATGAAATATTTTGTACAGATATCAGTCAACAAAGTTTAGACATTAATTAATGTAAAATATGAAGACTTTAAGACTTATTTTTGTTTATATTTTTTTTTTTTTATTTCTAGCTCATCGATAGAAGAGTTGGCAGCTGGTCGTCTGCCTTTAGGCTTTTACTAACTAGCAACAAATTCCTTGACCTTTAGCATCTCCTTGAATTGTGCGGAAAGATTATTTTATTATCAGGTTGATTTCTGTACCAGTTTTTTTTTTCACACTCTTCTAGAGCTTGGAGCCGAGCAACAATGAATTTTGTACGTTTTTTTTTTTAATTTTATATCATTTTAATTGAAATAAAAATCTCTCACCCATTGCTCTGGGGAAAAAAATAATTCATTTAATACAGATGAACTTATCGTACATCTTGACAGGCCACTGAATGATCGATCAGCTGATTTATCTGATATATACAATGTAATATATTTCATATAAAGAAGATATTCTAAATAAAACAGTTTAATAAATAATGCGATTTAATTATTTTGTTTACCTTTTAAGTAACGTGTCAGATGTACAGACTGGTCTTTTCCCGCTTGATTCCACCTAATGCAAGAAAAAGTGCATCTGTTATTTTACTACTGATATATATATATATGGACAGGTTTGTGGTATTTCCTGACCCAGAAGTATATAGTCAATTTAACCAGCTGAAACTCATATATTGTTATTGCAGAGAAGGAAAAGAGTCGATTTCTTCATTAACCACTCTTTTAACACATATTTAGTCTATCCATATTGATTAGACTTGTGGGATGAACGCAGGAAAACCGACATTACAGAGACTTGAAACGATAATTATAACAAGAATTTTATTAATTTCGACCATAGTTTTTGCCGATTAGTATATTACAGCACATACACCATTTATTACTATGTTTGTTTATACGATTGTGCTGTATAGTGTATGTGGGAAAGGGGGGGGGGAGATGCAGAAGCTCGGTGCGCACTGCGACGCTACAAAGTACACCACCGTTCATAAGCGAAGTTTAAAATAAAGAATCGCGTGCAGTCAGTTGTGGTTTACATCCCCTTGGCTTCGCCATGCTCGTCTTTTACTCACAACACTATCATTTCCTTCACCTATATCCATACATTTATATGGTATTTATCTGGTTCCGTTTATATTGTGGCCGTGACGTACGCTTTGCTGCAAAACATCAATTCAAAAAAAAAATGAATATCTTCGCAATTTCGAAGTCGACAATCGCAGGAAATATTGAAAGGAAGGTTTTATGAACTTTTGTTCTTGTTATCTTTACGGTTACGGGTTTCCTTTCAGCACGCACCGATAACAAACCATTCTCACTTTAGGAAATACTGTTAAACTATTAAAACAATTTCACTTGCTTTTGTTGATAAATTTTATTTTTTTTTAAAATAATATTTGAAATAGTTTACCAGACTAAAGAAAAATAACTTCAGAACTCTGCACTTAAATGAACAGATTCTAAACTTGAGAACCATAACCACTTTCCGTAATTTCCTCTTCATATAGACATTATCAAAGAATAATTAGCTTCTGACTCCATAATAATTTAATTAATTGACTCGAACGTCTTTAAATAATGTATTGTAAAATAAAATACATAAATGTTCAAAATATAAAACAGATTGGACATAAGAGAGTTGGTGATAATAGATTTAAAATTTCCACAAACTTCCGCTTGTCTACGTGACGGACTGGCGGTTTACCTTCAGACAAAATTACTTGAATAAAAAGTAAAGTTCCCGTTCACTTAATCCTAAAAGACCACTTGGGGCCGGTGAAGTGTAGAATTGATCTTTTCAGTTACTACGGCGCGTGAAGTGATTGGGTGGTCATCACAAAGCCCGGCTGGGTGGATTTGATGGACTTGTGCAGTGCTCGATTTAAGAAAAAACCAGTGCCGGGAATGAACAAAAATTTCTGCAGAGCCGGGAATAAATGTCTATGATTTTATCCCCGGCTGGGATATATTAGCTAAAGCAGAGCCGGGGATGACAGGTCTGAGTGCCGGGGGATATCCCCGGCATCCCCGGCGGTAAATCGAGCCCTGGACTTGTGTTAACTTTCTCCAGTACCTGCACTCATTCTCTTAGCTTAATCTGAGGATCGAACTCGGGACTATCAGGCCACCTGTCCCAAGACTTGAAAAAAAAATACCTAAACAAATAAAATAAAAGAAGTAATTTCTTAATTTAAAAAAAAAAAAAATTGGGGATTTCCTAAGGAGATTACACAATGAGATAGACATAAACCTAAAAAATTAATTAGAAAATGTGGAAGAGTTTAAAGTAATGAAAAATGTTCTAGAAACCATAAATTAATCAATAAAAGATATAGTCCTATTTATATTACTTTGACTTCCGCTTCTCCTTTGTTTTCTACTCATGTTCCAAAATCGGTAATACCTCACATGATATTTTTTTTGCTAAAAATACAAAACGGGAAGGAATATTGATTATAAATTATAGCCTATCACTGGGATGTCCGTCCTATGTCCTTGTATATCCTCGTACCTGTATTAGACCCCCCCCCCAGGGGAGAAACGTCTTTTGGCATTACCTCACGATCCAGTCTGATCGAAGCTTACATTTGTAATGTAACGAATAATTAAAAACAGTCGATTGAACAGAGTGGCTTAAAAGGGCTTTTCGCTTTGAGCAGCATGCTGCAGGTGATGGGTTCAAATCCCGGCAAGCCTATTCACCCACCTATGTTTTTCCTGGTGGTTCAGTAGCCGTTGTATTCTAGATCAGCGGCCCTCAATCTTCTTCTTTACTGTACCCCAAAGGGTGCGAAAGTATGTCTTCGGGTATGTCCACTCAAACGTAAATTTACCGATGAATACACTTATTATTCGTACCCCTGCATTCCCTTTCCCGTACGCCTGCATTACCTTTTCCGTAGCCCTGCATTCCCTTTCCTGTACCCCTGCATTCCCTTTTCCGTAGCCCTGCATTCCCTTTCCTGTACCCCTGCATTCCCTTTCCTGTACCCCTGCATTCCTTTTCCCGTACCCTTCCATTCCCTTTCCCGTACGACTGCATTCCCTTTCCCGTACCCCTGCATTCCTTTTCCCGTAGCCCTGCATTCCCTTTCCCGTACGCCTGCATTCCCTTTCCCGTACGCCTGCATTCCCTTTCCCGAATGAACAAAAAAAAAGGTAAAACAAACAACAACGACAAACGAACCATTTGTTGTTTATAAGACCAGGAGATGGCGACTCTCTAGTAATTTAGTAATAATGATCTCGTTCAGGTTCAATATTTCCACTTGCCATCTGGGTACCTAAATACTACTACTACTACTACTACTACTACTACTACTACTACTACTACTACTACTACTACTACTACTACTACTACTACTACTACTACTACTACTACTACTACTAATAATAATAATAAATATAATAATAATAATAATAAATTAAAAAATTGCTGGATATTAACATCATGATTTATCTAAAATAGTCCGATCACAAAGTCTCTTAAGAGGACGCAATGTAGTTTTTTTTTTAAACTATAATTAATAGCTTGCTTCTATAAACTAATTACACCACTTCTGTAGTATTTCATCTGGATTTACCTAGCGAACTGGGGTTTTATTTAGTTATAAAATAAGCAAACACTTAAAAAAGTTAAAAAAGAAATAAATGTTGTAGAGAAAGACTGTGGTGAGTCTTGTCGTCATTTACAAGGGCCATTACAACATTTTACTAACCATATGTTTTTCAAGTACCACTTGAGGAAACCAATAACTGCCACTGACACAAAAAAAAAGATCAATTCATCAAGTCTTTAAATACATTTATCTGACGCCAGCCACGTGTTGAGTCACAGCCTCATTTATGGATATGGCCAACCAGCTACCACACAAATACTCTCCACTTGTCCACACCCACGGCCGTCTTACTCCAAAATATGACTCGAAACAATAATTTTTAACGGTCTTGGTGCAGTTTTCATATGTTTGTACCATAACCTCTAATGTTGTCTTCATGCAGTAATTTGCCAGTAATCATACGTTTTTAGCATAAACTCTTCTGTTGTCTTCATGCAGTAATTTGTCAGTAATCATACGGTTTTAGCATAAACTCTTCTGTTGTCTTCATGCAGTAATTTGCCAGTAATCATACGGTTTTAGCATAAACTCTTATGTTGTCTTCATGCAGTAATTTGCCAGTAATCATACGGTTTTAGCATAAACTCTTCTGTTGTCTTCATGCAGAAATTTGCCAGTAATCATACGGTTTTAGCATAAACTCTTCTGTTGTCTTCATGCAGTAATTTGTCAGTAATCATACGGTTTTAGCATAAACTCTTCTGTTGTCTTCATGCAGTAATTTGCCAGTAATCATACGGTTTTAGCATAAACTCTTCTGTTGTCTTCATGCAGTAATTTGCCAGTAATCATACGGTTTTAGCATAAACTCTTCTGTTGTCTTCATGCAGTTATCATATGTCTGTACCATACCCCTCTACTGTTGCAGCCTTTATTTTCAACACTACTGCATGACAAATAGTTGCCCTACTTGCTGCTCACGATCCACAGATGGGATGATTTAAATGTTTAGAGGACGATGGGAAGACTTCAGTTCTCTGTTGTATCCAAGACTTCAGTTCCCTTTTTGTATCTAATACTTCAATACTCTGTTGAATAATACTTAAATTCTATGTTGATTTAAAACAAGAAACGATAAAAAAAATTCAGTTTAAAAAAAAAAATTTCTAAGATATATATATATATATTTTAAATTTGCAATAAATTTTAATCTTAAATTAACTTAGTATTCAACTAGCCCCCAAGTAACCCTAACAAGTCTTAAAACAAGAAGTTTTGTTTACATATTTAAAGACGCTGCCTATTAAAGAGATAGAGACATACAATATAGCACGGTGTGTAAATGGATGCACGCATGTTTACCGCTGCTTTGACCTTCTAGCACTCGGCTCGATCTGAAACATGTACATTGAATGTACAATTATTGATGCAAGGGAAGTAGCCCTTTTGTTATTGTCGTTATCACGGTTACATTCCTTGATTAGTCATAAGAATTTATTTATTTTTTAATAACTTGTAAACAAAGGCCCGGTACCCCGACCGGATAGAACGCACGCAGTTGGAGTATACAGTAAGTCTATATACAAAAAAATAGCGCCTTGCCAGTATTTTAAAATGAGCTGTATTTATTAAGGGGCTGTCCATTATTTATGTCAACAATTTTTGGCGATTTTTACCCCCCCTCCCCCTTGTCAACAACTTGTCAAACTTCCAGAGACCCCCCCCCTCCCCTATAAAATTACGTCAACATTTGATTACCCCCCCCCCCCCAAAAAAAAAGGTGGCTTCCATAATGTTTATGTGGCAAAATTAGTAGGAATATAGTTAGTTTAATTAAAATCAGTGATGTTAACAAGGACACAAAGTGCAAGGACCAGGACCAGGACAAGGACACAAAGTACAAGGACAAGGACTTGCCTGCCAAGGACCAGGACAAGGACAAAGACTTTGCATCAAGGACCAGGACAAGGACAAGGACTTTGCATACAAGGACTAAAACAAGGATTTCATAAAACAATAAAAACCAATATTTCTTTAACAACAAAATTTATTTAAATTTCATGTATATACATGTAATGTAGTGCATTCAACAAAATCATAATGTTAGTCAATGTCAAACGTTACACTTGAGGAACACAAGTGCCTCCAATAGTGAATCACTCATACGAGCTCTGTGTGGTCGTAAAAACAATCCACTTTGTGAAAAGACTCGTTCCACTGGAGCTGAACTTGCAGGAGCGCAAAACAGTCTCGCCAGCAATGGCTGCAGCAATGAAAATTCCGGTTTCTTATATATGTCTGACAGTTTGCACTCGTCTGCATTAAATGATGATGAATTTATAACTTTCAGGTAATTCTGCAGCTGTTTCTCACTCTTAACAGCTGCATCTTCTACAGTAGTCTCCAACTTGTTTTTATAATGTGAAAAGAGGGAGACTCTGGCTTTTTTCGCAGAAGGTTGACTTTCCGAGGGAGCTGGAGTTGGCTTGTGCGACTCGGCTGATGTGGAAATAGAAGATGCTGGTCGGCAAACAGTGAGCTCAGACTGCAGCATTGCTGTAAAAAACAAAAAACCGTTTACAACTATGTACAATTATACACATATGCATTGGGTAAACATTTTGCTTTAATTAAAAATAAATGAGGAACTAGCACTGGCCAAGTGGTTACTAGGAGCAATGAATGAATAACGTTTTGAAAAAAATTGCCATAAACAACGACACAAATTTACAACTCCAGCATTGCACATTAACTGCCAAACAATCATAAAAAATAAAATCATCCACTTACCAGTTATTTGATGTCGTAGGTTGTCTCTCACATCTTGAGGTCCTGGGTTGTCAGCAAGCCAGTGAAAAGCATATTGGGGGTCTGCTGCAGATGCTAAGATAAAAATGCTGTTGTCAAATGCCAACGACTTTGAAGTTTGTTGACGAGTCAAGTGATTTGTCTTATCAAGACGCTTGAACAGCATGAAAAACCTTTCATCCAACTGGCAAAGAAGTTCATTTAGGACAGAATGGTGGTACGCAGTGGCGTCACTAGGGTTGGTGTCACCCGGTGCGGTAACTCAGGGTGTCACCCCTCTCATGACACCCCGGTCTCCATATTTTTTTCAGACACCGTATATATGTGCGCATGCGCGACTTTATTATTTTTTTTCCATTTCCGGGGTCAGGATTTTAGCGATAATTGATATCTATAGGTCAGTGTAAGTATGCCAATAACTTCATTAAAATAACGCACTGGCTCCGGATACGTCTAAGACGTACTACGTATTTTTTTTCGGGATACGTCTAGCAAACTTTGATGACGTCAGTAAACAGAATGAATGAGAACACTTATTTACTGCAGACGTTGATGACGTCATTTACTGTTAATAATGGGAGATATATTTTTTTTCGGGGACCATCAATAGATATTGCTCTACACCCTAACCCTACCCCTAACCCTAATTCTGAAAAAAAAATCTGAAACGAAGCCACAATTTTAATATATAATCAGAAAGAATGGCTCGGTTATGCAATTTCCCGCGAAAAGAAAATAACTTTAAATCATAAGAGTTCATCTTAGACGTATCCGGAACCGGTGCGTTAAGATAATTAATAATAAAAAGTACGCAGTGTCTGTTAATAATCGGAGATATTTTTATTTATTTATAAAAATTAAATACGGCTGTGAATTATTTTAAGAATATAGGCCTAAAACTAGATATTTTGCATTCGGGTGTCACCCCTCGTGAGGGTGTCACCCGGTGCGGTCCGCACCCCGCACCCCCTAGTGACGCCACT
>JAGDYQ010000002.1:16114839-16284517 GCA_021962125.1 Bulinus truncatus
ATCCGAGAAGAAAAATGTAAAAAAAAAATGTAATGTGGGTGTGGAGGATGCCTCAGGGTTAGCTGGAGCCCCACACAATCTCTGAAAACTGGAGCGCCTGCATCATTTAAATACCGGGTCATTTCCTCTTTCCCCTTCCTCCTCCAAATGTCCCGGGAAAGAGGGCGGGGACAATAATTCAGATTATCCTTCCTTTAAACACGGGAGCTAGGTATTTGATTACTTAACAGGTAAAAAAAAATTAAAACAGCATATATTAATTAAATACATCCATTCAGTTTTTGACCATGTATAATCATCAAAAGACTTTAATTCAGTTTTAATGTAATTGGTTTATTCATTTTTTATTACTTTTAAGTATTACTTTTATATACTTTTACTATACAACCTTTCTGATTGTGTTTAAATGAGCTTCACAGACTTTTCTAATCCTAAGGTTTGTGTTCTTGTCTCCAGCCCCTTCTCATTTCATATGTTTTATTATCATACGGGCAAGTAATTGCGTAAAGCACACATAATATTGTGTTTTATGTCTTTGCCACAAAGCTATGCAGACGTCAATGCAAAGATCGGGCACTGGCCTGGTTATCTTCGCGCCAAGAGAGTTTACAGATATAAAAGTACATTGAATGGGACGGATGGTCGTGCAGTAAAAGGGGTCGACTGTAGACCTGAGGGCTCCCCGGGCTTGATCTCGGGTGATAACCAAGTGGATTTCTTAGATCATGGTGAAAGTTTCCTCCATGTCTCCCGTAGTGCCTGCACGGCCATTGCACTATAGCTACGGTTCTCAAACTTTTTTTTTTCGCTACTGTACCCCAGAAAAAAAGGGCGCGAAAGTTATGCCCACTGGTACACATAACAATTAAGTTAATCAAACGGTTGGTTGTTTTAAACGAAAACTATATGTCACTGCGTACAAATGCATAAACTTTGCCGCGCCCCTTGGGGTACTCGTACCACCGTTTGAGAATCGCGCCGCTATAGGCTACATGCCATGGTGGGGAATGACAGAAGGGACACTAAAACTAAAGTCCTAAAATGGTTTATAGCAGTGGTTCCCAAACCCCCCCCCACCCCCAGGCTGCAGACCGGTACCGGTCCGTGCATCAAATGGTACTGAGCCGCTCAAGATAATTCAAAGTATATTAGTGTGCAAGGGAGGTAATAAAATTCAAAATTGAAGTCTTCATTTTGTAGCAGTTCTCAAAAGAAACGTAAATTCGTCCATTATTTGTAGTAAAATCTTGAGATTGTTTTTACAGGACACAATGGGGGCATTTAGCTTCCCTTTTCTGATCAATAATAATTGATTTCTACAGAATCAATAATAATGGAACTATCGGCATACACACACACACACACACACTATCCAGCAATTTAGCGATTGAGTGACCTACATATTTTATCGAAATTTTACTTGAGTACCACCACTGTTTATTTAATGACGTGCAATGAGGAACGAATCTTAATCGCAGACGGCATGCAATACATATTCTACACGTGACACTGTTACATGAACATTTAATTAAATAATTGTTAAATAAAAGTTTGGATGTATTTACACGATCTGTGACATCATAAAGGTCAAGGTCATGTTCTAGATCCGGGAGTTCCCAACCTTTTTTTTTCTTTGGGGCCCAGTTCTTTCCAAGAAAAGCGAAGGCACCCTCCCTCCCCCCTCCCCACCCCCTGCCCTCTCCCACGTCACATACTCAATTGAATGTTGAATTATTCGATTTTCAAAACATTTTTATAGAGGATACAATATATAAGCCTGTTGTAATCGGTATATCTTGTAAACGAATCTTTCTATTTATAAGTAATTTATAAGCATACAAATTACACAAGCTTTTATGTTAAAAAAAAGGCTGCGAAATTGGTATCGTGTTTGTTCGGAGAGAGAGGGAGAGAGAGACAGACAGAGAGAGGGACTGACAGACAGACAGAGAGAGACAGAGAGACACAGACAGACAAATAAATAGACAGAGAGAGACAGACAGACAGACAGAGAGCGAGACAGAGAGACACAGACAGACAAATAAATTGACATAGAGAGACAGACAGACAGACAGACAGACAGACAGACAGACAGACAGACAGACAGACAGACAGACAGACAGACAGATAGATAGATAGATAGATAGATAGATAGATAGATAGATAGATAGATAGATAGATAGATAGATAGATAGATAGATAGATAGATAGATAGATAGATAGATAGATAGATAGATAGATAGATAGATAGATAGATAGATAGATAGATAGATAGATAGATAGATAGATAGATAGATAGATAGATAGATAGATAGATAGATAGATAGATAGATAGATAGATAGATAGATGCGTGTGCACGTATGTACGTATGGCATATGCGTGCAAAGTATTCAGATTTACGAATGGGCTAAACAAAATGAATTCAGAAATCTGTTACCTTGACCGAACTGTCCTTTGAAATGTTCGTGTTCCTGTTAGTCGGGTGTGATCCTGTCCTGTGGTACAATCCAAATACCAAGGCACTAGACGCAACGCGTGCATTACGTGACCCGTGTCATGTGACCCACGGTGATCACTTTATCCAAAATCCGTTATCTCGACTTACGTAGTCGAGTAGAAAAGAAAAAAATAATCGAAGAATATTTTAAAATATATAATCAAGGATCTCAGAAATTGTAGAAATAGTTCAAACGAACGTTGTTTTGTGTGTTTGTTTTGAAGTGTATTTGTGTTTTTATTTGGTGAATGTCTGAATTTTTCTCTGCTGCTCCTACGAGTTGCTAGAAAATTTTGGACCAAAGTAGCGCGAAACCTAGATTTTAATGTAGCACAAAGTAGGGTAATTTATTTATTTGGCATTTTTAACTGTGTAAATGAGTTGTGGTTTTTTCTGCTCTACTTAGAAACTTTATTTTAAATTCCATGAACACTAAAAAAAAGCAAACAGCCTTGCGAATTAGGCAACAATGCTTTGCCGGCTAACGAGCTTATGGTGTTTATAGACAGCGCCTATTGCTTGACTATGAAAGTATGAGAGGGTGTGTTTGTGCAGCTATATGTGTGTATTAATGTGTGTGTGTGTGTTTGTGCAGCTATGTGTGAGTGTGTGTGTGTGTGTGTGTGCGTGTTTGTATGAGTGTGTGCCGGGGCAATAGGTTACGTGTCTATAACCTCGAATGTGTGTAAACAGCGCGTTCATTATTACCGTGAGCTCATGTGTGATGTATGTATGCTAACCTAAGTCGCTTCAAAATGAAACACGATTCAAAGTTTCTCAAGTGAAGTATGGACCAAAATTAAAAAAATATCTCACAAATCAATCTCATTTGGGGCAAATGAACAAAAAAAAGAGCCATTTTTATATGTTTCCAGGACATCTCACTCAATGGGGAACAACCTTACCCTAGTTTTCAGGTTAAGTCATGGGGCCCAAGATTTGGGAAGGCGTCTTTAAAAGAATTTGGACTCCATCCATTGCAGGGGGGGGGTGGACCAGTTGTCAGATATTGTCATGTGGGGGGGGCAAGATTTGCGAAGGTGCCAACTGAACTGGACAATCGCCACACAATGGACATTCAGGTTGTGAAATGCCTTATTCACGCAGGGCCCGCTGTGCGCAAGCCAAGGCGCTGCTCGAACTCGTAAAGGACTCCACGAAATAACACCACCAACTTTACTCTTCTATTCATATTTTCACTCTCTTCTTTCAAAGGGGCCCAAAAAAACTCTCCTCTGAGACTAGGGAACTCAACTGATAGTATTCCTCCTCTGATTATCGTCCACATAAAATTAATATGCCTAAGGTACTCAAATAATGAGGGTCGGGTGGCAGAGTGCAGTAGAGCGATCGACTGTCGATCCGAGATCGTCGGTGAGAACCAAAGAGAATTTTGGGTAGGTCAAAATATAGTTCATCACATGAAATCCAACCAACTTTAAATGGGTATCTGACCGCGTTTGTGGCAGTAAAGGCGGCTTGTCGTTGTGCTGACAGGCCTAGCCCTACAAAATACGTGGTTACAAAAACAGATAAATTCTACTAGGAATCTGCCCCGATCAGTGGCGTAGTGAGGGGGCGGGGGGCAAGGGGGCATCATGCCCCCGGGCGCTACTAACAAAGGGGCGACAAATGGTATATTTTACATATAATATTTAATGGTTTTCGAAAGGGGGGAGGGCGTTAAAAAAGGTATTGTGCCCCGGGCGCGAGTTAAGCTCGCTACGCCACTGACACCGATAGTCCTTTACTACTACTTAACTACTACTCCAATAGTGATTTAACATTTCTTATGATTGGTGTCTTGAACTAGGTTTACTCTTCGTCCAATATCCACTTGAACTAATAACAAAAATGTTTTTTTTTTAAAAATAGTTAAACTTCAAGGCTATCAAAGGATCTTTTTTACTTATTAGTTCTTATGAAAGAAAAAGTTAGATAACTCATATTTACAAACTAAAGCATCATGAATTCATGAATTATCTACCCTTTTAACCTGTGGTTCGACCATATAGGTTCGACCTACATTCATTCATTCAACATTTTATCTCCGGAAAAGGGGGGGGGGGGGGAGGGAAAAAAATTTTTTGTCTCTAACAAGAGGTGACTTTTTCACCACTGCTTCTGGCACAGGAATAGGTTAGCATTTGGGCCAATAATGCTAGTTACTCCGCTGACGCCCCCCCCCCTTTTTTTAAATTTCTTATTTTCACTAATAATGTATCAAGATCAATATGTCAGAGAACGGTTGGCCGCCCAAATATCACGTGGGATATGGTCCTTCGAACAAGACATGACGCAATACAACCTGGCGTAGGGGAGACCTGCGAGTGGCCTCCTAAACCAAGAGAGAGAGAGAGAGAGAGAGAGATGGAGAGCTGTTGCATAAGCCCTTGCGACTCAAAAAGTTCAAGGATTAAAGTAAGTAATACGTTCCAACAATTTCAATCAACTTTACCGTGTTGCTAAATGTATGTCAAACATCGACCACAGTGTCTCAAGTCTTGAATACCCTTTTCTATTATTTGAGCGCCTGTTAGTAGCCCGAAATATTCATAAGTTGGATCGGAAGCATGTAGCATGTTGCAACTTGTGCTACTAGTTAGCTACACGTAGAATTTTCCTGCTACTGGATACCTCAGTATCCAGGCATACTAAGGTCCACATATTATAAATAAAATAGATACATGATTTTGATTCTCATTCCGGTAGGACAGTGTTTCCCAAAGTGCAGAGGCGTACCTAGGGTGGGGGGAGGAGGGGGGTCTAAGTTCCAAAGTCCCCCCGGGCCCCAGCTTGAGGAGGCCCCCACCCAAAAATTTTTTAAACATTAAATATTAAGTACATTATTTCATATCATGGTGTCGAATGTCAAAAGAGGCCAAGCCCCCCCCGGGCCCCCAAATCCCTAGGTTCGGCACTGCCAAAGTGTGATACGCGTACCTCATGAGGTACACGCAGCAACGGGCTGAGAACATTTGGTAAGCATGCACGGCTAAAGCGAAAGCAATGAAATGAGGGGAAACCCCTGACCGTAAAAGTAATTTGCACGCTGTTTTTTTTTTATTAGGGGCTCTCAGTATTACGAAAATAGAAGAGGGGGGGGGGGTTACAGTGATGTCGAAAGTTTAGGTCACACTGCTGAAGGGGATAATTACCAGTTACATGGAGTCCAAACGAGCGTGTAAATGATATGGTACCAAGGTAGTTATTTATTTTTCTAAGACTAATGCATTGCGAAATTCGAAAGCCCCCCCGGGGGCCCCAGCTTAAGTACATTATCTCATGTTATGGTGTCGAATGTCAACACGCAGGGGCCCCCAAAGAGGCCAAGCCCACCGGGCCCCCAAATCCCTAGGTTGGGCACTGCTGCGTCTACAGTGCTTTCGACCCCCCCTCCCCCGCCCCATATTTTCTTTTTTTACAACGTTTTCTTAACTTCATTTTCACCCCCAGGAGCATCGAAATTAATCCTTAAATGAATTTTATTGTGTTGCTATTTAATCCTCAATTTATTTAGTTTTCTTTCGCTCACACGCACATAGACGGATCTGGAGACGGCAGGGGGGGGTGGTACACGCACAGTCCATCTCGGGGTACCTCATTACAATGGTGACCTTTTGAAAATATGTAGAATGAATGCAAACTGAGAAAATCATGATACTCAAAACTTGTGTAATAGATAGATAATAATCGTGGACAGAACACCATTGCTCACTCGGAATTACGGTGGAATGTTGTTATTACTATTACCAGCAGTCAAGCATGCACTTTTAACCTATTTAAAGCTGACAGTAAGTTATGCAAGTGTTACGTTATTGAAATCTTAAAATTGATAATACTTTGTCTGATTGTAAATAACTCTGGAAACTTCGCGCTATTCATATCAAACATATTGACATTGTACTTACGATGTAAGCCTAATTGAATAGCCTTGCTTCAAAACGTAAACAAGCCCAGTATTACATGATCACACATTTATAGTGCAAATCTGCCTCAAGCTATATATGTTAGTGCGGTACTTCACTATTTCATATTTTTTACTATTAGTATAAGTATTACTGTATTAGGCTTACGTCTAAATAAGTATCTACCATAATCTACCAAATACCAATTTTAAATTTCAACTTTAATAAGCCCGTGGCATTGAGGAGTAGTAAAATTAGCAATGCTAACAGCAACGGCGTGCTTAGTAAAATTAATATTATTAATTTTTTTTTTTCATTCTTTCTCTTCCCTTTTTAAATAAATTGTTTCAATATTTTTTTATTCATTGTTGTCTTGTTAAGCAATTTACGAAAAGGAAAAGATGCTGATTATTATCTCAGCGATCAGAACCTCCCCTGGTACGCTATTCATAATAAGAACAATTCAATGCTAAAAGCAATGATCTTAAGATTTTATTTATACTATTGTTCTTGGATAGGTCTCGCGAACTCACATATGACGCGAGAAAAAGCGTTTGTTGCGTTGGTGCCGATCGCTAAAATTATGCCAGGTTGGCCTCCAATTATTTTATAGTGATTTGTAAATTCGAAAATTAATTACTATTTTAAAGTTAATGATTTAGAATTCAAGTTAAATTTATAAGGTATTATAGTCAGATGAAGATGTTTTGAAAATGTATTTGAATAGTTTTAGTTAATTTAATTGTACTGTTTTTAATTTTACTTTAGAAAAATAGCTGCCCATCGGAAAACGACGACCTGACAGCCATCAACGTTCCGTTTTTCTCGTTCCAGAAAAGAAACGATATTAAGGATTATTATTATTATTATTACATTGTTTCTTTGTATAATCCCACAGAGCTGAAAGTAGCCACCATGGCATCTCCGCTTCATTCATTTGAAATGAATGGAATACAAGTAAGTTAGCATACATCTTTTAAGAATGATCAAAAACAATTACTGTACATGCTGTCATGAGTATACTTGACAGTTTCCAGGGTTAACATCAATCATTTATCATTATTTAAAAACTACGTTGAAATCTATCTTTATCAAATTAGTGAGGCAAACAATTGTAATACTGTAAAATATTGGTAATAAGTCTTTTAATAGATAGAAGTATTAACTAGTTTTAGAATACATTCTACACCTCCACCAGAGGTGTGCTAACATGTTTTGAAATGCTGCAGTGGGCTCAGAAATTTGACTGAAGTGCGGGAGCAAGCTTGTATGGATGAACTAATGTATGAATCAATATAGATTTAATGTAAAAATCATTGATATCATCGAGCGGATGGAGTGCAGGTCTACTAATAATAGAACACTCATAATTTTATGTCTTAAAGTTAACCCATTAATTGGTTACATGTTTCAGGGTTAGGAGTTTAGTTAGGCTATTTGATACTCTACATAACTGCACCAGCTAATTCCTAACTACAGAATTTTAGTTTAGACCATGAACTCATTTGGTGTATCAGGCATACTACATTGTCAAATAGTCATTGTCTGCATAATGCAACTTAAATTTTAAAGCTCTTTCTTACAATATTTTAACAATACTGTACTTGGTATGAAGTAAAGTTCCCTTAACCCTAACGGGCCATCAGAGCAGATGAAGTGTAGAACTCATCTGTTTCTATAACCCTGAAGGGGTTGTGTGGTTAGCACAACGTCCAGCCGCCTTTACTTCCCCAACTTAAGTCAGGTACCCATTTAAAGCAACATTCGAACTTCGACGTTTTTGAGCAAATTTGAATACGGCGGATTTTTTTTTTTTTTAAATTCCATCGGATTCGAATTTGAAAAATTGACGTTTTCCGATCAAACACTGACGTAGAAATCGTACCCAAAATTGAAAAACCTAGAGACTTTCGAAAACCCGAAAAAAAGAAAACAGATAAAACTAAACGACTGGACCCTTACTTGGCTGTCCATAGATTAGACGCCATATTTTGGTCATGAACATATTTTAGATACACCCCTCTCGCCAAATCCGCATCCGCAATCGAATCCGATGGATCTATATTTGCTGAATCCGACGGATGCAGATTTTCATCAGCTCCGTCACATCCCTAATAATCACCGGCTGCAAAATATCATTTTTGAATCTTAATTGCTCATTTTCTGTCACAAAAGTTTTAAAACAATTCAAAACATAAGACTTTTATTAAAATGCTCTGCACATTTTAAAAATAACTCCTTATATTAGGCTATACAAATGTTTATGTAAATTATCATTATTAAAATTGAAAACTTGGCCTTGAGTGATTCCAAAGTACTGAATGTGCAAATGTGTCTTTACGTTGGTTGATAAATAGAAAGAAATCTACATTTCTGTTTTGGGAATCACACTTATATTTTTAGTAATGATGATTTAAAAGAATACAGAGGTTATGTCCACAAAATTGTGTATTATTATTTAGAAGCTAAAGGTGCCCCAAATTTGAGCCTTGTCGCTAAATTAGAACAGGTCTAAAATTGAGCTTTGAGGACACAAAAACTCTCCCAAAGCTCTTACAAATAATGTTTCCTTCAAAACTAAGGCTTTTTTTTTTTTAATACACAAATACTGCAAAAAGATAATGGATAGAAGAAAGGGTCGGAGGCACTGATGTCATACCCGGTTAACTATCGCTAGGAAATTATCTTGAACTATTAAACATTCTTTGATTTTCATAATAAATTCTGACCACTCATACATCACACACATTAGAAAACGCAAAAAAAACTGTTTCGAATCAAATGGGATTAGATAGGTATTTAGAAAATCAGTATATTTCCACACCATCACTATATTTTTCTAGATATACATTTAGTGCCTAATCCACCATATTGGTTCTTTTTTTTCTCCTGAATTGACGACTTTCAAACTTTTGTTTGCTAGAAGTTTAGGTCGATGTAAATAATAGTTTTTTAATAATTTATTCTGCGAGCAACAGCGAACTTTAAGAGATCTATACCAAACTTACAAGCAATGCAAGTTCCTAAAGCATAGAAGTAAGCATGATGAAGATAAAAGTAATGGTCAAAACGGTGATAGCAAGATAAGATATAGCCATGCATGGTCAAAGGGCTGGTGGCGGTGTGAATATTCAGATACTCGAGCCCCAAACATCTGTTGAAACAGGCACAGCTTCAAAATACAACAGTATAACCAGACTTTACAAGATTTCAGTACCAAACTTTTGTTAACGCAACTGGGGATCTACACCATGCTTTATGGGTGCAATCCCTAGAAACTGCATGCTTATGCAGCAAGACGATCCTGGCGTTTGAGACCAAGTCTCAGAGGAAAAGTGCTGAAATGTCATAAATGGTTATTAGAACCTAATCCTTTATAAGGATTTATCTAAACATCCTGGTTACTAGGGAGCGACCGATAATCGGATCGGTATCGGACAGATATTGGCACTATGGGTTAACTATCGGGCTAGCCGTTTTTTTTTTCTGCCGAAACATTTTTTTTTTTTTTCACAACAGAGTTGCAGGAAAAAAAATCAGTAAATAACCCAATTCTATAACCAGATCAATAAGATTTTTTAAAAAAGGAAAAAAAAACCCGTACACAGAAATTGTCATGTCTACATAAAATTACATCATTGATATGACCTTGAAACAATAGGATTGGCATTTCTTAATTCTAATGTATGACCTTGAAGGATACAATTAGTGAACATCTGTGTGTATTTTTTTTTGGGATGAGAAGTTGGGGGGGTAGTATTACGGTAGTGGAGGGTAGGGTAAACAAGACTTAGGTGTGGGCGAAGTGTTACAAAATATGACAGGGAAGTGGGGGAACAAGGGTTGACAAACATCATTAGATTGGAAACTACTGCTAGGGTTCGAAAATTATGCGTAAGATTGGCGCGCGTAATTTACGTGTAAGTTACGCCAAAATTACGCGTGCCATTAATGCCCAATTACTTGAAAGTGTATGTTCCTTTTGTTGCTTATGCTCACTGATTGCTAGTAGGTGTATTTTTAATAATGTTTTCAAAGGTTTGTACTTGTAATTAACCGGTCATACTAATTTGCCCGTCGTCCGTATCGGCCACGTATTTCGTCGTGTACTGACTGCAACAGTGGCGGCCATCTTTGGCTGCGTAATACCGTCCAATACGGCCAACGCGGGTGCCGAACTCAGCAAAAGACGGTACACGCGATCGGCGC
Organism: Bulinus truncatus; assembly: GCA_021962125.1. Classification (NCBI taxonomy): domain Eukaryota; kingdom Metazoa; phylum Mollusca; class Gastropoda; family Planorbidae; genus Bulinus; species Bulinus truncatus. Next base: position 16,125,455 of record JAGDYQ010000002.1, read on the forward strand.
TGGTTAGGGTTCGAAAATTACGCGTAAGATTGGCGTGCGTAATTTACGCGAAATTACGCATGCCATTAATGCCCAATTACTTGAAAGTGTATGTTCCTTTTGTTGCTCACGCTCACTGATTGCTAGTAGGTGTATTTTTAATAATGTTTTCAAATGTTTGTACTTGTAATTTACCGGTCATACTAATTTGCTCGTCGTCCATGTATTTCGTCATGTACTGACTGCATCAGTGGCGGCCATCTTTGGCTGAGTAATACCGTCTAATACGGTCGACGCTGGACGGGTGCAATACGCCGTGAAATACGGCCAACGCGTTTGCCGAACTCAGCAAAAGACGGCAACACGCGATCGACGGAAGCACTATACACAGTAAAATGTTTTCTATACGTTTCATGACATTTGGAACATATATAGATAATGTTTTAAATTATTATTATTTTTTTTTTATTTTATAACCTCCCCGTTTGGCTTGCGGCCGCTTGCCATACAGCTCATGTTGACATTGTGTACTTAATCGAAAATTTTTATGATTTTGTCTTATTTTTAACCAGACTTTGGCTTCCTTATTGAAAATATTTATTTTATTATGTTTACTGAAAGGATATAAACAAACAATGTACTGTGCGGTTTACGCTGTTTTACCAAACAAATATTTCCGATTTAGGCTTGTGGCCGGATGTAGATGGTAATCACTGTAACTAATTAATCGCCACTGTTAACACAACAAATTGCGACATAAAAAATTAAAAATGGCCGTCAAATATGAATTTTTTAAATTACCGTAATTTACGCGTAATTTACGGTAACTTACGCGTAACGTTACGCGACTTCGAACCCTAACTACTGCACGAAAAAACACGTGTTTGGCATTTTTGTTGATTAAAAAGAAAGTATCGGTAAAAATGCTGGGGAAAAATATCGGTATCGGACTATTGGTAAAAAGGCATATCGGTCGCTCCCTACTGGTTACCCTCCCCCCATATCATTTCTAGCTACAGTGGAAAAGTGAAAGATGACATAGTTTGGCTATGTATTATGTCATGATTCCCTCTATAAAACTGTTGTGCAGAGAAACCCAAAGTGCTGTTTATCAGACAGGCTGTCCTAAAACCATCACATCATTACAGAATGTCATTATAATATATTTAATGTGTAATATATTTTATCAATGGAATACCAAGCCTTAGTCAGGTTTACTAACAAGCATTTTAAAAAAAACAGCTTTGACATAGTTTCCTGGTGGGACAAAACCTTTAGTGATAATGTTGTAAATCTTGTTATGTCTATAGATGTAATTACTCTGCTAAAAATCTACACAGCAACTCTGTTGTGTAAATTTTATTACCTCCACAAGTAGAAGATTTGCTAGATATTTAAATAGAAGCAAAGCAGACCACATGAGTAATCTTATTCCTGGCTTTAACATGCATCGAAAATAGCCATTTATGCTGACTTTTGACCACAGAAAATATAATTTTTACACCTTACCCACTGAATATGTCATAAAAAAGAATGTTTAAAAAACAAATATCTCAAACATGCTTTTGTATAGAAATGTTTTAAAAAAAAATAGGTTTCTTCACAATACATTTAGAATAAGGTTTAGGCCATAGTTTGCTCACCTAAATTCTACATCTGTAATAAGAAGGTTGATATTAGCAATTCAGAAAATGTTTTAGTTGATGTTAGAGCTGAGGCAATCACAATCATGTGATGTCATTATATACAATATCTCATTCTGGTGATTACGCTATTTAATTTTTATAAGCTTCTAAAGTTGTTCATTATACTTAAAAAGATTTATTATCCATTTCTTTTTCAATCTATAAATTTTGAAAGTTATATTTAAAAAAAAATTTTTAACTGTTATAAAAAAAAAAATATTGGATTTTCAGAAGAGTAATTGATGATGTTAATAAAAAAAATAACAGATATTTGATTGTAAGCAGAGAGCTGCACAAGCTGTAATTTTCATCCAACCCTACCAGTCCCCACATGGGTTGAACTGACAAAGTCTTTTCCATCCCACACAAATCCTTACCAGCTGAAAGAAACATAACCTCTTGACATCATGTTTTAACTAGTTACAAACACTGACATTAAATTAAAAACAAAATAATCTATATATATATATATATATATATATATATTGACAAATGAACAATAAAATCTATGTCAGAACAAATAAATCAGCAAATTAAAATTAAAAAAAAAATGATGCAGCATTCAAAAAAAAAAAAAGCAACAACGTCGGAAACAGACAACATTGATTCAAACTCAATTCAAATTGCTCTGTCTAATCACTCAATAAGCTTTAACCCGTTGTGACAACAAGATACTAATAATTTGTATAAACACTGAATATTTCAACAATACATTAATAAATGAATGACTCCAGAGAAATTCAAACGCTTTTCCTTGCTTTAACCTGTAAATTAATTGATTAATTAAAAACTTTAAATTTTGTACAAGCTGCTCTTTTTTTTTTAATTGAAATAATTTATCCTTTAGGTTGCTTTAAGGAAAAGAAACGAGAACTAATTAGATTTTTAATTTTGTTCATAACTGTCACAGACTGTATTTAAAGACAATCTCCCGTGTAGAAACAACCCCCACCCTCTTAACTTTCACCCTTTATACCCCCCCCCCCCCCGAATAATGGCCGTGTCATAGAACACGGGAAAACGCCATTCCTGTATTCCCCTGTCCACCTGCTGGCACTCCGAATTTAATGTCTATTGTGTCCTGTTCCCCCCTGTCCATCTCCTGGCGCTCCGAATTTAATTTCTATTGTTCACCAACGGCCAAGTGAATCTCTGGACGTAACTGATCATTTTGATTACGCATCTTACCTGATCGTATCTGGTCATTTATAAGGTACCCTGCCCGGTCGCTCGGGAGTTGAATGTATTCTATAGAACCCACACCTTTTTTTAACCACTGACATGGATTGATGTGGGAAAAAAAGGGGAAGAATGGGCCCAAATGTATATAAGAGACCATACGGTTCATTCCCCACGCGGGGTCCTTCACGTACGGGTCTGTTTTATACTCCAGATTGTAAACAGCTCTTTTTAGAGCTATATTTTTATACGCATGTTTAGAAGATTGTAACGTAGCAGACAGCTAAAGCCCCTTTTCAGAGCTATATATATACATATATACATCTACGTTGAATAAAGTCAGTGTTTGTTATTATATTTGCACCCGACTTGAGTTTCTGCATTTGTTCGTCACGTGGCTGTACATAAATATAAATATTTGACCTCATGCATTTGGCTCAGTTCCTAGATTACCTCATAGACCACGGCCATCACAACAGCCTACTTGCTAGCTTGTGACAATAACTTAAAAAAAATATTTTGAAAATATGTATCAAAGCTGAACAAAGGCTTTGTAGGGTACAGCTAGTAGTCTAATAATTTCATTTATTTTTTTCATCAGGGTCTTGACAACTTTGGAGATTCCCTGACCAAGCGTCTGAAATTAGAAAATGGTACAGTATTTTTTTCCCTTTTTTGTATTTGAGCATAGTAGTCATTTTGTTGGCTTTAAATATGAAAAAAAGAAATTACATCTTTAAATACACTACTTGAATTTTGTAGCAGATTTAATGTTCAATACAGTAAGTACAACCAAAATGACAGCTATGCTCAGAATTTAAAATTGCTATGTTGTTACAGTTAAAATAATGCTTAAAAATAAATCAAATTAAACTTTAAAGTGTCAATCAGTATTGACAGTTGTGAGTTTTTTTTTTTTTGTTGTTTTTTTTTTATAACTTTTAATTGTTAGAATCTCATTTGACTGGATTTTTAACATGTTTTTCTATATATATTTTTTCTTTTTTTTTCTTTCTTTCTGTATATTCTCTTTTAAGTAATCTGCAGGCGATTTACAAAGATTCAACAGTTGTTACTTCACAGCAGAAGATGTATGCGTGTTGCAATTCTAAATTGGGTTAAGGCCTGACATTGTATCTCATTGACATTTTTTTTTTGAGTAAAACTATTTTGTGACTTTTATCTTTTGTTTTACGCAGTGGCTACGGTTCTGTCCCTGACAGAAGCCGTATTATTTTTGTCCAGGTACCATCCATATATGTGCGCATGCGCAACTTTTGGGACTCTGCTAACTTCTATACAAATTAAGTTCTCAGCTTTTATAATATTTATTTTTTTAAAATAAATACGGCTTTGAATTATTTTAAATTACAAAATAAGAATAAATAATAAAGTCGGACGATTAAAAGGAGGGGGGTGCAATAGATACAAATTTTACGCATAATTTTTTGTTTTATTCGTCCGACTTTATTAGGCTTGGGCAGACCCCAAAAAAAGTAATAAAGAATAACTGCAGTGCATGCGCACATATTTACTCTTATTTTTAGACATATATCCTGACAACTAAAAGGATACATTCTGAAAAAAAAAGAACAATAAAAAAAAATGTCACTCAGAGGAATCGAACCTCTGGATATAGTCAGCATAAAAAATTAGTCATGGCCAAGCGTCTAAACCACTCTGCTAGCGCGCTACACAAGCTAAACATCAATTTTAATGTACTATTGAAAAAAAATGTGCTCAGTTATGTTTTCACTTTCTTTTTTTTTTTTGGCCTATATTCTTATTTTGTAATTTAAAATAAATCAAAGCCGTATTTATTTTAAAAAAATAAATATCATAAAAGCTGACAACTTAATTTGTATAGAAATTAGCAGAATTTCTTTTTTTTTTAACATTATATCGCTAAAAATACGGAGTCCCGAAAGTCGCGCATGCGCACATATATGGATGTTACCTAGACAAAAATAATACAGCTTCTGTCAGGGACAGAACCGTAGCCACTGCGTTTGTTTTATTGTCTTAACAATAAAAAAATGTATGGATAATATATAATACATGTATTTAAATGAAAATGTACAGAGAAAAGATGATTTTTTTTCTATTGATAAATTTATCAAAGATTTACCTTAAAATTTTGAAGCATAACTGGCATGTGTTATTGCTCCCGCAACATTCATTACAAAAATTTCAGCATTAGTTTTATTTATTACATTTTTATTGATGGTTTCTGTAAAAAAAAGTATATTATAATCATTTTTTAGTTTTTTTTTTTATCTTCGAAAATTGTATCCGTTATAATAAAATCTGATTAAAAAAGACAGCACTTGCTAAGTTTGTAAAAAAAAAAATACAAAATTATATTTTTTATTTTAAAAAAAACTATCAATGTATTGGTGCTTCGTGTTTGTTCGGAGTGAAGTTTTTGGTCTTCTTTCTATGTACTTTCAGCCAAAGCCTCTGGTTCAGGTTTGAGGAAAAAGTTGTGCATTCTGCTAAGCCTGTGAGTGTGGATACAATAAAAATGAGAACTGGCTACTCCAAGAGAAGGTCCTCATACTGCTTTAACTCACTTAAGTTATTTTAAATATAACCGCACTGTAAAGATAATAAGCAAATCACAATAGGTGTAAACAGAAGGGAATGAATTTTTTTATAAATATATGCTTTATTGAACATACTAGGGGTAATTTTTGCAAATACTGATAACGGAGCAGGATTGTATTATGCATTGTTAAAGAAAATTATACTGAAACAGAGATCTTGAGAGTGTCTTGTTTTTAAACCACTTCATTTATGAAATTATTTTTTTCAGGCAAATGTTCTTTTTTTCCGATTTCTCATGTATTTTCAGCTCACATCTGGTTGCAGCCACTAACAGATGTTATAGAGATTGTCAACATGACCTGTGAATGGAAGAACTTGTTTTTGTGGCCATTATTGCTTAGTTGTTTTTTTTCATTGTTCGTCCTATGATATTTGTTAAACAGTAATTAAGTGAAATCCCTTAATTTTTTTATTACCATGAAAAATGTGTTTTCATGCTTTTGTTTTCTCTAAAAAAAATGAATATGGTGTAACAGTTTAAAAAAATATAGATAAACATTTTTTTAAAATGGAAACATTGGTGAAAGGTTTGTATACTAAACAGCAGTGAAATCTAAACCCTTAATGGCACTGTGGCTTCACAACTTGAAAAAAAAATCCAAAATAAATGGTGAAAGCTACCATTGTAATGTTGTGATTTTCTCTTCTTTTTTTCTGTGTGTTTCATACAGTCTTAAGAGAAGGGCATATTGCACCATACCACAAAACATCCAGCATTATGTATTGGGAGGGCATGCATCTACAGCATCCGCCATAACTCAATGTAAAGAAAGTGCGGCGGAATATCACTCCAGGATGCGGTAAACATTAGAATTTGAATGTCCGATAATGTTTTGGAACCTTAACAATGAATCTTATATTGTCTGCAAATTTTCAAACTTCTTTGTTAATTGCTGAACATTCTGCAATCCCTTGTGTAATTTTATATGCAAATAAATATACATACTTACATGATATTTTTTTTTTTTTTTTTTTTTTTGAAAATTTGCAGTGTTCAGTGGCTCAATATTACATCTTTACTATTCTGCATCCTGCAACCACAAAAAAAAACAACCTTTAACATGTTGGTTTCTTCTGTAATTTGTTACTGAACAAGGGATTCACATTAATGAATACAATAAATTAATTAAAAAAAAAGTCTCATCCACCTTTTCCCCTTTTACCTTGTCTATCAGATTTGGTTGTAATGGTAAGTTTGAATAATTTGATGAATTTTATTTGTAACAAATGTTTAAAAATTCTTTGCTAATTCTTTACTTGTCCTTGTTTCAGGTGGAGACTCCCAAGAGCCATACTTTCCGCAGTCTGATCAAAGTGGCCCCTTACTGGAAGGCCCAGGTGCAAAGAGAGATATTAAGCCATTCACACCACCGAAACTGACCAGCTCTCAACAGGAGGACATACAGAGAGCTAAAAAGTTTGCCATGGAACAAAGCATAAAAAGTGTCCTAGTTCGGCAGACCATAGCCCACCAACAACAGGTAAGAGGCCATATGTTTTAAGTGATATACAGTGAAATGTTATTACAAAGTCAGTTAAATGAATTTTGCAAACTTTAAAATTACAGACAGCATTACTAGCCTAGTATTGTGCCATATGGCATAGGTTCAGTTAAATGTGATCGTACCCATATTGCTTGGGGTGGGGTGGTAACTGACAATCGCATTTGTCATTAATATTGATTAATATTATAGATTTACTAGTAAACAAAGGCCCTGGACCGGGGAGTATGCACACAGTTGGAGTTGAAAATAGTGAAAAATATATTTGAGTGCGTTAATAATCAGTCTATATACTCGCAGTGGCCCCAAGGACATGAAGAGATTATTGTGGCCAAAATACATTTGAGATTAGGGACACCTAATAGTACATCAAATAAAGTTCATCCCAAAGAAAATAATCCTCACTATGGGTACACAATGATTAAACTCTTAAAATCTCAATTCCTTCATAATATTTTAATGGACTCCTTTCCAAACAGTTCTTCAAATGAAATTCTTGTTGTGTTTAGATTTCCAGTTTTGGAATTCCCCAGACTATTTTTAGCCGGGATCCATATGGTCTTCCGCCCGTACGGTCGACTACGTTAGAGGATTATGTATTAGATTTGGCTTAGGGAAACTATTTCATAATTTGCGATGATGGCATTTAAATATTTAATCAGAAATGCTCAAAAATAGAAACCTAAAACAGATGTGAAGGACTTTTTACATTAACATTTTTATTTTGCATTTATTTCAAAATTTTGCGACATTTAACTTTTTTCTAAATATTAATAAACATTCACGGTGTTTAAAAAATATATTTCAATTATTACATTACATGTGTTTATAATCGGTATTTGCTATACACATAACAAATTCTAATGCAAGGAAGGTAAGTGAGGTATACAAGAATACTCAACTTCCTTAATTTTATGATGCTCATTGTCTATGGTACAAAATGTCTTGCATAGAAAATGTAGTTTTTTACAATTACAGTTTCTTGTAAATATTAATAAAAACACTTCAGACTGTTTTAGTAAAATTACTTACATTTCTTATATCTATAATGAATGAAATGCACAAAAAAGACTGAAAAAAATGCCCCCCCCCCCCCCATCACCCAGCTCCATTTCAATTCTAACAAAATTTCAGTATAATGTATAAAATATCCTTTTCAGTCCATTTTTCTATAGTGACATTTGGAAGCTGTTTTGGAGATACTTTTGATGAAATAAGCAGTGTATAACATAACATGTTGTTTATGTTTTGTGATTTGCTTTGCATGTTTGTTTGTTTTTTTTATTGTATAATTGGATAGCAGTCTAGTCCAGGGGCATTTTTTTTTCTTTCATTTTTATATGTGTACCTGATATTTGTTAATTCAATATGGAACAGTACTACCCTATCCTTTAAACAATATCAAACTCATTTTGACTCAAATGGGTACAGTTCACTCTCCCTTGAGATAATTAAAATTTTGTTAGTGAATCATCAGAATGAATAAAACAGCTACTGTCTCTAAAGTATGGGTGAATACAATATACTGGACTCAATATTATGTTACTTAAGTTGTTAAAATAGCAATAAATAATCTAAGTACATGTATCTAGATGATGATAATGTAAGTTTATAAAAATTAGGGCTGTACCGGATTGTTATTTTTAGATCCTGCAGGAATCGGAACCGTAATCGGATTTAATATTTGAATCCTGCCGGAATCGGAACAGGAACCGGATTTTACCAAAGTAAATAGTAACTCTTCCGAACGAAGTAGTAAATTCTCGCCAAACATAAAAAAAATATACGAATGAAAAATAGAATAAAGAATTAGTTTTTAAGTTCTAGATAGCAAAAAACAGTATCAACAGTTTAGATCTTGAAGAATGTGACTAAAACCCCTTCCCCAATCTTGAGTTAAGAAATATAACTCTGTCAAAATAACTGGTTCTTTGTTTTAAATTGTTTTTTTAATAAAGCTGTACCTAATTTACCTTGATTTCTATTACAATCAAACAAAGAAATGGGTAACATATCTTAGAAAGTATAATAAACATGTTTATTAATAAATGAATTCAAATATATATATATATATATATATATATATATACTGTGGCATCCCCCGATAGTTCATTTTTCTTTAGTTTTCCATAGTGACGTCACCAAACCTTGTTATTTCATTCATACTTTCTTGTAAATTATTATCTGACTATTTCCCATAAAACGCAAATTAAAATCTAAATCAATATTACTTTAATGGTCAATAAAAATGTATCTTCAAGTTATTTATCTAAATATGCGAGGAATTTTATCCAAATCGTGACAAAATCCACTAAATTAAAAAAAAATGCAGAAAAATAAATTATTGACCAATTTTTAAATTAAAAACATCCAAAAATAGATCGTTGTCTGATCTTTAAAGAAGTTAAACTTTTATAGCTGAATATAGTTAGTTTAAAGAAAACACGGAATCAAAAGAAGCGGGAGGTAAGGTGTCGTATTACTACTAGACTAAATACGATTTAAATCTTCCTTTTTAATATATTTTTACTTACAAACAGAACTAAAAGCGATCAACGTTAGTGTAGTTTTAAAAATGCAAAGGAAGTTATTGTTTTAATTTAATTTTTTAAATATTTCAAAATTTTGTTGCTCTAAAAAAATGTCTTACAAATTTCAAACAACAAAGAAATCCGGCTTAAATCCGGCACATTTTAACAGGAATCGGAACCGGATTTGTTAAAACTGCCAGAATCCGGCATAACAGGAACCGGAATCAGATTCCGGTACAGCCCTAATAAAAATTTTTTTTTTACTATTTAGTGTATTTTTATTAATGCTTTTTTAAAATAATTTTGTAATGTTTTCAATCACATAGACTTTTCAAATCGATAGTAATGGTGGCAGCATTTCTATAATCCCACAAACCAGGATTTCCATAATGCAGATAGTCATCTTATTTATTTGTTTTCTAATAAAATGTGACCATTGTATTTAACATAAAATCATAATTTGAACTGAATTTTTTTTTAGTAATAAAATCTAATGAAGAAATGCAGTTTTTTTTATGTTAGAACATAATAAATAGGTGATAAAGACAATAAATTGCTTAAATTTGTGTTGAGTACTTCATTTTCTTCAGTATATCTTTCAAGCTTCTGCTTTAAAAAATGGTTTTTGTAAACTTGAGGTGTGGTCTAGAATTTATTAGCTTTGACTTAATAATATGAATTATTAAGACAGATAAAAACTGATTTTCATTCTTTTTTTGTTTCTTTTTTAGCAAATGCAGCAGTTCCAGAATACAGTACAGAGACAACAAGCTTTAGCTTTAATGTGCAGGTATTGGTGATTTATTTCTTCAAGTTTTTTTTTTTAAATAATCAAACCAACTTTGAGTATATAATTAAATATGGGGTATGTATCTAAGTATAAAAAGTTTGTTTTAATATGTGTATGATGGTCACATGAGGTATATTCTTCATTTTTCCTTTGGCTCTACTGCCCATTTAGGGCCCTGGCCTGCCACATGAGGTATATAATAAAAATAAATGTTCATTGGTTTATATTTTAAACTTCAGAGTTTCATTTTATTTTTAAGCCATCTTGTAATAAATAAATAAATATTAAAAAATACAAATTTATTATTTACAAGGCACAAAATGTTTAGTTAATAAATAAGTCATGAGATAGGAATATGCTATTTCATGAGTTATTGATTCCAATTCCTTGGCATGATATGTGATAAACATTACAGAGTCATTTTGTTATAGGTCTTAGGGTCGCATTGTTATTACTTCAATGAATCATGGCTAAAAACAATTATGTTTAAAGTTTTTATGTGATACTTTTCTCCCGCCCAAAGTAAAACATGAACATGGTATGTAGCTAAATGTTCTGGGGCATTGTCATTGATGATTCACTTATTTACTAGTAACTTGTTAAATAAATTAAAAATCTTATTAGGTGCAGTGGCACTTAGACTCTTAAATTTTCTTGTTTGTATAATTTGAAAATATATTATTTTGTTAGTTAAATATTCTTATAAAGTCACTGGAAACAACAAATAGGATTTTCGCGCACTATCCCCACAGGTTGGACAAATTGCTAATTAATAATTTTTCAAATTCTCTAGAAGATAAATGATGTCAGCAAGAACCTCATAGAAACTATTTAATCATTCAATTAGCTCATTAAGATGGCTTTAATGATTGTTGACTTAAATATTAAGCAAACAAGATGGCTCAGTCATAACTTCATAAATAGGTGGTCAAAATCCACTGAAAATTAGCTTCAACTGAAAACAGTGAGACAAGGAAGATTAATAGATGTAAGGAAGCCGCTACAGTTGTGATAAAATATTGGGCTATGTGGTTGTAGTTTTTATGAACCTTAATTTTAATTGGCTGGCAAATTACAGAAGCAGTTAGTCTCCCAAAAAATCAGCAGATGACTCTGTTGGTTAATGTAAGAAGTTATTTAAATTACCAATTTTTAAAAAAATGCTCCCGCGGAAGTTTTTGTAATGACAATTTCGGTTTCATGATTATTAAAAAATTTATTTTTTAACATTGTAGTAAACTTGTGTTGTTTTTTATGTTAAAATTTATTATATAGAATCTACGTTGGGAGTATTAACTTCGAGATCAAGGAAGACACAATTAAACAAGCATTTTTACCCTTCGGTCCTGTCAAGTCAGTCAACCTGTCATGGGACCCAATCACCAACAAACACAAAGGATTTGCTTTCATTGAATATGAGGTTCCTGAGGCTGCACAGCTAGCATTGGAGCAGATGAATGGCGTCATGATTGGTGGAAGGAATATCAAGGTTTGTTTTTATTTAGTTCATTTTTCCTATAGCATTGGATATATACTTAACATGTTCCAACATGACCAGCAAACAGGCTAGGCCCAGCCAACTTCTTTTATTTAATTTGAACAGATTTACTTAAGATTTGCAGTTCTTCTGATACTAATTAAGATAGATCAATCACTTATTTTTCTCGTCATCTTTTGTTAAGCAGAAAAAAAAAAAGGTCATAAACAAATTTAGTCTGCTTCTTTTTTTTTTTATTTGTGTGCATTAGCGATTTAAAATATTTTAAATCATAAGTCATCTTTCTCTGTCATCATTTGTTGCAACAAGATAAACTTTTGTGATTTCTAAAGTGCATAATAACTTATTTTTATATTTGCAAAGATTTGTTGCACATTTAGTACAAATAATAGTAATATCCTTAAAATAATAATAATCACCTTAACTTGAAATTTTACTCCATTCTGCTCACATTATCAGATGAACTTATTTATATTGTGGTCTAATCTGTGGGCAAGAAATGTTTTTTCCATTTTAACAGAATTACGGTCACCTTTGGTATAATGTTTGATTTCAGCCTTCTACACATAAAGATCCGAGGGTTATCTAAATTTTTTTATGAACTTTTATTTCATTTTGTTAAACAAGGTATGACAAAAAAATCAACATTTTTAATGATCTCAATTAGTATCAAAAGAACTCCAAATCTGAACTAAAATAAGAACAGTCGGCCATTTGTCAATTCATTAGTGATAAATTTATCATCTCACTCAAAGAGTTTTAAAAAAAGGCAGCATATTACATTTATTTGAATCTCATTTCTTGTGAATTTTTATAATCATTTAACTTTGTAATTCTTTGTCAGGTCGGAAGACCTAGCAACATGCCTCAAGCTCAGCCTATTATTGAACAGCTAGGTCAAGAAGCCAAAAACTATAATAGAATATATATTACTTCAATTCATCCAGATTTAACAGAAAATGATATCAAAAGGTAAGTGTTTTATTTTTCATTAATTCTTTTTGCATGACGCTTAAAATATGTTTACTATTTCAGAATTAAACCATTTTTGAATGAAATGGTTCAGTCAAGGTTTGCTGGAAAGCCTATGTAATTTAAAAATCAAAATTCCAGGCTATGGAAATATTTTAGCCTTCATGTGAGGAAAAACAATGGAATTTGAAAATAGTCAGTTTTGAGCATGCTATGCATACTGAAATATTCAGACACATTTCTCTTCTGACTTGTACAACTAAAAATCATGTCAATTTTTTCATTAGTATCTGTATGGGAGAATAATTGTAACTGAAATTAATAAATTCAGGGAAGAGGGGTAATTTAGGGCATGTGTTGAGACAAGAATTGGGGAGATTTCTGTGAACCCCGAAGGCAAGAGCCATTCATTTATTTTAACACCTTGGAAGAGATGTGTAGGTGTGGGACACTGATGGAAAATGGTTAAAAGCATTACACAGGGTGGGGGGGGGGTAAAAATCCTAGAAAAAAAATAGCGCTGCCTTTTAAGTTTTATTTGAAACCAAATTTCATTGTAGTAGTAAATTTATACACCACACCCCCATCATACGGTTTGACAGTTTTTCTCTGGCCATTTGCAACATTTTCTGTTTAACCCTCCAGCTTGCAAAAAGTATATGATCCCTATTTAATTGGTTAGGTCAACTTTTTAATTGTTCAAAATTTAGATGGGTTGCTGTATATAATTTTTAGTATTTTCACCAAATAAAATTCTTTTTTTTTTTTTATAACAGTGTCTTTGAGGCATTTGGTAAAATTATTACTTGTGAGTTGGCACAAGATCCAGCAAAACAAGGGAAACACAAGTAAGTTGCACAAAATTTGTTTTATTTTCATTGATTGCCCATTTTGAACCTCAGAAATAAACACAATATCAATTTTTTTTAATGTAATGTCAGTAAGTTGAATTTTTAAAAAAAAAAAAGCTTCTTTAAACTTTTAAATCAGAAAATTCTAAAAAAAAAAAAAGAATAAACCTATGGAAATCCCATGGTTAAATCTTCTTAAAAGAATAGTGAATTGCTCATCTCTTACTGCCTGTTTAAGCTTCGGCAGTTTGACATAGTTTTGTTCAATAAGCTTCTGTATAGATTATTTAACAGGGGATATTAGCACCTAAATTTTTTTTTTTTAAGTGTACGTTATTGTAGTGTAACAAGGTATACATTTAGATTTTATTTTTCAGGGGCTACGGCTTCATTGAGTATGATACATTACAGTCAGCTTTGGATGCAGTTACATCCATGAATCTGTTTGATTTGGGTGGGCAGTATCTCAGAGTAGGACGTGTAAGTGTTTCACTTTTTTTTTATGTATCCACTTTAATATTTAATAAATCTATGTGAGCTAAATGATTATTGTTTGTTGTGTATTAATGTCACAGGCTATCACACCGCCAGACACAGCATTTACACCCTCAGTACCACCATCAGCTATGCCCACAGCTTCAGCCGTTGCAGCTGCAGCAATCACAGCCAAACTTACAGCCATGGACGCCCAGCAACAGGTCTTGGTGAGTTGATTCTTCAAGACAAGTCGTATTTTACCCACGCCCCACTCTACAACACTCGTGGTTCCAGCTTGGTCTTTAAGGTGCCTCTAGACGTCTCCCCATCACCCTTGAAGAGGAACCGCCCTTGACTTTGGGTCTAAACACTGGCAATTCGACTTAATGAATCTGTCGGCAAAAATGTTACGGCTATTACCGGCCGAGACAGTGGATCTCACTGTAGATCAATAGGCCTACACACATACACAAGTGTATATCTATGTAACGTTGTACATATAGTTTCACTATACACATACATAATATGTGTGAAATATATATATATATATATATATATATATATATATATATGCCCCTATAACATTGTACATATAGTTTCACTACACACATACACAAGTATATCTATGTAACGTTGTTTAGATAGTTTCACTATACACATACACAAGTGTATATATATCCCTATAACATTGTACATATAGTTTCACTACACATATACACAAGTGTATATATCCTACTTATAACATTGTACGGATAGTTTCACTATACACATACACAAGTGTAATATATCTATGTTACATTTCTACATATAGTTTCACTATACATACACAAGTATATATATCCATATAACATTGTACATATAGTTTACTTCACACCACCCAACGCATCAATAAACAGATCAATGAGATTTAATAATAACTTCACTGCATATATTCCTTATCTGTATGTCTGTCTCTATCTTACATATCTGAATGAAACAATATAACTCTCTCAATCTCTCTCTCTCTCTCTCTCTCTCTCTCTCTCTCTCTCTCTCTCTCTCTCTCTGTATGTATGTGTATCTATATATTATACTGTATTATATATATATATATATTGTATGTATGTATGTGTATCTATATATTATACTGTATTATATATATATATATATATATATATATATATATATATATATTGTATGTATGTGTATCTATATATTATACTGAATTATATGTATATATATATATTGTATGTATGTATGTATGTGTATCTATATATTATACTGAATTATATGTATATATATATTCTATGTATGTATGTGTATCTATATATTATACTGTATTATATATGTATATATATATATTGTATGTATGTATGTGTATCTATATATTATATATATATATATATATATATATATATATATTGTATGTATGTGTATCTATATATTATACTGTATTATATGTATATATATTGTATGTATGTATGTGTATCTATATATTATACTGTATTATATGTATATATATTGTATGTATGTGTATCTATATATTATACTGTATTATATGTATGTGTATCTATATATTATACTGTATTATATGTATGTGTATCTATATATTATACTGTATTATATGTATGTGTATCTATATATTATACTGTATTATATGTATGTGTATCTATATATTATACTGTATTATATGTACTCTCCTGCATTACTATAATTGGTTTGTCAGGAGAATACAAATCAATTTAACCTTGCCTTTTAATTATGCTTATTTTTTTACTCCTGCCCTCATTTGTATCTATCAATTCACGCTGTATTTTTATATGACCCACTGCCTTGACCTAGTTTTGTCAAAACCTGTAAGTATAGTAATAAAAAAAAACCATTACACTTAGGAGGAAACATAAAAAAAAATCATAGCATTTTTGTAGAGAATGAAGTATCTTGAGATATCGAATGTTAGGTAATGTAGGGGGATGAAACCCAGGGAAATAACATGGAAGTGTGTCCCGGATCAAAGATACAGCTTACATTCAAACATGGATGAAGGACATGCGTTTCTTATTTCTGTTCCCTTTACCAATATGGTCGTTGGGGGGCGGGGGACGAGTGGACGCATCAACAGACGTGCCATCAAACGACCTGACAGTGACTTGGTGGCGCCCATCTCATCTCCAGGGATTGAACCCTGTACCCTTTGCATGTGAGTCGAGTTCACTATCGACTTCGCCTTATGACAATGTCTGCAGATACTAAAAGTCAATATTCTATATCCTGATGGATTAAAACAACAACACAAGAGTTTAACAGACCAATATATCAATAAATCAGGAGAAGTAAATATTAAAAAAAAAAAAAAACATAAGGAAAAGTTCGTGGCAGAAATTTTAAGGCCCTGAAAAACTAGGAGAACAGGGGCCCATCAAACCATTTTCTTTATCCTATACGTTCTGACTCTTCCCTACCCAGGCAATGATGCAGCCTGGCACTGGGGGAGCAGACAAAGGACCCCCCCCCCCAAGACCGTGAGACGGGGCAGCAGCTGAGGAAGTTGGTTTCAATAGAGAGTCCATTAAAAAAAAACCCGAATCAGCCTCTAGACCACATTTTGACCACAGGGCACAAAACACTACTGACGTCATAGACTGAAGCCGTTAAAATTCAAAGCAGACGAAGGCCCGGCACATAAAAATACATTTGGTATGGGGGGGTGATGTTCGTTCAACATGCCTGCTGCAGTAAGTGACAGTGGAGGTGATGGGATGTGTGTGTGTGTGTGGTGGAGGTGATGTTCGTTCAACATGCCTGCTGCAGTAAGTGACAGTGGAGGTGATGGGATTGTGTGTGTGTGTGTGGTGGAGGTGATGTTCGTTCAACATGCCTGCTGCAGTAAGTGACAGTGGAGGTGATGGGATTGTGTGTGTGTGTGTGGTGGAGGTGATGTTCGTTCAACATGCCTGCTGCAGTAAGTGACAGTGGAGGTGAAGGGATTGTGTGTGTGTGTGTGGTGGAGGTGATGTTCGTTCAACATGCCTGCTGCAGTAAGTGACAGTGGAGGTGATGGGATTGTGTGTGTGTGTGTGGTGGAGGTGATGTTCGTTCAACATGCCTGCTGCAGTAAGTGACAGTGGAGGTGATGGGATTGTGTGTGTGTGTGTGGTGGAGGTGATGTTCGATCAACATGCCTGCTGCAGTAAGTGACAGTGGAGGTGATGGGATTGTGTGTGTGTGTGTGGTGGAGGTGATGTTCGTTCAACATGCCTGCTGCAGTAAGTGACAGTGGAGGTGATGGGATGTGTGTGTGTGTGTGGTGGAGGTGATGTTCGTTCAACATGCCTGCTGCAGTAAGTGACAGTGGAGGTGATGGGATTGTGTGTGTGTGTGTGGTGGAGATGATGTTCGTTCAACATGCCTGCTGCAGTAAGTGACAGTGGAGGTGATGGATTTGTGTGTGTGTGTGTGGTGGAGGTGATGTTCGTTCAACATGCCTGCTGCAGTAAGTGACAGTGGAGGTGATGGGATTTGTGTGTGTGTGTGTGGTGGAGGTGATGTTCGTTCAACATGCCTGCTGCAGTAAGTACCAGTGGAGGTGATGGGATGTGTGTGTGTGTGTGTGGTGGAGGTGATGTTCGTTCAACATGCCTGCTGCAGTAAGTGACAGTGGAGGTGATGGGATTGTGTGTGTGTGTGTGGTGGAGGTGATGTTCGTTCAACATGCCTGCTGCAGTAAGTGACAGTGGAGGTGATGGGATTGTGTGTGTGTGTGTGGTGGAGGTGATGTTCGTTCAACATGCCTGCTGCAGTAAGTGACAGTGGAGGTGATGGGATTGTGTGTGTGTGTGTGGTGGAGGTGATGTTCGTTCAACATGCCTGCTGCAGTAAGTGACAGTGGAGGTGATGGGATTGTGTGTGTGTGTGTGTGGTGGAGGTGATGTTCGTTCAACATGCCTGCTGCAGTAAGTGACAGTGGAGGTGATGGGATTGTGTGTGTGGTGGAGGTGATGTTCGTTCAACATGCCTGCTGCAGTAAGTGACAGTGGAGGTGATGGGATTGTGTGTGTGTGTGGTGGAGGTGATGTTCGTTCAACATGCCTGCTGCAGTAAGTGACAGTGGAGGTGATGGGATTGTGTGTGTGTGTGTGGTGGAGGTGATGTTCGTTCAACATGCCTGCTGCAGTAAGTGACAGTGGAGGTGATGGGATTGTGTGTGTGTGTGTGGTGGAGGTGATGTTCGTTCAACATGCCTGCTGCAGTAAGTGACAGTGGAGGTGATGGGATTGTGTGTGTGTGTGTGGTGGAGGTGATGTTCGTTCAACATGCCTGCTGCAGTAAGTGACAGTGGAGGTGATGGGATTGTGTGTGTGTGTGTGGTGGAGGTGATGTTCGTTCAACATGCCTGCTGCAGTAAGTGACAGTGGAGGTGAAGGGATGTGTGTGTGTGTGTGGTGGAGGTGATGTTCGTTCAACATGCCTGCTGCAGTAAGTGACAGTGGAGGTGATGGGATTGTGTGTGTGTGTGTGGTGGAGGTGATGTTCGTTCAACATGCCTGCTGCAGTAAGTGACAGTGGAGGTGATGGGATTGTGTGTGTGTGTGGTGGAGGTGATGTTCGATCAACATGCCTGCTGCAGTAAGTGACAGTGGAGGTGATGGGATTGTGTGTGTGTGTGTGGTGGAGGTGATGTTCGTTCAACATGCCTGCTGCAGTAAGTGAGTGGAGGTGATGGGATTGTGTGTGTGTGTGGTGGAGGTGATGTTCGTTCAACATGCCTGCTGCAGTAAGTGACAGTGGAGGTGATGGGATTGTGTGTGTGTGTGGTGGAGGTGATGTTCGTTCAACATGCGTGCTGCAGTAAGTGACAGTGGAGGTGATGGGATTGTGTGTGTGTGTGTGGTGGAGGTGATGTTCGTTCAACATGCCTGCTGCAGTAAGTGACAGTGGAGGTGATGGGATTGTGTGTGTGTGTGGTGGAGGTGATGTTCGTTCAACATGCCTGCTGCAGTAAGTGACAGTGGAGGTGATGGGATTGTGTGTGTGTGTGGTGGAGGTGATGTTCGTTCAACATGCCTGCTGCAGTAAGTGACAGTGGAGGTGATGGGATTGTGTGTGTGTGTGGTGGAGGTGATGTTCGTTCAACATGCCTGCTGCAGTAAGTGACAGTGGAGGTGATGGGATTGTGTGTGTGTGTGTGTGGTGGAGGTGATGTTCGTTCAACATGCCTGCTGCAGTAAGTGACAGTGGAGGTGATGGGATTGTGTGTGTGTGTGTGGTGGAGGTGATGTTCGTTCAACATGCCTGCTGCAGTAAGTGACAGTGGAGGTGATGGGATTGTGTGTGTGTGTGGTGGAGGTGATGTTCGTTCAACATGCCTGCTGCAGTAAGTGACAGTGGAGGTGATGGGATTGTGTGTGTGTGTGGTGGAGGTGATGTTCGTTCAACATGCCTGCTGCAGTAAGTGACAGTGGAGGTGATGGGATTGTGTGTGTGTGTGGTGGAGGTGATGTTCGTTCAACATGCCTGCTGCAGTAAGTGACAGTGGAGGTGATGGGATTGTGTGTGTGTGTAGTGGAGGTGATGTTCGTTCAACATGCCTGCTGCAGTAAGTGACAGTGGAGGTGATGGGATTGTGTGTGTGTGTGGTGGAGGTGATGTTCGTTCAACATGCCTGCTGCAGTAAGTGACAGTGGAGGTGATGGGATTGTGTGTGTGTGTGGTGGAGGTGATGTTCGTTCAACATGCCTGCTGCAGTAAGTGACAGTGGAGGTGATGGGATTGTGTGTGTGTGGTGGTGGAGGTGATGTTCGTTCAACATGCCTGCTGCAGTAAGTGACAGTGGAGGTGATGGGATTGTGTGTGTGTGGTGGTGGAGGTGATGCCTCGTTCAACATGCCTGCTGCAGTAAGTGACAGTGGAGGTGATGGGATTGTGTGTGTGTGTGGTGGAGGTGATGTTCGTTCAACATGCGTGCTGCAGTAAGTGACAGTGGAGGTGATGGGATTGTGTGTGTGTGGTGGTGGAGGTGATGTTCGTTCAACATGCCTGCTGCAGTAAGTGACAGTGGAGGTGATGGGATTGTGTGTGTGTGTGTGGTGGAGGTGATGTTCGTTCAACATGCCTGCTGCAGTAAGTGACAGTGGAGGTGATGGGATTGTGTGTGTGTGTGTGGTGGAGGTGATGTTCGTTCAACATGCCTGCTGCAGTAAGTGACAGTGGAGGTGATGGGATTGTATGTGTGTGTGTGGTGGAGGTGATGTTCGTTCAACATGCCTGCTGCAGTAAGTGACAGTGGAGGTGATGGGATTGTGTGTGTGTGTGGTGGAGGTGATGTTCGTTCAACATGCCTGCTGCAGTAAGTGACAGTGGAGGTGATGGGATTGTGTGTGTGTGTGGTGGAGGTGATGTTCGTTCAACATGCCTGCTGCAGTAAGTGACAGTGGAGGTGATGGGATTGTGTGTGTGTGGTGGAGGTGATGTTCGTTCAACATGCCTGCTGCAGTAAGTGACAGTGGAGGTGATGGGATTGTGTGTGTGTGTGGTGGAGGTGATGTTCGTTCAACATGCCTGCTGCAGTAAGTGACAGTGGAGGTGATGGGATTGTGTGTGTGTGTGTGGTGGAGGTGATGTTCGTTCAACATGCCTGCTGCAGTAACTGACAGTGGAGGTGATGGGATTGTGTGTGTGTGTGGTGGAGGTGATGTTCGTTCAACATGCCTGCTGCAGTAAGTAACAGTGGAGGTGATGGGATTGTGTGTGTGTGTGGTGGAGGTGATGTTCGTTCAACATGCCTGCTGCAGTAAGTGACAGTGGAGGTGATGGGATTGTGTGTGTGTGTGTGGTGGAGGTGATGTTCGTTCAACATGCCTGCTGCAGTAAGTGACAGTGGAGGTGATGGCATTGTGTGTGTGTGTGGTGGAGGTGATGTTCGTTCAACATGCCTGCTGCAGTAAGTGACAGTGGAGGTGATGGGATTGTGTGTGTGTGTGGTGGAGGTGATGTTCGTTCAACATGCCTGCTGCAGTAAGTGACAGTGGAGGTGATGGGATTGTATGTGTGTGTGTGGTGGAGGTGATGTTCGTTCAACATGCCTGCTGCAGTAAGTGACAGTGGAGGTGATGGGATTGTGTGTGTGTGTGGTGGAGGTGATGTTCGTTCAACATGCCTGCTGCAGTAAGTGACAGTGGAGGTGATGGGATTGTGTGTGTGTGGTGGAGGTGATGTTCGTTCAACATGCCTGCTGCAGTAAGTGACAGTGGAGGTGATGGGATTGTGTGTGTGTGGTGGAGGTGATGTTCGTTCAACATGCCTGCTGCAGTAAGTGACAGTGGAGGTGATGGGATTGTGTGTGTGTGTGGTGGAGGTGATGTTCGTTCAACATGCCTGCTGCAGTAAGTGACAGTGGAGGTGATGGGATTGTGTGTGTGTGTGGTGGAGGTGATGTTCGTTCAACATGCCTGCTGCAGTAAGTGACAGTGGAGGTGATGGGATTGTGTGTGTGTGTGTGGTGGAGGTGATGTTCGTTCAACATGCCTGCTGCAGTAAGTGACAGTGGAGGTGATGGGATTGTGTGTGTGTGTGGTGGAGGTGATGTTCGTTCAACATGCCTGCTGCAGTAAGTGACAGTGGAGGTGATGGGATTGTGTGTGTGTGTGGTGGAGGTGATGTTCGTTCAACATGCCTGCTGCAGTAAGTGACAGTGGAGGTGATGGGATTGTGTGTGTGTGTGTGGTGGAGGTGATGTTCGTTCAACATGCCTGCTGCAGTAAGTGACAGTGGAGGTGATGGGATTTGTGTGTGTGTGGTGGAGGTGATGTTTGGTCAACATGCCTGCTGCAGTAAGTGACAGTGGAGGTGATGGGATTGTGTGTGTGTGTGTGGTGGAGGTGATGTTCGTTCAACATGCCTGCTGCAGTAAGTGACAGTGGAGGTGATGGGATTGTGTGTGTGTGTGGTGGAGGTGATGTTCGTTCAACATGCCTGCTGCAGTAAGTGACAGTGGAGGTGATGGGATTGTGTGTGTGTGTGGTGGAGGTGATGTTCGTTCAACATGCCTGCTGCAGTAAGTGACAGTGGAGGTGATGGGATTGTGTGTGTGTGTGTGGTGGAGGTGATGTTCGTTCAACATGCCTGCTGCAGTAAGTGACAGTGGAGGTGATGGGATTGTGTGTGTGTGGTGGAGGTGATGTTCGTTCAACATGCCTGCTGCAGTAAGTGACAGTGGAGGTGATGGGATTGTGTGTGTGGTGGTGGAGGTGATGTTCGTTCAACATGCCTGCTGCAGTAAGTGACAGTGGAGGTGATGGGATTGTGTGTGTGTGTGGTGGAGGTGATGCTCGTTCAACATGCCTGCTGCAGTAAGTGACAGTGGAGGTGATGGGATTGTGTGTGTGTGTGGTGGAGGTGATGTTCGTTCAACATGCGTGCTGCAGTAAGTGACAGTGGAGGTGATGGGATTGTGTGTGTGTGGTGGTGGAGGTGATGTTCGTTCAACATGCCTGCTGCAGTAAGTGACAGTGGAGGTGATGGGATTGTGTGTGTGTGTGTGGTGGAGGTGATGTTCGTTCAACATGCCTGCTGCAGTAAGTGACAGTGGAGGTGATGGGATTGTGTGTGTGTGTGTGGTGGAGGTGATGTTCGTTCAGCATGCCTGCTGCAGTAAGTGACAGTGGAGGTGATGGGATTGTATGTGTGTGTGTGGTGGAGGTGATGTTCGTTCAACATGCCTGCTGCAGTAAGTGACAGTGGAGGTGATGGGATTGTGTGTGTGTGTGGTGGAGGTGATGTTCGTTCAACATGCCTGCTGCAGTAAGTGACAGTGGAGGTGATGGGATTGTGTGTGTGTGTGGTGGAGGTGATGTTCGTTCAACATGCCTGCTGCAGTAAGTGACAGTGGAGGTGATGGGATTGTGTGTGTGTGGTGGAGGTGATGTTCGTTCAACATGCCTGCTGCAGTAAGTGACAGTGGAGGTGATGGGATTGTGTGTGTGTGTGGTGGAGGTGATGCTCGTTCAACATGCCTGCTGCAGTAAGTGACAGTGGAGGTGATGGGATTGTGTGTGTGTGTGGTGGAGGTGATGCTCGTTCAACATGCCTGCTGCAGTAAGTGACAGTGGAGGTGATGGGATTGTGTGTGTGTGTGGTGGAGGTGATGTTCGTTCAACATGCCTGCTGCAGTAAGTGACAGTGGAGGTGATGGGATTGTGTGTGTGTGTGTGTGGTGGAGGTGATGTTCGTTCAACATGCCTGCTGCAGTAAGTGACAGTGGAGGTGATGGGATTGTGTGTGTGTGTGTGGTGGAGGTGATGTTCGTTCAACATGCCTGCTGCAGTAAGTGACAGTGGAGGTGATGGGATTGTGTGTGTGTGTGGTTGAGGTGATGTTCGTTCAACATGCCTGCTGCAGTAAGTGACAGTGGAGGTGATGGGATTGTGTGTGTGTGTGGTGGAGGTGATGTTCGTTCAACATGCCTGCTGCAGTAAGTGACAGTGGAGGTGATGGGATTGTGTGTGTGTGTGTGGTGGAGGTGATGTTCGTTCAACATGCCTGCTGCAGTAAGTGACAGTGGAGGTGATGGGATTGTGTGTGTGTGGTGGAGGTGATGTTCGTTCAACATGCCTGCTGCAGTAAGTGACAGTGGAGGTGATGGGATTGTGTGTGTGTGTGGTGGAGGTGATGTTCGTTCAACATGCCTGCTGCAGTAAGTGACAGTGGAGGTGATGGGATTGTGTGTGTGTGGTGGAGGTGATGTTCGTTCAACATGCCTGCTGCAGTAAGTGACAGTGGAGGTGATGGGATTGTGTGTGTGTGTGGTGGAGGTGATGCTCGTTCAACATGCCTGCTGCAGTAAGTGACAGTGGAGGTGATGGGATTGTGTGTGTGTGTGGTGGAGGTGATGCTCGTTCAACATGCCTGCTGCAGTAAGTGACAGTGGAGGTGATGGGATTGTGTGTGTGTGTGGTGGAGGTGATGTTCGTTCAACATGCCTGCTGCAGTAAGTGACAGTGGAGGTGATGGGATTGTGTGTGTGTGTGTGGTGGAGGTGATGTTCGTTCAACATGCCTGCTGCAGTAAGTGACAGTGGAGGTGATGGGATTGTGTGTGTGTGTGTGGTGGAGGTGATGTTCGTTCAACATGCCTGCTGCAGTAAGTGACAGTGGAGGTGATGGGATTGTGTGTGTGTGTGGTGGAGGTGATGTTCGTTCAACATGCCTGCTGCAGCAAGTGACAGTGGAGGTGATGGGATTGTGTGTGTGTGTGGTGGAGGTGATGTTCGTTCAACATGCCTGCTGCAGTAAGTGACAGTGGAGGTGATGGGATTGTGTGTGTGTGTGTGGTGGAGGTGATGTTCGTTCAACATGCCTGCTGCAGTAAGTGACAGTGGAGGTGATGGGATTGTGTGTGTGTGTGTGGTGGAGGTGATGTTTGGTCAACATGCCTGCTGCAGTAAGTGACAGTGGAGGTGATGGGATTGTGTGTGTGTGGTGGAGGTGATGTTCGTTCAACATGCCTGCTGCAGTAAGTGACAGTGGAGGTGATGGGATTGTGTGTGTGTGTGGTGGAGGTGATGTTCGTTCAACATGCCTGCTGCAGTAAGGACAGTGGAGGTGATGGGATTGTGTGTGTGTGTGTGGTGGAGGTGATGTTCGTTCAACATGCCTGCTGCAGTAAGTGACAGTGGAGGTGATGGGATTGTGTGTGTGTGTGGTGGAGGTGATGTTCGTTCAACATGCCTGCTGCAGTAAGTGACAGTGGAGGTGATGGGATTGTGTGTGTGTGTGGTGGAGGTGATGTTCGTTCAACATGCCTGCTGCAGTAAGTGACAGTGGAGGTGATGGGATTGTGTGTGTGTGTGTGGTGGAGGTGATGTTCGTTCAACATGCCTGCTGCAGTAAGTGACAGTGGAGGTGATGGCATTGTGTGTGTGTGTGGTGGAGGTGATGTTCGTTCAACATGCCTGCTGCAGTAAGTGACAGTGGAGGTGATGGGATTGTGTGTGTGTGTGTGGTGGAGGTGATGTTCGTTCAACATGCCTGCTGCAGTAAGTGACAGTGGAGGTGATGGGATTGTGTGTGTGTGTGGTGGAGGTGATGTTCGTTCAACATGCCTGCTGCAGTAAGTGACAGTGGAGGTGATGGGATTGTGTGTGTGTGTAGTGGAGGTGATGTTCGTTCAACATGCCTGCTGCAGTAAGTGACAGTGGAGGTGATGGGATTGTGTGTGTGTGTGGTGGAGGTGATGTTCGTTCAACATGCCTGCTGCAGTAAGTGACAGTGGAGGTGATGGGATTGTGTGTGTGTGTGGTGGAGGTGATGTTCGTTCAACATGCCTGCTGCAGTAAGTGACAGTGGAGGTGATGGGATTGTGTGTGTGTGGTGGTGGAGGTGATGTTCGTTCAACATGCCTGCTGCAGTAAGTGACAGTGGAGGTGATGGGATGTGTGTGTGTGTGGTGGAGGTGATGCTCGTTCAACATGCCTGCTGCAGTAAGTGACAGTGGAGGTGATGGGATTGTGTGTGTGTGTGGTGGAGGTGATGTTCGTTCAACATGCGTGCTGCAGTAAGTGACAGTGGAGGTGATGGGATTGTGTGTGTGTGGTGGTGGAGGTGATGTTCGTTCAACATGCCTGCTGCAGTAAGTGACAGTGGAGGTGATGGGATTGTGTGTGTGTGTGTGGTGGAGGTGATGTTCGTTCAACATGCCTGCTGCAGTAAGTGACAGTGGAGGTGATGGGATTGTGTGTGTGTGTGTGGTGGAGGTGATGTTCGTTCAACATGCCTGCTGCAGTAAGTGACAGTGGAGGTGATGGGATTGTATGTGTGTGTGTGGTGGAGGTGATGTTCGTTCAACATGCCTGCTGCAGTAAGTGACAGTGGAGGTGATGGGATTGTGTGTGTGTGTGGTGGAGGTGATGTTCGTTCAACATGCCTGCTGCAGTAAGTGACAGTGGAGGTGATGGGATTGTGTGTGTGTGTGGTGGAGGTGATGTTCGTTCAACATGCCTGCTGCAGTAAGTGACAGTGGAGGTGATGGGATTGTGTGTGTGTGGTGGAGGTGATGTTCGTTCAACATGCCTGCTGCAGTAAGTGACAGTGGAGGTGATGGGATTGTGTGTGTGTGTGGTGGAGGTGATGCTCGTTCAACATGCCTGCTGCAGTAAGTGACAGTGGAGGTGATGGGATTGTGTGTGTGTGTGGTGGAGGTGATGCTCGTTCAACATGCCTGCTGCAGTAAGTGACAGTGGAGGTGATGGGATTGTGTGTGTGTGTGGTGGAGGTGATGTTCGTTCAACATGCCTGCTGCAGTAAGTGACAGTGGAGGTGATGGGATTGTGTGTGTGTGTGTGGTGGAGGTGATGTTCGTTCAACATGCCTGCTGCAGTAAGTGACAGTGGAGGTGATGGGATTGTGTGTGTGTGTGTGGTGGAGGTGATGTTCGTTCAACATGCCTGCTGCAGTAAGTGACAGTGGAGGTGATGGGATTGTGTGTGTGTGTGGTTGAGGTGATGTTCGTTCAACATGCCTGCTGCAGTAAGTGACAGTGGAGGTGATGGGATTGTGTGTGTGTGTGGTGGAGGTGATGTTCGTTCAACATGCCTGCTGCAGTAAGTGACAGTGGAGGTGATGGGATTGTGTGTGTGTGTGTGGTGGAGGTGATGTTCGTTCAACATGCCTGCTGCAGTAAGTGACAGTGGAGGTGATGGGATTGTGTGTGTGTGTGGTGGAGGTGATGTTCGTTCAACATGCCTGCTGCAGTAAGTGACAGTGGAGGTGATGGGATTGTGTGTGTGTGTGGTGGAGGTGATGTTCGTTCAACATGCCTGCTGCAGTAAGTGACAGTGGAGGTGATGGGATTGTGTGTGTGTGGTGGAGGTGATGTTCGTTCAACATGCCTGCTGCAGTAAGTGACAGTGGAGGTGATGGGATTGTGTGTGTGTGGTGGAGGTGATGCTCGTTCAACATGCCTGCTGCAGTAAGTGACAGTGGAGGTGATGGGATTGTGTGTGTGTGTGGTGGAGGTGATGCTCGTTCAACATGCCTGCTGCAGTAAGTGACAGTGGAGGTGATGGGATTGTGTGTGTGTGTGGTGGAGGTGATGTTCGTTCAACATGCCTGCTGCAGTAAGTGACAGTGGAGGTGATGGGATTGTGTGTGTGTGTGGTGGAGGTGATGTTCGTTCAACATGCCTGCTGCAGTAAGTGACAGTGGAGGTGATGGGATTGTGTGTGTGTGTGGTGGAGGTGATGTCTCGTTCAACATGCGTGCTGCAGTAAGTGACAGTGGAGGTGATGGGATTGTGTGTGTGTGGTGGTGGAGGTGATGTTCGTTCAACATGCCTGCTGCAGTAAGTGACAGTGGAGGTGATGGGATTGTGTGTGTGTGTGTGGTGGAGGTGATGTTCGTTCAACATGCCTGCTGCAGTAAGTGACAGTGGAGGTGATGGGATTGTGTGTGTGTGTGTGGTGGAGGTGATGTTCGTTCAACATGCCTGCTGCAGTAAGTGACAGTGGAGGTGATGGGATTGTATGTGTGTGTGTGGTGGAGGTGATGTTCGTTCAACATGCCTGCTGCAGTAAGTGACAGTGGAGGTGATGGGATTGTGTGTGTGTGTGGTGGAGGTGATGTTCGTTCAACATGCCTGCTGCAGTAAGTGACAGTGGAGGTGGGATGGGATTGTGTGTGTGTGTGGTGGAGGTGATGTTCGTTCAACATGCCTGCTGCAGTAAGTGACAGTGGAGGTTATGGGATTGTGTGTGTGTGGTGGAGGTGATGTTCGTTCAACATGCCTGCTGCAGTAAGTGACAGTGGAGGTGATGGGATTGTGTGTGTGTGTGGTGGAGGTGATGCTCGTTCAACATGCCTGCTGCAGTAAGTGACAGTGGAGGTGATGGGATTGTGTGTGTGTGTGGTGGAGGTGATGCTCGTTCAACATGCCTGCTGCAGTAAGTGACAGTGGAGGTGATGGGATTGTGTGTGTGTGTGGTGGAGGTGATGTTCGTTCAACATGCCTGCTGCAGTAAGTGACAGTGGAGGTGATGGGATTGTGTGTGTGTGTGTGGTGGAGGTGATGTTCGTTCAACATGCCTGCTGCAGTAAGTGACAGTGGAGGTGATGGGATTGTGTGTGTGTGTGTGGTGGAGGTGATGTTCGTTCAACATGCCTGCTGCAGTAAGTGACAGTGGAGGTGATGGGATTGTGTGTGTGTGGTTGAGGTGATGTTCGTTCAACATGCCTGCTGCAGTAAGTGACAGTGGAGGTGATGGGATTGTGTGTGTGTGTGGTGGAGGTGATGTTCGTTCAACATGCCTGCTGCAGTAAGTGACAGTGGAGGTGATGGGATTGTGTGTGTGTGTGGTGGAGGTGATGTTCGTTCAACATGCCTGCTGCAGTAAGTGACAGTGGAGGTGATGGGATTGTGTGTGTGTGTGGTGGAGGTGATGTTCGTTCAACATGCCTGCTGCAGTAAGTGACAGTGGAGGTGATGGGATTGTGTGTGTGTGTGGTGGAGGTGATGTTCGTTCAACATGCCTGCTGCAGTAAGTGACAGTGGAGGTGATGGGATTGTGTGTGTGTGGTGGAGGTGATGTTCGTTCAACATGCCTGCTGCAGTAAGTGACAGTGGAGGTGATGGGATTGTGTGTGTGTGTGGTGGAGGTGATGCTCGTTCAACATGCCTGCTGCAGTAAGTGACAGTGGAGGTGATGGGATTGTGTGTGTGTGTGGTGGAGGTGATGCTCGTTCAACATGCCTGCTGCAGTAAGTGACAGTGGAGGTGATGGGATTGTGTGTGTGTGTGGTGGAGGTGATGTTCGTTCAACATGCCTGCTGCAGTAAGTGACAGTGGAGGTGATGGGATTGTGTGTGTGTGTGTGGTGGAGGTGATGTTCGTTCAACATGCCTGCTGCAGTAAGTGACAGTGGAGGTGATGGGATTGTGTGTGTGTGTGTGGTGGAGGTGATGTTCGTTCAACATGCCTGCTGCAGTAAGTGACAGTGGAGGTGATGGGATTGTGTGTGTGTGTGGTGGAGGTGATGTTCGTTCAACATGCCTGCTGCAGTAAGTGACAGTGGAGGTGATGGGATTGTGTGTGTGTGTGGTGGAGGTGATGTTCGTTCAACATGCCTGCTGCAGTAAGTGACAGTGGAGGTGATGGGATTGTGTGTGTGTGTGTGGTGGAGGTGATGTTCGTTCAACATGCCTGCTGCAGTAAGTGACAGTGGAGGTGATGGGATTGTGTGTGTGTGTGGTGGAGGTGATGTTTGGTCAACATGCCTGCTGCAGTAAGTGACAGTGGAGGTGATGGGATTGTGTGTGTGTGTGGTGGAGGTGATGTTCGTTCAACATGCCTGCTGCAGTAAGTGACAGTGGAGGTGATGGGATTGTGTGTGTGTGTGTGGTGGAGGTGATGTTCGTTCAACATGCCTGCTGCAGTAAGTGACAGTGGAGGTGATGGGATTGTGTGTGTGTGTGGTGGAGGTGATGTTCGTTCAACATGCCTGCTGCAGTAAGTGACAGTGGAGGTGATGGGATTGTGTGTGTGTGTGGTGGAGGTGATGTTCGTTCAACATGCCTGCTGCAGTAAGTGACAGTGGAGGTGATGGGATTGTGTGTGTGTGTGTGGTGGAGGTGATGTTCGTTCAACATGCCTGCTGCAGTAAGTGACAGTGGAGGTGATGGCATTGTGTGTGTGTGTGGTGGAGGTGATGTTCGTTCAACATGCCTGCTGCAGTAAGTGACAGTGGAGGTGATGGGATTGTGTGTGTGTGTGTGGTGGAGGTGATGTTCGTTCAACATGCCTGCTGCAGTAAGTGACAGTGGAGGTGATTGGATTGTGTGTGTGTGTGGTGGAGGTGATGTTCGTTCAACATGCCTGCTGCAGTAAGTGACAGTGGAGGTGATGGGATTGTGTGTGTGTGTAGTGGAGGTGATGTTCGTTCAACATGCCTGCTGCAGTAAGTGACAGTGGAGGTGATGGGATTGTGTGTGTGTGTGGTGGAGGTGATGTTCGTTCAACATGCCTGCTGCAGTAAGTGACAGTGGAGGTGATGGGATTGTGTGTGTGTGTGGTGGAGGTGATGTTCGTTCAACATGCCTGCTGCAGTAAGTGACAGTGGAGGTGATGGGATTGTGTGTGTGTGGTGGTGGAGGTGATGTTCGTTCAACATGCCTGCTGCAGTAAGTGACAGTGGAGGTGATGGGATTGTGTGTGTGTGTGGTGGAGGTGATGCTCGTTCAACATGCCTGCTGCAGTAAGTGACAGTGGAGGTGATGGGATTGTGTGTGTGTGTGGTGGAGGTGATGTTCGTTCAACATGCGTGCTGCAGTAAGTGACAGTGGAGGTGATGGGATTGTGTGTGTGTGGTGGTGGAGGTGATGTTCGTTCAACATGCCTGCTGCAGTAAGTGACAGTGGAGGTGATGGGATTGTGTGTGTGTGTGTGGTGGAGGTGATGTTCGTTCAACATGCCTGCTGCAGTAAGTGACAGTGGAGGTGATGGGATTGTGTGTGTGTGTGGTGGAGGTGATGTTCGTTCAACATGCCTGCTGCAGTAAGTGACAGTGGAGGTGATGGGATTGTGTGTGTGTGTGTGTGTGGTGGAGGTGATGTTCGTTCAACATGCCTGCTGCAGTAAGTGACAGTGGAGGTGATGGGATTGTGTGTGTGTGTGGTGGAGGTGATGTTCGTTCAACATGCCTGCTGCAGTAAGTGACAGTGGAGGTGATGGGATTTGTGTGTGTGTGGTGGAGGTGATGTTCGTTCAACATGCCTGCTGCAGTAAGTGACAGTGGAGGTGATGGGATTGTGTGTGTGTGGTGGAGGTGATGTTCGTTCAACATGCCTGCTGCAGTAAGTGACAGTGGAGGTGATGGGATTGTGTGTGTGTGTGGTGGAGGTGATGCTCGTTCAACATGCCTGCTGCAGTAAGTGACAGTGGAGGTGATGGGATTGTGTGTGTGTGTGGTGGAGGTGATGCTCGTTCAACATGCCTGCTGCAGTAAGTGACAGTGGAGGTGATGGGATTGTGTGTATGTGTGGTGGAGGTGATGTTCGTTCAACATGCCTGCTGCAGTAAGTGACAGTGGAGGTGATGGGATTGTGTGTGTGTGTGTGGTGGAGGTGATGTTCGTTCAACATGCCTGCTGCAGTAAGTGACAGTGGAGGTGATGGGATTGTGTGTGTGTGTGTGGTGGAGGTGATGTTCGTTCAACATGCCTGCTGCAGTAAGTGACAGTGGAGGTGATGGGATTGTGTGTGTGTGTGTGGTGGAGGTGATGTTCGTTCAACATGCCTGCTGCAGTAAGTGACAGTGGAGGTGATGGGATTGTGTGTGTGTGTGGTGGAGGTGATGTTCGTTCAACATGCCTGCTGCAGTAAGTGACAGTGGAGGTGATGGGATTGTGTGTGTGTGTGTGGTGGAGGTGATGTTCGTTCAACATGCCTGCTGCAGTAAGTGACAGTGGAGGTGATGGCATTGTGTGTGTGTGTGGTGGAGGTGATGTTCGTTCAACATGCCTGCTGCAGTAAGTGACAGTGGAGGTGATGGGATTGTGTGTGTGTGTGGTGGAGGTGATGTTCGTTCAACATGCCTGCTGCAGTAAGTGACAGTGGAGGTGATGGGATTGTCTGTGTGTGTGTGGTGGAGGTGATGTTCGTTCAACATGCCTGCTGCAGTAAGTGACAGTGGAGGTGATGGGATTGTGTGTTTGTGGTGGAGGTGATGTTCGTTCAACATGCCTGCTGCAGTAAGTGACAGTGGAGGTGATGGGATTGTGTGTGTGTGGTGGAGGTGATGTTCGTTCAACATGCCTGCTGCAGTAAGTGACAGTGGAGGTGATGGGATTGTGTGTGTGTGTGGTGGAGGTGATGTTCGTTCAACATGCCTGCTGCAGTAAGTGACAGTGGAGGTGATGGGATTGTGTGTGTGTGTGGTGGAGGTGATGTTCGTTCAACATGCCTGCTGCAGTAAGTGACAGTGGAGGTGATGGGATTGTGTGTGTGTGTGGTGGAGGTGATGTTCGTTCAACATGCCTGCTGCAGTAAGTGACAGTGGAGGTGATGGGATTGTGTGTGTGTGTGGTGGAGGTGATGTTCGTTCAACATGCCTGCTGCAGTAAGTGACAGTGGAGGTGATGGGATTGTGTGTGTGTGTGGTGGAGGTGATGTTCGTTCAACATGCCTGCTGCAGTAAGTGACAGTGGAGGTGATGGGATTGTGTGTGTGTGTGTGGTGGAGGTGATGTTCGTTCAACATGCCTGCTGCAGTAAGTGACAGTGGAGGTGATGGGATTGTGTGTGTGTGTGGTGGAGGTGATGTTTGGTCAACATGCCTGCTGCAGTAAGTGACAGTGGAGGTGATGGGATTGTGTGTGTGTGTGGTGGAGGTGATGTTCGTTCAACATGCCTGCTGCAGTAAGTGACAGTGGAGGTGATGGGATTGTGTGTGTGTGTGGTGGAGGTGATGTTCGTTCAACATGCCTGCTGCAGTAAGTGACAGTGGAGGTGATGGGATTGTGTGTGTGTGTGGTGGAGGTGATGTTCGTTCAACATGCCTGCTGCAGTAAGTGACAGTGGAGGTGATGGGATTGTGTGTGTGTGTGTGGTGGAGGTGATGTTCGTTCAACATGCCTGCTGCAGTAAGTGACAGTGGAGGTGATGGGATTTGTGTGTGTGTGTGGTGGAGGTGATGTTTGGTCAACATGCCTGCTGCAGTAAGTGACAGTGGAGGTGATGGGATTGTGTGTGTGTGTGGTGGAGGTGATGTTCGTTCAACATGCCTGCTGCAGTAAGTGACAGTGGAGGTGATGGGATTGTGTGTGTGTGTGTGTGGTGGAGGTGATGTTCGTTCAACATGCCTGCTGCAGTAAGTGACAGTGGAGGTGATGGGATTGTGTGTGTGTGTGTGGTGGAGGTGATGTTCGTTCAACATGCCTGCTGCAGTAAGTGACAGTGGAGGTGATGGGATTGTGTGTGTGTGTGGTGGAGGTGATGTTCGTTCAACATGCCTGCTGCAGTAAGTGACAGTGGAGGTGATGGGATTGTGTGTGTGTGTGGTGGAGGTGATGTTCGTTCAACATGCCTGCTGCAGTAAGTGACAGTGGAGGTGATGGGATTGTGTGTGTGTGTGTGGTGGAGGTGATGTTCGTTCAACATGCCTGCTGCAGTAAGTGACAGTGGAGGTGATGGCATTGTGTGTGTGTGTGGTGGAGGTGATGTTCGTTCAACATGCCTGCTGCAGTAAGTGACAGTGGAGGTGATGGGATTGTGTGTGTGTGTGTGGTGGAGGTGATGTTCGTTCAACATGCCTGCTGCAGTAAGTGACAGTGGAGGTGATGGGATTGTGTGTGTGTGTGGTGGAGGTGATGTTCGTTCAACATGCCTGCTGCAGTAAGTGACAGTGGAGGTGATGGGATTGTGTGTGTGTGTGGTGGAGGTGATGTTCGTTCAACATGCCTGCTGCAGTAAGTGACAGTGGAGGTGATGGGATTGTGTGTGTGTGTGGTGGAGGTGATGTTCGTTCAACATGCCTGCTGCAGTAAGTGACAGTGGAGGTGATGGGATTGTGTGTGTGTGTGTGGTGGAGGTGATGTTCGTTCAACATGCCTGCTGCAGTAAGTGACAGTGGAGGTGATGGGATTGTGTGTGTGTGTGGTGGAGGTGATGTTCGTTCAACATGCCTGCTGCAGTAAGTGACAGTGGAGGTGATGGGATTGTGTGTGTGTGTGGTGGAGGTGATGTTCGTTCAACATGCCTGCTGCAGTAAGTGACAGTGGAGGTGATGGGATTGTGTGTGTGTGTGGTGGAGGTGATGTTCGTTCAACATGCCTGCTGCAGTAAGTGACAGTGGAGGTGATGGGATTGTGTGTGTGTGTGTGGTGGAGGTGATGTTCGTTCAACATGCCTGCTGCAGTAAGTGACAGTGGAGGTGATGGGATTGTGTGTGTGTGTGTGGTGGAGGTGATGTTCGTTCAACATGCCTGCTGCAGTAAGTGACAGTGGAGGTGATGGGATTGTGTGTGTGTGTGGTGGAGGTGATGTTCGTTCAACATGCCTGCTGCAGTAAGTGACAGTGGAGGTGATGGGATTGTGTGTGTGTGTGGTGGAGGTGATGTTCGTTCAACATGCCTGCTGCAGTAAGTGACAGTGGAGGTGATGGGATTGTGTGTGTGTGGTGGAGGTGATGCTCGTTCAACATGCCTGCTGCAGTAAGTGACAGTGGAGGTGATGGGATTGTGTGTGTGTGTGGTGGAGGTGATGTTCGTTCAACATGCCTGCTGCAGTAAGTGACAGTGGAGGTGATGGGATTGTGTGTGTGTGTGTGGTGGAGGTGATGTTCGTTCAACATGCCTGCTGCAGTAAGTGACAGTGGAGGTGATGGGATTGTGTGTGTGTGTGTGGTGGAGGTGATGTTCGTTCAACATGCCTGCTGCAGTAAGTGACAGTGGAGGTGATGGGATTGTGTGTGTGTGTGGTGGAGGTGATGTTCGTTCAACATGCCTGCTGCAGTAAGTGACAGTGGAGGTGATGGGATTGTGTGTGTGTGTGGTGGAGGTGATGTTCGTTCAACATGCCTGCTGCAGTAAGTGACAGTGGAGGTGATGGGATTGTGTGTGTGTGTGTGGTGGAGGTGATGTTCGTTCAACATGCCTGCTGCAGTAAGTGACAGTGGAGGTGATGGCATTGTGTGTGTGTGTGGTGGAGGTGATGTTCGTTCAACATGCCTGCTGCAGTAAGTGACAGTGGAGGTGATGGGATTGTGTGTGTGTGTGTGGTGGAGGTGATGTTCGTTCAACATGCCTGCTGCAGTAAGTGACAGTGGAGGTGATTGGATTGTGTGTGTGTGTGGTGGAGGTGATGTTCGTTCAACATGCCTGCTGCAGTAAGTGACAGTGGAGGTGATGGGATTGTGTGTGTGTGTAGTGGAGGTGATGTTCGTTCAACATGCCTGCTGCAGTAAGTGACAGTGGAGGTGATGGGATTGTGTGTGTGTGTGGTGGAGGTGATGTTCGTTCAACATGCCTGCTGCAGTAAGTGACAGTGGAGGTGATGGGATTGTGTGTGTGTGTGGTGGAGGTGATGTTCGTTCAACATGCCTGCTGCAGTAAGTGACAGTGGAGGTGATGGGATTGTGTGTGTGTGGTGGTGGAGGTGATGTTCGTTCAACATGCCTGCTGCAGTAAGTGACAGTGGAGGTGATGGGATTGTGTGTGTGTGTGGTGGAGGTGATGCTCGTTCAACATGCCTGCTGCAGTAAGTGACAGTGGAGGTGATGGGATTGTGTGTGTGTGTGGTGGAGGTGATGTTCGTTCAACATGCGTGCTGCAGTAAGTGACAGTGGAGGTGATGGGATTGTGTGTGTGTGGTGGTGGAGGTGATGTTCGTTCAACATGCCTGCTGCAGTAAGTGACAGTGGAGGTGATGGGATTGTGTGTGTGTGTGTGGTGGAGGTGATGTTCGTTCAACATGCCTGCTGCAGTAAGTGACAGTGGAGGTGATGGGATTGTGTGTGTGTGTGGTGGAGGTGATGTTCGTTCAACATGCCTGCTGCAGTAAGTGACAGTGGAGGTGATGGGATTGTGTGTGTGTGTGTGTGTGGTGGAGGTGATGTTCGTTCAACATGCCTGCTGCAGTAAGTGACAGTGGAGGTGATGGGATTGTGTGTGTGTGTGGTGGAGGTGATGTTCGTTCAACATGCCTGCTGCAGTAAGTGACAGTGGAGGTGATGGGATTGTGTGTGTGTGTGGTGGAGGTGATGTTCGTTCAACATGCCTGCTGCAGTAAGTGACAGTGGAGGTGATGGGATTGTGTGTGTGTGGTGGAGGTGATGTTCGTTCAACATGCCTGCTGCAGTAAGTGACAGTGGAGGTGATGGGATTGTGTGTGTGTGTGGTGGAGGTGATGCTCGTTCAACATGCCTGCTGCAGTAAGTGACAGTGGAGGTGATGGGATTGTGTGTGTGTGTGGTGGAGGTGATGCTCGTTCAACATGCCTGCTGCAGTAAGTGACAGTGAAGGTGATGGGATTGTGTGTATGTGTGGTGGAGGTGATGTTCGTTCAACATGCCTGCTGCAGTAAGTGACAGTGGAGGTGATGGGATTGTGTGTGTGTGTGTGGTGGAGGTGATGTTCGTTCAACATGCCTGCTGCAGTAAGTGACAGTGGAGGTGATGGGATTGTGTGTGTGTGTGTGGTGGAGGTGATGTTCGTTCAACATGCCTGCTGCAGTAAGTGACAGTGGAGGTGATGGGATTGTGTGTGTGTGTGGTGGAGGTGATGTTCGTTCAACATGCCTGCTGCAGTAAGTGACAGTGGAGGTGATGGGATTGTGTGTGTGTGTGGTGGAGGTGATGTTCGTTCAACATGCCTGCTGCAGTAAGTGACAGTGGAGGTGATGGGATTGTGTGTGTGTGTGTGGTGGAGGTGATGTTCGTTCAACATGCCTGCTGCAGTAAGTGACAGTGGAGGTGATGGCATTGTGTGTGTGTGTGGTGGAGGTGATGTTCGTTCAACATGCCTGCTGCAGTAAGTGACAGTGGAGGTGATGGGATTGTGTGTGTGTGTGGTGGAGGTGATGTTCGTTCAACATGCCTGCTGCAGTAAGTGACAGTGGAGGTGATGGGATTGTATGTGTGTGTGTGGTGGAGGTGATGTTCGTTCAACATGCCTGCTGCAGTAAGTGACAGTGGAGGTGATGGGATTGTGTGTGTGTGGTGGAGGTGATGTTCGTTCAACATGCCTGCTGCAGTAAGTGACAGTGGAGGTGATGGGATTGTGTGTGTGTGGTGGAGGTGATGTTCGTTCAACATGCCTGCTGCAGTAAGTGACAGTGGAGGTGATGGGATTGTGTGTGTGTGTGGTGGAGGTGATGTTCGTTCAACATGCCTGCTGCAGTAAGTGACAGTGGAGGTGATGGGATTGTGTGTGTGTGTGGTGGAGGTGATGTTCGTTCAACATGCCTGCTGCAGTAAGTGACAGTGGAGGTGATGGGATTGTGTGTGTGTGTGGTGGAGGTGATGTTCGTTCAACATGCCTGCTGCAGTAAGTGACAGTGGAGGTGATGGGATTGTGTGTGTGTGTGGTGGAGGTGATGTTCGTTCAACATGCCTGCTGCAGTAAGTGACAGTGGAGGTGATGGGATTGTGTGTGTGTGTGGTGGAGGTGATGTTCGTTCAACATGCCTGCTGCAGTAAGTGACAGTGGAGGTGATGGGATTGTGTGTGTGTGTGTGGTGGAGGTGATGTTCGTTCAACATGCCTGCTGCAGTAAGTGACAGTGGAGGTGATGGGATTGTGTGTGTGTGTGGTGGAGGTGATGTTTGGTCAACATGCCTGCTGCAGTAAGTGACAGTGGAGGTGATGGGATTGTGTGTGTGTGTGGTGGAGGTGATGTTCGTTCAACATGCCTGCTGCAGTAAGTGACAGTGGAGGTGATGGGATTGTGTGTGTGTGTGGTGGAGGTGATGTTCGTTCAACATGCCTGCTGCAGTAAGTGACAGTGGAGGTGATGGGATTGTGTGTGTGTGTGGTGGAGGTGATGTTCGTTCAACATGCCTGCTGCAGTAAGTGACAGTGGAGGTGATGGGATTGTGTGTGTGTGTGTGGTGGAGGTGATGTTCGTTCAACATGCCTGCTGCAGTAAGTGACAGTGGAGGTGATGGGATTGTGTGTGTGTGTGGTGGAGGTGATGTTTGGTCAACATGCCTGCTGCAGTAAGTGACAGTGGAGGTGATGGGATTGTGTGTGTGTGGTGGAGGTGATGTTCGTTCAACATGCCTGCTGCAGTAAGTGACATTGGAGGTGATGGGATTGTGTGTGTGTGTGTGTGGTGGAGGTGATGTTCGTTCAACATGCCTGCTGCAGTAAGTGACAGTGGAGGTGATGGGATTGTGTGTGTGTGTGTGGTGGAGGTGATGTTCGTTCAACATGCCTGCTGCAGTAAGTGACAGTGGAGGTGATGGGATTGTGTGTGTGTGTGGTGGAGGTGATGTCTGTTCAACATGCCTGCTGCAGTAAGTGACAGTGGAGGTGATGGGATTGTGTGTGTGTGTGGTGGAGGTGATGTTCGTTCAACATGCCTGCTGCAGTAAGTGACAGTGGAGGTGATGGGATTGTGTGTGTGTGTGTGGTGGAGGTGATGTTCGTTCAACATGCCTGCTGCAGTAAGTGACAGTGGAGGTGATGGCATTGTGTGTGTGTGTGGTGGAGGTGATGTTCGTTCAACATGCCTGCTGCAGTAAGTGACAGTGGAGGTGATGGGATTGTGTGTGTGTGTGTGGTGGAGGTGATGTTCGTTCAACATGCCTGCTGCAGTAAGTGACAGTGGAGGTGATGGGATTGTGTGTGTGTGTGGTGGAGGTGATGTTCGTTCAACATGCCTGCTGCAGTAAGTGACAGTGGAGGTGATGGGATTGTGTGTGTGTGTGGTGGAGGTGATGTTCGTTCAACATGCCTGCTGCAGTAAGTGACAGTGGAGGTGATGGGATTGTGTGTGTGTGTGGTGGAGGTGATGTTCGTTCAACATGCCTGCTGCAGTAAGTGACAGTGGAGGTGATGGGATTGTGTGTGTGTGTGTGGTGGAGGTGATGTTCGTTCAACATGCCTGCTGCAGTAAGTGACAGTGGAGGTGATGGGATTGTGTGTGTGTGTGGTGGAGGTGATGTTCGTTCAACATGCCTGCTGCAGTAAGTGACAGTGGAGGTGATGGGATTGTGTGTGTGTGTGGTGGAGGTGATGTTCGTTCAACATGCCTGCTGCAGTAAGTGACAGTGGAGGTGATGGGATTGTGTGTGTGTGTGGTGGAGGTGATGTTCGTTCAACATGCCTGCTGCAGTAAGTGACAGTGGAGGTGATGGGATGTGTGTGTGTGTGTGGTGGAGGTGATGTTCGTTCAACATGCCTGCTGCAGTAAGTGACAGTGGAGGTGATGGGATTGTGTGTGTGTGTGTGGTGGAGGTGATGTTCGTTCAACATGCCTGCTGCAGTAAGTGACAGTGGAGGTGATGGGATTGTGTGTGTGTGTGGTGGAGGTGATGTTCGTTCAACATGCCTGCTGCAGTAAGTGACAGTGGAGGTGATGGGATTGTGTGTGTGTGTGGTGGAGGTGATGTTCGTTCAACATGCCTGCTGCAGTAAGTGACAGTGGAGGTGATGGGATTGTGTGTGTGTGGTG
Organism: Bulinus truncatus; assembly: GCA_021962125.1. Classification (NCBI taxonomy): domain Eukaryota; kingdom Metazoa; phylum Mollusca; class Gastropoda; family Planorbidae; genus Bulinus; species Bulinus truncatus. The sequence continues at coordinate 16,164,660 of JAGDYQ010000002.1, forward strand.
GAGGTGATGCTCGTTCAACATGCCTGCTGCAGTAAGTGACAGTGGAGGTGATGGGATTGTGTGTGTGTGTGGTGGAGGTGATGTTCGTTCAACATGCCTGCTGCAGTAAGTGACAGTGGAGGTGATGGGATTGTGTGTGTGTGTGTGGTGGAGGTGATGTTCGTTCAACATGCCTGCTGCAGTAAGTGACAGTGGAGGTGATGGGATTGTGTGTGTGTGTGTGTGGTGGAGGTGATGTTCGTTCAACATGCCTGCTGCAGTAAGTGACAGTGGAGGTGATGGGATTGTGTGTGTGTGTGGTGGAGGTGATGTTCGTTCAACATGCCTGCTGCAGTAAGTGACAGTGGAGGTGATGGGATTGTGTGTGTGTGTGGTGGAGGTGATGTTCGTTCAACATGCCTGCTGCAGTAAGTGACAGTGGAGGTGATGGGATTGTGTGTGTGTGTGTGGTGGAGGTGATGTTCGTTCAACATGCCTGCTGCAGTAAGTGACAGTGGAGGTGATGGCATTGTGTGTGTGTGTGGTGGAGGTGATGTTCGTTCAACATGCCTGCTGCAGTAAGTGACAGTGGAGGTGATGGGATTGTGTGTGTGTGTGGTGGAGGTGATGTTCGTTCAACATGCCTGCTGCAGTAAGTGACAGTGGAGGTGATGGGATTGTATGTGTGTGTGTGGTGGAGGTGATGTTCGTTCAACATGCCTGCTGCAGTAAGTGACAGTGGAGGTGATGGGATTGTGTGTGTGTGGTGGAGGTGATGTTCGTTCAACATGCCTGCTGCAGTAAGTGACAGTGGAGGTGATGGGATTGTGTGTGTGTGGTGGAGGTGATGTTCGTTCAACATGCCTGCTGCAGTAAGTGACAGTGGAGGTGATGGGATTGTGTGTGTGTGTGGTGGAGGTGATGTTCGTTCAACATGCCTGCTGCAGTAAGTGACAGTGGAGGTGATGGGATTGTGTGTGTGTGTGGTGGAGGTGATGTTCGTTCAACATGCCTGCTGCAGTAAGTGACAGTGGAGGTGATGGGATTGTGTGTGTGTGTGGTGGAGGTGATGTTCGTTCAACATGCCTGCTGCAGTAAGTGACAGTGGAGGTGATGGGATTGTGTGTGTGTGTGGTGGAGGTGATGTTCGTTCAACATGCCTGCTGCAGTAAGTGACAGTGGAGGTGATGGGATTGTGTGTGTGTGTGGTGGAGGTGATGTTCGTTCAACATGCCTGCTGCAGTAAGTGACAGTGGAGGTGATGGGATTGTGTGTGTGTGTGTGGTGGAGGTGATGTTCGTTCAACATGCCTGCTGCAGTAAGTGACAGTGGAGGTGATGGGATTGTGTGTGTGTGTGGTGGAGGTGATGTTTGGTCAACATGCCTGCTGCAGTAAGTGACAGTGGAGGTGATGGGATTGTGTGTGTGTGTGGTGGAGGTGATGTTCGTTCAACATGCCTGCTGCAGTAAGTGACAGTGGAGGTGATGAGATTGTGTGTGTGTGGTGGAGGTGATGTTCGTTCAACATGCCTGCTGCAGTAAGTGACAGTGGAGGTGATGGGATTGTGTGTGTGTGTGGTGGAGGTGATGTTCGTTCAACATGCCTGCTGCAGTAAGTGACAGTGGAGGTGATGGGATTGTGTGTGTGTGTGTGGTGGAGGTGATGTTCGTTCAACATGCCTGCTGCAGTAAGTGACAGTGGAGGTGATGGGATTGTGTGTGTGTGTGGTGGAGGTGATGTTTGGTCAACATGCCTGCTGCAGTAAGTGACAGTGGAGGTGATGGGATTGTGTGTGTGTGTGGTGGAGGTGATGTTCGTTCAACATGCCTGCTGCAGTAAGTGACAGTGGAGGTGATGGGATTGTGTGTGTGTGTGTGGTGGAGGTGATGTTCGTTCAACATGCCTGCTGCAGTAAGTGACAGTGGAGGTGATGGGATTGTGTGTGTGTGTGTGGTGGAGGTGATGTTCGTTCAACATGCCTGCTGCAGTAAGTGACAGTGGAGGTGATGGGATTGTGTGTGTGTGTGGTGGAGGTGATGTTCGTTCAACATGCCTGCTGCAGTAAGTGACAGTGGAGGTGATGGGATTGTGTGTGTGTGTGGTGGAGGTGATGTTCGTTCAACATGCCTGCTGCAGTAAGTGACAGTGGAGGTGATGGGATTGTGTGTGTGTGTGGTGGAGGTGATGTTCGTTCAACATGCCTGCTGCAGTAAGTGACAGTGGAGGTGATGGGATTGTGTGTGTGTGTGTGGTGGAGGTGATGTTCGTTCAACATGCCTGCTGCAGTAAGTGACAGTGGAGGTGATGGGATTGTGTGTGTGTGTGGTGGAGGTGATGTTCGTTCAACATGCCTGCTGCAGTAAGTGACAGTGGAGGTGATGGGATTGTGTGTGTGTGTGGTGGAGGTGATGTTCGTTCAACATGCCTGCTGCAGTAAGTGACAGTGGAGGTGATGGGATTGTGTGTGTGTGTGGTGGAGGTGATGTTCGTTCAACATGCCTGCTGCAGTAAGTGACAGTGGAGGTGATGGGATTGTGTGTGTGTGTGGTGGAGGTGATGTTCGTTCAACATGCCTGCTGCAGTAAGTGACAGTGGAGGTGATGGGATTGTGTGTGTGTGTGTGGTGGAGGTGATGTTCGTTCAACATGCCTGCTGCAGTAAGTGACAGTGGAGGTGATGGGATTGTGTGTGTGTGTGTGGTGGAGGTGATGTTCGTTCAACATGCCTGCTGCAGTAAGTGACAGTGGAGGTGATGGGATTGTGTGTGTGTGTGGTGGAGGTGATGTTCGTTCAACATGCCTGCTGCAGTAAGTGACAGTGGAGGTGATGGGATTGTGTGTGTGTGGTGGAGGTGATGTTCGTTCAACATGCCTGCTGCAGTAAGTGACAGTGGAGGTGATGGGATTGTGTGTGTGTGGTGGAGGTGATGTTCGTTCAACATGCCTGCTGCAGTAAGTGACAGTGGAGGTGATGGGATTGTGTGTGTGTGTGGTGGAGGTGATGCTCGTTCAACATGCCTGCTGCAGTAAGTGACAGTGGAGGTGATGGGATTGTGTGTGTGTGTGGTGGAGGTGATGTTTGGTCAACATGCCTGCTGCAGTAAGGGACAGTGGAGGTGATGGGATTGTGTGTGTGGGGGAATTCCGTGTGGTATATCTGTGGGGAAAGTGATGAGCTCAAATTTAAAAAAACGCGTTTATCTGAATCAAAATTCAAACATTTTAATAAAACTATTTCAAGTGACGTAGTCAAATTTGTGGGAGGGTGGGGGTGGAAAGAAAAATAAAAAAAAACAGTCCATTGGCTGAAGGTAGGACAAGAGTTTAGTTGTCAGTTCTGCTTATGTTACATAATGTCATCTGAGACATAGTGAAATGTCAGTTCTGCTAATGATGCATAATGTCACCTAAGACAATGTGAAATGTCACTTCTGCTAATGTTACTTACACCCACTTATTTGTTTGTTTGCTGAAGTATATAATAATATCACCTTTTGGGCTAGGCGTGTAACCAAGGCGTGGCTCTGATACACCTATAGTACACGCCCATGTTATCTATATTTCCCGTATCGTAGTGTGACATTGCTCCGCTGTTTTCTTCTTCTTTTTTCAATTACGAGGAATCGGGAGGATAAAGGGGTGCATGATTGGGGAACGACTTATCAAATACCAACTCCGATCCCAATCTTTATCACATCGACTAATTGAGTTGGTCTGGGGGTGCCAATTAACGGCCTTTTAAAGTCAAAGCACTCGTTAGTACTATGTACTTTTTTATATCAGTACATAGGTTCTCAACACTGTTGGAAACGGAGACAAGCGGCGTATTCTGTGTGACCATCACAACAACAACATCTACAGGGGATGCATTGGTTGCTAGTACCAGGTTGCTGGTAGCTGGTTGCTGTTTGTTTTAAAATCTAAAATAAAACTAAGAATCTATTTTCGTGAACATATGAATGTCATGAGCCACTGGGATTTCAGCAAAGTTGTCTTCACTTTAAAAAAAATGAATTCATATAGAGTAGATGCACGCGGAGAGTAATGTATTCATGGATGTTATAGTAAGATGCTGTTCATACGTCAACAATCTTTTGTGAATTCCTAAAGTTTGGATATTAATAGTGACAGCTGTTATCCATTACCTTATACTATATTATTGATCATACCTTAATTGTGAATACTCATCTGTAAATATCACGTGTCCAAGTGCATCATTTGTTATTCTTATAAGGAGTTGTTGTCATGTCATTATATTTGGAACGCAAGTGGGATACGACATGTATTTTATTGAAACAAAATAATTTCGACTGGTGGTGAGAAAATATGAACAAGTCTTCAGGCTTATCAGAATTATTAAATCATTTTATCATTTTTTTTCTTAATTATTTTACATTTTGAAATAAAACAAAAAAAAATGAAATTCATGACATTTGTTGGGATTTCTTTAAAGGGGAGGGGGTTAACTTTAAATCTTATCAAAGGCGAGAAAGGATTTGAGAAGAGAAGGGGAAAAAAGACACTAAAAAATGAGAAGAGATTTGTGGGGAAAATGGCTCCCTAAAACATCTGAATCATCTGAAAAGGAAAATCTGATTTAGCCAATGGCTGATCATCAGACGTGAATGTTAGTCAATGGCTGATCATCAGACGTAAATGTTAGCCAATGGCTGATCATCATACATGAATGTTAGCCAATGGCTGATCATCAGACGTGAATGTTAGTCAATGGCTGATCATCAGACGTGCATGTTAGCCAATGGCTGATCATCATACATGAATGTTAGCCAATGGCTGATCATCAGACGTAAATGTTAGCCAATGGCTGATCATCATACATGAATGTTAGCCAATGGCTGATCATCAGACGTGAATGTTAGCCAATGGCTGATCATCAGACGTGCATGTTAGCCAATGGCTGATCATCATACATGAATGTTAGCCAATGGCTGATCATCAGACGTGAATGTTAGTCAATGGCTGATCATCATATGTGAATGTTAGCCAATGGCTGATCATCATACATGAATGTTAGCCAACGGCTGATCATCATATGTGAATGTTAGCCAATGGCTGATCATCAGACGTGAATGTTCCAGACAGGTCAGAAATAGAGAATACAACTGATATATTTTAATATGTATATGAGCAAGTTTTGTTAGTGTTTTAAATTCTTTCTACCAAAGATAGCGTATATGAAATATTGTTTACTTGCAATATATATATATTTAGCTCCACTGCACCACGCAACGTTTATTAAGATAGATCCCTGCTGACAGAGAGTTCACATGGGCCATTACTCAGCTCAGACCCAGCAAAAATGAGTTGTCTGCACTTATATAAGCTAAAAGACCGCTGGGGCTATATAGACAAAACAAATAAAATTGAAATCCTTCATGAAGATTTTTTGGGGGGAGGGATGTATTTAAAGGAGTAGAAGCGGGGTGGGGGGGCTGATGTGACCGCAGACGTGGAAGGGGGCAGAAGGGGCGAGCAACACAATTTAATTAGGGTGGATGGACATGAGTTGAGCATCCGAGGCCCGCATCGATGAAGGGAGGGTCAGACGACTAAATAGGAAAACAGTTTCTAGGGGAGCTGACCGTCTTATGGCCAAGGGAGGTAAGTGCATTTCATAACCAGGGACTTGAAGAAGTTTTATGGAGGTTTGTTGTCTGCTTCTTGTTTATTGTTGTTGTTTCTATTAACGTTACTTTTTAATTTTTGTATTTTATTTTCAAGATAAAGGGTTTAGACCTGCAACATGCTTCACTTCTTTGTTTTACATATACAAGCATTCTTGAGAACATCAATACAAACATACACACATCGATACAAACACTCATATCAATACAAAAAACACACATCAATACAAACACACACATAAACACAAACACACGCATCAATACAAACACACACATCAATACAAACACACACATCGATACAAACACACACATCGATACAAAAAACACACATCGATACAAACACACGCATCGATACAAACACACGCATCGATACAAACACACGCATCAACACAAACACAAACATCAATACAAACACACGCATCAATACAAACACACGCATCATTACAAACACACACATCAATACAAACACACACATCAATACAAACACATACATCAATACAAACACACACATCAATACAAACACACACATCAATACAAACACACACATCAATACAAACACACACATCAATACAAACACACACTAATATAACGCACCACCCCTTCCCAGTTTCGATTCATTTTCTTCAGGGCTGTTCATGTACGAATGGTATGGAGGGGTTGTCGTTGCAGCTCAGCTGGTCCCAGCGATCGCGATATCGAAGACGACAATCAAAGAAAACTACCAAGCGACTGACACTCTGATCACTATCTCCCTCCCCCCCCTGCAGCCGAGCCCGCGTTTGTCCTTGGGTGCCTCTCCAAAACAAATTCCGTTTGGCAATTTTAAGTGATTACCGCACTTCTCCCGGTCGTCGAATTCAATTATCCCAGAACTTTATTCCTTAACCCCCCCCCAACCAGCCCAATTTCTGACCAGTGGTCATTTAGCGAGATGCCAACTTAAATTCAGCGCGCTTAGGAAAAGCCAAGCCCGAATACGTTGCAGGCCATTATCTCAGTACTTTAATCCCGACCAAAGAAACTAAAATGTACCCAAAAAAGATCCTTGTTAAGAATGGGGTTGGGAGTAGGGGAGATAGAAGACCCAGGGAAAAGTTTGAAAAAAATGTAAAGCAAATAGCACTGGTCGTAGGGCAGGGGGAAACTACTGGCTAAAAGAGGTTACTTTCTCAACAAATCAGTATGCGATTATTCCCCTTCACTTGCCAACTAATCGATCATCCCACAACACACTTAGAAAGCGCTGTTAGCTTCAGTTGTCAGAATTATCGTTGAAATAGTCATTGGAAAAGTCAAAGAAAATAACAAAGGAGAATACATTTAGTATAACATTTACTAAGTATTCCAATCTGGCTGAAAAAAGTAGGGAAATGTCTTAATGAGGTTCCGTGGATGGCCATGCAATGTCACTTTATCATAATTCTCACACATTGGGTTGATATTTTTTTAATCTCCTGACACATATAGTGACCAGGCGTGGGTCAAGTTGCTGAATCGCGGGCCACTATTGATTCTTAACTATTACAAAAAGGCCTGGTCTCGAACAGATATTTAAGGAAAATGAGCACAATATGAAAGAGAATGATATGAAATAGCGGATGGGGGCTAAGGAGTATTAAGAAGGAAATGTGAACAAGGAACTATGAACAAAGAGGTATGAACAAAGAAAGATGAACAAAGAATTATGAACAAGGAAGTATTAAGAAGGAGCTATGAAAAAGGAACTATGAACGAAGAATTATGAACAAGGAACTATGAACAAGGAACTATGAACAAGGAACTATGAACAAGGAACTATGAACAAGGAACTATGAACAAGGAACTATGAACAAGGAACTATGAACAAGGAACTATGAACAAGGAACTATGAACAAGGAACTATGAACAAGGAACTATGAACAAAGAAGTATTGACAAGGAACTATGAACAAGAAACTATGAACAAGGAACTATGAACAAGGAACTATGAACAAAGAAGTATGAACAAAGAAGTATGAACATTGGGTTATAATGTAACCACGTGAGCAAAGGTCATTTTGGCAAACAAATGAAAAATGTGCAAGTGATTTTCTATTCAGGGAAATCATGTCCAGCCCCACAATTCACCAGTACTGACTAGCAATGAGTTTGTCTTGCCAGACAAAAAAGAAAAAAAAACCCAACTAATCCATCCATCCGACAACAGAAATTAGTGACCTAGCCCGTTAGGAACTGTTGAAAGTGGACAGGACTGGCCGTTAGGAATAGATATATATGTGTGTACTGATTGCAAGTGTACAAAAGAATAAACAAAATGGAAGACGACATCATCGACAGCGGATTGTGTATTCTGCAAATGGGAGATCAACGTGGGGACAAGATCCGGGGGGGGGTATCGAGGGGACGAGAAGATCAGCATGGGGCAGGAGAGATTAGGGAGGGACGGCGAGATCAGCGAGCGAAGGGCGGAGGAGGGATTGGGGGGGGGGGGATATCAGCGTGGGGACAAGGAGATCCGGGGGGGGGTATCGAGGGGACGAGGAGATCAGCATGGGGCAGGGGAGATTAGGGAGGGACGGCGAGATCAGCGAGGGGACGGGGGGAGATCAGAGAGGGGAAGGGGAGATCAGCTAGAGGACGGGGATCGCAAGTGGACCGGGGGGCGGGGGTCAGCCGGGGGGGAATGGGCGTTCAGATAGGGGACGATGAAATCAGCGAGGGGCAGGGGAGATGAGAGAGGGACGTGGGGAAATCATCTAGAGGGTGGGGAGATCAGCGAGGGGTGATCCATCAAGGGGGATACAATAACACCCACGGCATAAATAAGAATAACAATTAAACCAAAGAACACTAAATATGTGTGTGCTTAGTTTGTCGTCTTGCCCAGCCATCTGCTGTCTCTCATGTTGACGGTGGAACACGGCGTGAGGTGTCCACTAACGCACGTGAATAAATTAAACATACACAACACACACACAAATGGCCACAATGAAATGTGACTAACGTATATAGTGCGATGGAGCAGCAGCTCTCATGGCGTGTGTCGCGACCCCCCCCGGCGGTCAGTCGAGAGCTTTTTTTTCAAAGTGGGATTCTTACAAAAAAAATTGTATTACAGTAAAATGTCATTTATCCGAACGTTTATTATCCGGAGCGTCAAATATCCGGACCAGTTGGTTTTTTTTTATGAAAACGTTTTCGAACAGTGCCAATGCTCAACAGTTGTTTCCCATGAGGCATCTATTTTGCTTTTTTCTTCATTCACGTCTCCCGCATGTGATGATCTCAAGTATTCGTATAGTGTCTGGTTTCATATACTGCATTGATCGCATTCGGTTATCCCAACAATCGCGAACCCTAACGGTGTGTGTGTGTGTGTGTGTGTGTGTGAAGTCCCTGTAAGGATGAGATGAAATCTCTTAGATCCTATAATACCACAAGTGGGACGGTTTTTATGGAGGGGGGCCCTTCTTCATCCCCAACACAGCCGATAGTGCAATAGTCATGGAGGCACCACGAGAGATATAGCGAGGACTTTAGTCATGACCTGAAAATTTTCCTTCGTCCTCAATCGGAGATCAAACCAGGTACCTTCCAGAGGTGTGCGGATCTTGAAATTTAGCGTCCGCGTCCGTCCGCGGATTTCTATCAATGATCCGCGTCCGCAGAATCTTACAACATTGGTCCGCAGTCAGTCCGCGCGTCCGCATTTGCTGAAATTTAGCTGTTTAAATGACTTGAAATTTTTTATGGTAACGCTTAAGAAGATCCGCGTCAGTCCGCGAGTCTGCAACTTAACCATACGAAGCGTCCGCTGTCAGTCCGCGGATTCGGAAAAGTCTGCGGATCTGCGTCCGCAAGCGGACGCGTCCGCTGTCCGCTCATCTCTGGTACCTTCAGGTCGACAGTCCTCACTGTGTCCGGTCCCACTCGATTCGGATAAACGACGATCTACTGTAAATGTATCATCGAGAAAGTACACAAGTAGGTCAACCTCTTTTTTCTTGCTTTACACAGGTGTCGTGAGATTTTTTTTTCTTAAATAGGTCATGCATCACAATATGAGGACCGATAGGGTAGTGAAATACATGACGACCATCAAACATACGACATCCTCCAGAAACACGTTCTATTTACATAAATAGGTATTATAAGTATTACATCCCGAATGATAAAAACAAAAACGATTATTACAAGTCACTAAGAGCGAAAGAGAAAACAGGGTTGGGGGGGGGGGTATGTTACACGACAGGCAAACAAACGCACGACTGTCGTCCTACATACGTAGAGCCATAATTTGTTTTTTGCTGCGACACACGACTGGGATACAGACTGTGACACGACTGGGATACAGACTGTGACACGACTGGGATACAGACTGTGACACGACTGGGATACAGACTGTGACACGACTGGGATACAGACTGTGACACGACTGGGATACAGACTGTGACACGACTGGAATACAGACTGTGACACGACTGGAATACAGACTGTGACACGACTGGAATACAGACTGTGACACGACTGGAATGCAGACTGTGACACGACTGGAATGCAGACTGTGACACGACTGGAATGCAGACTGTGACACGACTGGAATACAGACTGTGACACGACTGGAATGCAGACTGTGACACGACTGGAATACAGACTGTGACACGACTGGAATACAGACTGTGACACGACTGGAATACAGACTGTGACACGACTGGAATACAGACTGTGACACGACAGGAATACAGACTGTGACACTACTGGAATACAGACTGTGACACTACTGGAATACAGACTGTGACACTACTGGAATACAGACTGTGACACGACTGGAATACAGACTGTGACACGACTGGAATACAGACTGTGACACGACTGGAATACAGACTGTGACACGACTGGAATACAGACTGTGACACGACTGGAATACAGACTGTGACACTACTGGAATACAGACAGCTGGCATGGCAAGGTAGTTTGGCCGGTTGGCCAATATAAAAAAGGAAACATTTGCTTTATTTTACTTAGTGACCACGCCCCTTGAGTTAATGTAAACGTCTACAGGATATAAAAGGATATCGCGCAATTCAAAACATCAATATTGATAAACTAGCGGTGTACCCGGAGTTGCGCGGTAAGATGGACTTTCACGAGACACTTTAAACATTTCTAATGCTTATAGCCGACATTATTAAAGGGATGAGGCTTCTTAGAGTAAATAATTTGCCTTCTAATTTACATCACATAATGTGTGTGAAAATAATCTGCATTCACTACGTCATATATGGCATTTTACCTGTCAACGCTTCAAACTTGATCAGGTTGAATTGTTCTAACAGCCATTGTTTTTCTCAGTGTTAAAATAACAACAATTCTTTCTAATGAAACAATTAAGAGGGATAGAAAAACTAGTATATAAATTATATCAAAAGCGGGTTGCTTTTTGAAAAGTCTTCCGATCATGTCGCCGTATTTGTTGTTTCCCTTTTTAACAGAGCAGCACCTAAACACTGATACACAATACAATAATAAACAATATGGCGGCTTTCGGGAAAATCAATTTAAATTGACGATGCCCACTAGCAGAGTACCCGGCGTTGCCCGGTAAGTCGGGAGTTCAACCGTGACACTTGAAACATTTCTAACACACCATTAGGTAAAGATTTGGGTGCTAATTTATGCCACCTACCGAACATGCCACTGACCTAGTGTACATTTCATAAGTCAGAAATTACGTTTTAACTGTCAACCTTATCCCTCAGGATTATTTGTTTAAACGGTAATTAATTCTCTCAATGTTAAAATCAAAACGAAGCATTAAACAATGATCAAATATTTTGTTTTCCTTGTCATTTTTGCAGCACAGAGGCAAGTTGGTGTGGCGCGATACAGCAACCGCGCGCAAGTTCAATTCGGCTTCTTACTATAGTTTAGTGGAATGTACATAAGAGCATGAATAACATTGGAGGTGGGGGGAAGGGTTTGGGGGGTCCCGTTATAAGTCAACATTCTTAACAGCAATAGATGAAGGGTATTTCAGAAATCAGACATATGAATACTTTTCATTTTGGGGTGTGTGTGAATGGATCTCACGGTGTTTGGGTTGTGCCTAAAGTGTTGGTGCTCACTTGTGGTGTAGATATAAACACAGCCGTTACATGCATATATCTCATGTTAGATACCATCAATAAGTAATCATCCCTACTGAATAAATATCATAGAGATATACGATACGTCCTGTTGTAATGACTTTAACAAATACCGAAATGTGTGTTATTTTATTTTTAACGTGTGTAGCGCCAAAATAATTATACACATGCCAATACAAAACAACAACAGAAACACAGATATGGGGGGGGGGGAGCTTTAAGGGGAAAATCGATTTTAATTGACGATGAACATTCTGTTTAATGTATAAACAGTGATATAGTCCCCACACAGTTCAGTTTCACCACACACACACACACACACACACACAAACACACACATGAACTTATTTATACTCCAGAGAGCTGTGAGTAGACACTTGGACATGTAGCTCGCGCATCTGCTCACTCAGACATAGAGAGTTGTATTTTATATACGAATGTTGTTTCATTAAAACAGTTTAGGATTGGGGAGGTGTGTGTGTGTCGGGGGGGGCGGGGGGCTTCGATCAACCTTCCATTTCTTCCGCTGTTACAACTTAACAAGATGCCATCGACATCACCAAGCACACGACAAATTGCTGAGGAACACGGCCTTCCATGACTGTCAGACGATTGCATAATGATAGGCCTGGCGAGATGAAGAATGTTTCCAGCCTAAACGTGTGGGTGGGTGGGTGTTGCGGAATATGTTAACTAAACGTGTGGGTGCGTGTTGCGGAATATGTGAACTAAACGTGTGGGTGGGTGTTGCGGAGTATGTGAACTAAACGTGTGGGTGGGTGTTGCGGAATATGTGAACTAAACGTGTGGGTGGGTGTTGCGGAATATGTGAACTAAACGTGTGGGTGGGTGTTGCGGAATATGTTAACTAAACGTGTGGTTGGGTGTTGCGGAATATGTTAACTAAACGTGTGGGTGGGTGTTGCGGAATATGTGAACTAAACGTGTGGGTGGGTGTTGGCGTTAAACATGACGACTGCACAGGGCGACGCCCTGTCACAATTTATTGTCAACACACGAGTATTGGAACAACACGATACTGCAATGGCTCTAAAACTTTTGTAAATTCTCGACCCACTACAAAAACCTCCTTGACCCACTTGCACAGAAAGAAACATACACTGGAAGAAAGAAATGTAATATCAATTTCACCTATTCTCGTAATGAGAACATTTTTTGTTTGGGTGACCGATTTAAAATCAAGTCGCGGCTGAAAAGTTTGAGATCCACTGCAATAAATAATGATATCTATTCTTGAAAGATTCTTTCATCGTCTTGATAGACAACGATACTTTTTGAAATGAGATGGTGGATTTTATTTTTATTTGAAAAATATATTGTCTACCATTGTATGTTGTATTCCAGACAGTTCAACAATGAGGCTTTATAAATTGTGCTGCATTAAAAAAAAGAGTTAAAACTAATATAATAATAGCGGCCCGGGTTCTGCGTTAAATCGAAAGCGGAAAACAAGAATTCAAAATGGCGTCCTGCCCGCGTCTCGATTCGATGAATGTTTTTTTTTAAATCCACAGTTTTGAATAATTTCTGAGTTTTTTAAACATGAAACCAAAAGGTCAAAATGTGAAATAATTCCATTTAAATATTTGTTTGTATGTTTTTCTGTATTTCTACAACGTATTGCATCTTTAAATTGTAATAAAATCATGAGAAATCGGATCTGCCCGAAACCAAAATTAACTTAGCCTACTGATCAAATCTAAGGGAATATAACTCTATGCAAAGGTTTTGCAGGGTACAGCTAGTCTATTTATATAATAGTTAATACGCCAGCTAGTCTATTTATATAATAGTTAATACGCCAGACCAAGTAAGACAGGAGTTAAGTTAATAATAATGTTTGAAATATGCATTGCCTTGTTTTATTTTAAAGTTAATAGCACCATGCTATTAAATATGTTACTGTGTGCAATAAAATCTATTTTCAATTCTGTATTATGTACCATTTCTAATGTGTTATTTGATTTCTAACCTTTAACCTAGGTCATGGGTGCAATTGACTTCTACAAACACTGCCGAGGAAATAGACTTCCACCCACACCCGAGTGTAGGACAACCCCCCCCACACACAGACAAAAGATCGAATTTAATTCGATATGATTTATACTTTTAAAAAATAATCTTGACCATGGGACGGATGGCCGACCTGAGAGTCCTGGGTTCGATCCTCGGTGAGGCCCATGGGGAATTTTTCCAGGTGAAATTTGGTACAAAGTCGTCCCAAAGTCCACCCAGCTTTAAATGGGTACCTGACTTTAAGTTGGGGAAGTAAAGGCGGCTGGGCGTTGTGCTAACCACACAATCCCTTCATATGACGAGGTTTTAGAAACAGATGAATTCTACACTTCATCTGCCCTGATGGCCCGTTAGGGCTAAGGGAACTTTACTTTTTTTTATGGGCTACGGGAAATATTTGTCGATATAATAGGCCATGTCTGTCAACACAGTATTTCAATAGGCATGTTCCTATGTTGTTTTACCTTATACTGTGTGTTGTTCCTTCTGCTATAATATGTGTGTTTGGCGCGAGAATTAAAAGGTAGAGTAAAGATACGATCAGTCTTTGACCTTGAGCTAAAACTGTTACTTTTGTTTTACCTGGTAAGATGTAAAGTTGATGCAAAGTTACATTTTAAAATAAAAATGGGGGTCAAATAATAGATTGTATAATAAAAACAGGGGATAGGTCCAGTGGGGGTTTTGTCCGCTGGGGGTTATGTCTGCTGGGGGTTTTGTCCTTGGGGGTCTTGTCCGTATACCCTCACACCCACTCCCTCAAGATCAGTTGGGGTAATCAGTGTAGGGGGGTCGAAGACTATTTGAATTTCAGAAGAGAAGTAAACCAAGTCACTAAGTTTTAAACCTCATTAACCCAGCGGCCCCGCTTACAACCTCACCACCACACCAACCACACGTCCCACGTGAACAACTCAACCACCACACCAACCACACGTCCCACGTGAACAACTAAACCACCGCACCAACCACACGTCCGACGTGAACAACTCAACCACCGCACCAACCACACGTCCCACGTGAACAACCGACAGGGCAGCGTGGTCCTGGCCGGGCTACCGGACGATGTTGTTTAGTGTTACCAGAAAAAAAGATGACAGTGGAATGTTGACAAGAGTATCTGGGCCAACCGTAAAGCTAAACAAGTCAAATAAAGTATAAATATAAACACAGGCGGACAATGGCATGCATCACCTGTCCAGGTACATCTCTGCACAGAGTGACGTGACAGCATAACAAGACAGCATAACAAGACAGCATAACAAGACAGCATAACAAGACAGCAATGATAAACTTCACGTGGGCTCATTAGTTTTGTCTGTCTAGCGCTCACGTTAAAAAATATTGTCCATCCTTACAGTAATCCATTCACTGTACTGGCTTTTGAAAAGAAAAATATAAAGACACATTGGGGAGGAAGGGAGGGTACTCTCCGTTGTTTTGTATTTTAACTTCCGGGAAGGCGTGACCTACTTTCTTGAACGGTGTGTCAGGCGGATGTTATTTTTTGTTCAATAACTTGACATTTTGGCGGTGCAGACTTGACAGTGAGAAAACAAACCACCTTGGTGTGTTCTGTAATGCTGGATACATTGGGTGAAGATAGACTGGAAGACAGAATCAGACGAGTCAGATGAGCTTACCTGGCTATTGCCGGCGAGGGTGCAGTCTCTTGAATGTTAACGTCACGCCCGCTCCCACAGCCATTGCTCATTCAACGCTGGACGTGCAGAAATTCTATTCGCTAATCCCCACGATGGCTGCCAGGAATCAGTGAGCTCAGCTGTAGATGATAAAATAACAGGGTACCATTAGCAACACACACACATAAAATAACAGGGTGCTATTAGCAACACACAACATAAACTGGCTGGAATTTAATTAGGGTTGGTTTAGTAGTCGGAAGAAAAGAAAAAAAAAAAAGAAACTGGTGAGATTTGCTGGGGTCTGGTTGGGTGACAGTGATACTACTATAAGTATCAACTGGAATGGTCAGAGACGCTCTTTTGATTGAGATACTGGACAGAGATGCCAACTTTTCTTTTGACGAATGTTTATCCAGAAATAGCTGAAAAATATCTATTTACTATTAAATAATCGAAAATTGATATCTAAATGACAGAAAAAAAACCTATATTAGTTCAATTCTATGAGAGCATTTTCTTACATCTATATTGCTATGTATATAGTATATGTATATAATATATCTGGATATAAATTATCCAAATTGGCAGCCTTGAATTCGGGTCAGTTACCACGTGACAGGAACATAAGCAATCATTCACTTGACAGATTGCATTTGTATACAAAATTAAATCTGCCGTGCAAGAGGTTCATCAGATTAAAAAAAAAAACGAATCGTTTCATTCCCCTCCCTACAAAAAAATGTTGCTGATCAAAAACTGTGCTGTGTACAGCTGGCAATATGTGCTGCACATCTTCATTGCCAGGTAAATGAAAACACTGACGCTCGTCTGATGCCTGGAGGGTTGACATTTATCGACGACGTGTTGCTGTTATTACCCGGTTCCGTTCAAATTATCGGCACGGTAACCTGATGGATGTCCAACCAAATAAACTAATGGAATTTTTTAAATGATTCCAGTTATTATTGGGCTTTTTTTTTATTACAAAGGTGTTCGCTGCTCCTGATTCCAAGTGCAGTAAAGAGTTCAGAAGTTAGAAACAAAAACAACTAACAAAGGTAAATGGTGAAGTGTTCCGAGTCATGAAAAAACTTTTGAGAACTACTGAAGCAGTTTTTTTTTTTAAGTTTTTATATATTGCAGCGTTTTCCATGCACATCCAATCGGTCAGAGGAGAAAAGGGATATGACATATCAGTGGTGGGCAAACGTTTGAAGTCGCGGGCCATGTTGTGCTTGTAAATTTGACGGGCAGGCCGGACTTAGATCCTGATGGTCTGTTGACACGTAAATTCAAAGTCAAAGGTCACAACGCAAAAGGCTGGTGCCGTGCTTCACTCTGAAATGGGTATCGGGCCGGAGCAGGCCTGCGGCCGTAGTTCACCCATGTCTGACTTATATCAGGCCCGAGGGCCGTAGTTCACCCATGTCTGACTTATATCAGGACCGAGGGCCGTAGATCACCCATGTCTGACTTATATCAGGACCGAGGGCCGTAGATCACCCATGTCTGACTTATATCAGGCCCGAGGGCCGTAGTTCACCCATGTCTGACTTATATCAGGCCCGAGGGCCGTAGTTCACCCATGTCTGACTTATATCAGGACCGAGGGCCGTAGTTCACCCATGTCTGACTTATATCAGGACCGAGGGCCGTAGTTCACCCATGTCTGACTTATATCAGGCCCGAGGGCCGTAGATCACCCATGTCTGACTTATATCAGGACCGAGGGCCGTAGTTCACCCATGTCTGACTTATATCAGGACCGAGGGCCGTAGTTCACCCATGTCTGACTTATATCAGGACCGAGGGCCGTAGTTCACCCATGTCTGACTTTTATCAGGACCGAGGGCCGTAGTTCACCCATGTCTGACTTTTATCAGGACCGAGGGCCGTAGTTCACCCATGTCTGACTTTTATCAGGACCGAGGGCCGCAGTTCACCCATGTCTGACTTTTATCAGGACCGAGGGCCGCAGTTCACCCATGTCTGACTTATATCAGGACCGAGGGCCGCAGTTCACCCATGTCTGACTTATATCAGGACCGAGGGCCGCAGTTCACCCATGTCTGACTTATATCATACGTGGTAAGAAATAAATGTCTCTGAGTGTACCATTCATCAGCGCATGGCATTTATAGACAAAATAAACAGCGGGCGAGGGAGTGACGCACTGCACTGGTGTGCAGTCACTAATGTCACTCATGAACGCAGTCAAACTTCACTTTTCAAAAGTCACAAGATCTGGCTGAAAGCACCCCCCCCACCCTTTCTCACCCAGGGACCCTTTGAGATAAAAGAACAAGACTGAGCATGACCTACAGGTGGGAAGGGGAGCAAGAGGAAACTCGTACATGTACTGCCAAAGACGGAAGGGCTTCCAATGCTGGGTTTTTCCCACAAGATCTTGTTTTTTTTTTCTGTTTCAATTTTCTATTTAAATCATATATAACAGAAAGTTTAGAAAGATCATTGAAAGTCACAAAAGTAACTTTACGGTGTTGGCCTACATACCACTCGCACACGCGAATAGTTACATGCATCCAGGCCTACATACCACTCACACACGCGAATAGTTACATGCATCCAGGCCGACATACCACTCATACACGCGAATCGTTACATGCATCCAGGCCTACATACCACTCACACACGCGAATAGTTACATGCATCCAGGCCTACATACCACTCACACAAATGCATAGCTACATTCATCTACCCTTCTATTTATGACAACGACTGGCTTAATATTTAATAAGAACAATAATGTTCAGGTCTTTCGAAGTTTGAACCAAATACTAAACCAGTCATGGGCAGAATACGACTCGTTGAATTCATTTGATACAGGGCTGAAACATTTTGTAATGAAATGTTTACACTTTATTTACCACTCCACCCTTTTGCACTTGGTTCGGTTCATCTTCGCTCTAAGATTAAAAAAAATTTCCATCTTAGCACTTTAAACTAATAAATCTTTCAGGTTAAATGAGCTGTCTGGCAGTGTAAATTAAAATCCCGCTATTCGTTACTGTTAAATAAACAGAAAGTGTGTTATCTTATTGAAAAATGCATATATTGTTTACTAATTGTCGTAACACTCTGTTGAAAAAGATAAAGACAAGGCGCAAAAAGAAAATCAGAGGTGACATTTCTGATAGTGAGGGTCAAGGACATTTCTATAGGTTTTCTTAATGATACTGACTAACTTTGTGCTGTTGGCGTGTTAGTTATCTCGCTGATACACTTCCATCATCATCTGATTGTGTCTGCATGCAACACGGGTGAATAGCCACTGACAATGCAGTGGATTATCCTAATGATAGTAATAGTAGCCAAGTTGTGTTAATAAAGGTTGTGTGCTGTTGGTTCACTCACTGTATACCCATTCCTCATCTGATTAAGTCTGCATGTAACACGGGTGACAGCTTTGAACAGGTTACAAGCGATAACAAGAGAAAGGCGATATTTTGCTGGCAGGAGGAAGTGTGTCTAGCCAATTTAGTAGCATCTGGGTCAAACTGCTAGAGTGGTGTTGTGGGTAAACAGGGTCAAACTGCTAGAGTGGTGTTGTGGGTAAACAGGGGTCAAACTGCTAGATTGGTGTTGTGGGTAAACAGGGTCAAACTGCTAGAGTGGTGTTGTGTGTAAACAGGGGTCAAACTGCTAGAGTGGTGTTGTGGGTAAACAGGGGTCAAACTGCTAGAGTGGTGTTGTGGGTAAACAGGGGGTCAAACTGCTAGAGTGGTGTTGTGGGTAAACAGGGGTCAAACTGCTAGAGTGGTGTTGTGTGTAAACAGGGGTCAAACTGCTAGAGTGGTGTTGTGTGTAAACAGGGGTCAAACTGCTAGAGTGGTGTTGTGTAAACAGGGGCTGCTGGTAAACATATTGGACACGACTTATGTTTTATGCTCTGTGGGGGGGTATGGTTACATGTAGGGAGACGTTCAAACTAGAAAAGGGGGGAGGCGGAGCTGCATTAAACTCAAGTCCACTCAGTGGCGTTGTGGGGGGGAGCAAGCAGGCATCATGCCCCGGGCGCTACTCACAAAGAGGCGACAAATGGTACATTTTACATATATTATATTGTTTTCTAATGGGGTAAAGCGAAAGAGGCGCTAAAAGGGTATTTTGCCACAGAAGTTCAACAACACAACAGTACAGCAATACAGCAACACAACAGTACAACAATATAACAATACAGGTTAATGCAACATTAAAGCACCAACAGGGGCCCATTCACAGAGGGGACCTAAGGCGGCTACCAGTTTGTCTGTCTCTATCAATTATGGCTCGATATTAAGGAATGCGGGGGGGGGTGGAATGAAATCTTAAAATATTTTTTTATATACCATTTATAGTTTATGGGATACGAAAATCTCAGAAATAATACGCTGAAATCGCCATCCCTGTCCCATTTTTTTAACAACAAAAAAATACTAATCACTATATCTCCTTTTTACATTAAGTGTAATCTCCTTTTTTTACATTAAGTGTAATCTCCTTTTTACATTAAGTGTAATCTCTTTTTTACATCAAGTGTAATCTCCTTATCGCACATTGAAGCGTACAGACCACGTCTCGATTGTTTCTCTGTACACAGGATTATCTGCTGTGGCCTAAAACATCACGCGCTCATTTAAACTTTCAGTGACAAACACCTCACCCCCCTCTATAATACTCCCTCCAGGTTCGAGGTCTCTGCTAATCCCTTCAATCCTTGTGTGATTCGCAATGTTCAACTACACAAAAGTGCGGACAGGTTGGCATCGTTGTGTCCAGCTGTGAACAACGGTGCCAAGTACGAGAGTGACCGTTTGAGTGCCTTTATGGCTTGAGGAAGTACCGGTCCGAGCAGAAGCGTCCGTCTGGCTTCAATAATCAATAGCACATGAACTGTTATCATATTAAGCTAGTGTTGCTTTTGTTTATAAATATAACCTGTCTTCCAAATCAGATGAAAAACATGTATCGACATATGGAACTAAATAAAGCTAATATCTCAATACTATTCAAAATAAACTATAGCTCTGGTGATGTTTACTAACTCGAGTTATCGCTAACGCAAACCAGCTGCAGGTATAATGATTTGAAACCTACTTTAGTTATCATATCAGATGAACACCAGTTATATAAGTCACTAACAAGCTCCTTGTTATCATATTGAAATGAACTCTAATTATGATAATATCGACTAAATCTTGTTATGGTGGTGCGTTGGCAGCGAGTCGGACCTGAATGCTGTGGGTTACGGGTTCGACTCCCGGCGAAATCAGTCACCTACATATGTATCCCACGGAGCCATTACCTCAATATCGCTATCGACTAGGGTGGGGATGAAAGAACGGCACTGCAAACCCGTCCCATGAGTGGTTTATAGTATCTAAGAGTTCAACATCTCATCCTTACAGTGACTTGTCAGAAGAAAGAACCCAGCTCTAATGTTATCATTAAGATAAGCTATCACGCTATCGAACGGCATATATCAACATATCAAAATGTCATCGCTAACACATAAGACTAGCTAACTCTAGCTATCACGCTATCGAACGGCCGCCATCAACATATCAAAATGTCATCGCTAACACATAAGACTAGCTAACTCTAGCTATCACGCTATCGAACGGCCGCCATCAACATATCAAAATGTCATCGCTAACACATAAGACTAGCTAACTCTAGTTATCACGCTATAGAACGCCCGCTATCAACATATCAAAATGTCATCGCTAACACATAAGACTAGCTAACTCTAGCTATCACGCTATCGAACGGCCGCCATCAACATATCAAAATGTCAACGCTAACACATAAGACTAGCTAACTCTAGCTATCACGCTATCAAACGGCCGCTATCAACATATCAAATGTCAACGCTAACACATAAGACTAGCTAACTCTAGCTATCACGCTATCGAACAGCCGCCATCAACATATCAAAATGTCAACGCTAACACATAAGACTAGCTAACTCTAGCTATCACGGTATCGAACGGCCGCTATCAACATATCAAAATGTCAATGCTATCACATAAGACTAGCTAACTCTAGCTATCACGGTATCGAACGGCCGCTATCAACATATCAAAATGAGAACGCTAACACACACACACAAATATCTCCACGGCAAAACCTACTCACTCTCCCATACATATCATCACCGCGCAGTGGCTCACCTTACAGTCAACAGACATCACCATACATACAACACGTTGTGTCAGTCTCAGCCACAACATAATTATCATCTCATTTGTTTTTACGTCACTTTTTGTTTACCTGGAGGAACCACCCCACACATACGCGCGCAATTCTGGTCGTTTAAACATTTGGCGTTAAGAAAACCTTAAATTCAAGCTGTTATTGTTGTTACTTTACCTAGTTTCACCAGTGTCTGCATTATGATTAGATGTCTCCTCTAGACTTTGGACCGGACTGTCCACTATAACTGGTAAAATTGTTGTTGTTGTGCCCCCACAAGAACCTTTTGCATAATAGTATAGAAAAATATACCATAGTTCAAGTCTGAGCTTATCATGAATACGTCAATGTAATTATCTGGGTCTGTTTATTTTATGACATGAGAATATTTTTATTTTAAAACATTGAATCTTTACGTAGGCAAGAGGTCATTAATAATTACAGGAAACAGTATTGTTACTTTCGATCTACAGCAGACAAACTTGAGAAGGAAAATATTTATAATGATCTTTTACAAACATTTCTGTCATCCTTGAAAAAAAATATTAATAATCACCCAGCTCTTCAAATGAACAACCATATCTAAAAATGAACAATCGAGTTCTCCAATGAACTATCAGATCCACAAATAAGCATTTAGATCCAAAATTGAACAATCCAATTCTCAAAACGAACTATCAGATCCAAAGCCCCCAAACTGGCACAAAGACTGGCTAGTACGGAACCCTTGATCTGTTGAAATGTAATCAAGACATAAATCCATGGCCACGTAATATAAGTAGGGTTCGAAGTCGCGTAACGTTACGCGTAAGTTACCGTAAATTACGCGTAATTTACGGTAACGTAATTTTGGAAAATTACGCGTAAATTACGGTAATTTAAAAAATGCATATTTGACGGCCATTTTTAATTGTTTCTGTCGCAATTTGTTGTGTTAACAGCGGCGATTAATTAATTTCAGTGATTAGGAGTACCATCTACATCCGGCCACAAGTATTTGTTTGGTAAAACAGCGTAAACCGCACAGTATATTGTTTGTTTTAATCGTTTTAGTAAACATAATAAAATAAATATTTTCAATAAGGAAGCCAAAGTCTGGTTAAAATTAAGACAAAATCATAAAAATGTTCTACTCAATGCCGCCATGAGCTGTATGGCAAGCTGCCGCAAGCCAAACGGGGAGGTTATAAAATCCAAAAATCCAAAAAAAATAATAATTTTTAAACATTATCTATATATGTTCCAAATGACATGAATTGTATAGAAAACATTTTTCCCTTACATGAAATTTTTTTATTGTAATCTGGAAAAACCCAATTTTTTTAAACATTATCTATAATAATATATGTTCCAAATGTCATGAAACGTATAGAAAATATTTTACTGTGTATAGTGCTTCCGTCGATGGCGTCGGCCGTATTACGCTGCGTATTGCACCCACGTCGTCTGTATTTCGCTGCGGATTGCACTAGCGTCGATCGCGTGTGCCGTCTTTAGCAGAGTTCGGCAACCGCGGCGGCCTATTTCGCGCCGCATTGCACCCGTCCAGCGTTGACCGTATTAGACGGTATTACTCAGCCAAAGATGGCCGCCGCTGATGCAGTCAGTACACGACGAAATACGTGGCCGATGCGGACGACGGGGCAAATTAGTATGACCGGTAAATTACAAGTAAAAACATTTGAAAACATTATTAAAAATACACCTGCTAGCAATCAGTGAGCGTGAGCAACAAAAGGAACATACATTTTCAAGTAATTGGGCATTAATGACACGCGTAATTTTGGCGTAAATTACGCGCAAATCTTACGCGTAATTTTCGAACCCTAACCAGCGTCGATCGCGTGTGCCGGGAGTGCCGTCTTTTGCTGAGTTCGGCACCCGCGGCGGCCGTATTTCGAGGCGCATTGTACCCGCCCGCATTGACCGTATTAGACGGTATTACTCAGCCAAAGATGGCCACCGCTGATGCAGTCAGTACACGACGAAATACGTGGCCGATGTGGACGACGGGCAAATTAGTATGACCGATAAATTACAAGTACAAACCTTTGAAAGCATTATTAAAAATACACCTACTAGCAATCAGTGAGCGTGAGCAACAAAAGGAATATAAATTTTCAAGTATGTGGGAATTAATGGTACGCGTATTACGCGCGCCAATCTTACGCGTAATTTTCGAACCCTAAATATAAGACAAACACAAAAGTGTATTATCATTACCTGCTCAACGCTCCAGTACGTCGGTAAGTGGATGACGTATGTCACACACCCCAGTCGTTGGGAATTGAAATAAAATAAACAAATAATAAAAGTTTCGAGGCAAGCCTAGGTAAAGTTGTATACGAATGGAACAACATGCGGTGACCAGAATAACAACAAACCAACCTGTTATGTTTACACCTAAACAACTGTGTCCTATGTGGGGGACAAGATAAATATGCAAGCAAACTAACCGCTGTTTTTGTTTTTTTTTTGTTCGGGGGGTGGAGAGAGAATGGTGAGGGAGAGAGAAACTCGACAGTTTTAAAGACAAACCTCATAATAGTCTGTATGAAAAAAATCAAATAGGGAAGAGAGAGCGTGCAACCAAGGCCAGCATAGAATGTGAGGAATGGACTAAAGTCTAAAAAAAAAACAACATGTCTACTGTGTTACTGTAGACGTCATTCAAGAATGCCAAGTGGGCGTGGTGTCTAAAAGAAAGGATTAAAAACAAATTAACAGTATAACTGTGTGTCATTTTTTTTACTTCTTTGTTGTGTATGTGTGTATTTTTTTAATGTTCAATTTAACACTAACACAATGAAACCATGCACAGCATTCAGTAAGTCAATGATGGAAATGTCGTTTGAGTTACTTGACGGTGAAGTAGACTAATCACAGTGGCGTCGCCAAAGTGTTTGAGCGTGGACCCTAATATTTCTCCCTCAACACCCCCCTTTCCCTTATACCGACGCCAGTGACTAATAAATGTTGTTTTTTTATATTTCACCAAGCGTGACTGAAATTTATCTGGCCTCATCGTAGCGAATCTAATGAACATTACTGTAAGTGTTGCTTCATTACCATCTCCCCCAACCACATACAACACACACACACATACACACAAACACAATTATTCTATTTACATTTTTCTCCCTTTCATCAAGCTGTCCTGACCACACACACACTCACAGACATTAACATATTTAAATGGACGGTGTAGACTGCAGAGTGTCTGAAGATTGTCAGATTCTATACGGCTAGTACTTGTAATCAGAGTCGTTCTTACGTTTTTGGGGGCCCTAGGCAAAAGCACATTTGGGGTCTAGGCAAAGGCACATTTGGGGGCCCTAGTCAAAGGCACATTTGGGGGCCCTAGTCAAAGGCACATTTGGGGCCCTGTGCAAAGGTAGATTTGGGTCTAGGCAAAGGCACATTTGGGGCCCTAGGCAAAGGCACATTTGGGGGCCCTAGGCAAAAGCATTTGGGGGCCATAGGCAAAAGCACATTTGGGGGCCCTAGGCAAAAGCACATTTGGGGGCACTAGGCAAAAGCACATTTGGGGGCCTGTGCAAAGGTAGATTTGGGAGCCCTAGGCAAGGTAGATTTGGAGTCCTAAGCAAAAGCACATTTGGGGGCCCTAGGTAAATTTACATTAAACGCTATCAAGTCCGCCATTTGCAGGTCTCTTAAAAGTCTATGATATTTGGGGACATCTGACACTTCAGGACGTAACAGTACCAACAATGACTCTTTTAATAGAAGGGTGCCATAGGCAACTAATTGTTTGCCTATCTATAAGACGCAGGGCCGTGAATTTAATGAATGGTAGGGTGGTGTACATACAAGTGATAAGATTTTAAAGCGACTAGAACTGTGTTCATTGGCCCCAAGTCTGTTTGGACGTAACAGGGCCAAGTTCTAAACCAGCAATGAACAAAAAAGTTGTAATTTCCAGGTGAAGGTTACCAGATTCCCCGTTGGTATGAAATAAAACATGCCAGTAGTACAGACTGAGAAGTAGCTCAACGAAAGACGCAATAACCGACATCCGGCGACTTTGAGCGCGATCGGTGGTTCTCGAGTTAGGTCAGTCGGGCAGGAATGAATGTCGTAAATTAGAGCGACCGTCCCCAGACTGATCGATGGTTTGGGGGCTTCGGGAGCAGAGCATGCACTAACAGTCCCGTTTCGTACTTTGGGAGATATGGGCTCAATATCTACTCTGCCCCAAGGCGAGGGACCAGTCAGCTTGCTGACAATAGGCCTGTATAGCCCCCCCCATCCCCCCGATACTAAGTCTCTGCTCACCAGAATCACTGAGAGATGTCCCGAGAGTACAAACCGAGAGACGCAAACAAAGTCTTCAACACATACTCATAGCTGTACCAACTTTCAGCATTGACTGAAAGCACGCGTTATTACATAGGGCAATAAACTCCGTTTGGACTTCATACTGACGGCTACTTCATTAGTCCACTCAAAACAATACTCTGTCGGCATCACGTTTAACCTCACTGCACTCACACAGACATCCAGTTCCATTTCCTTTCTTTCTCCCCTCTCTCGCTCCACTCACTAGGGGAGTATGTCCGGCTCACCACCCAGTGAAACGCGACGACCATCCATTAGCGCTGACCGATAAACTTGAGTCAACTCAATCAATGTACGCAACAACTACAAAATATCGGACTGCCCAATAATATATCGCTGCCACTCCTTCTCCCCCCCCCCAACGTCATGGTCCAGGATGGTCTCGCCTTAATTGATTCCGTCACAACCCGTCCGTAAGATTAGGCAAGTCATTAGTTTTAAATTGATTACGTCCTTGACAGCACACGATGGTTTTACACACATAAAAACAGACACACGTGTCAATTGGGATGATACTTCGACACACATACAGAGACAACACACCACCTCTACCTGATCACCGCCTTACAGACTAGGTGTGTCGCTGTATATTTTCCTGTGTGTTACAGCCACACATACACCTTGATACAAGAGCCTCGCCTACACTTGTCATGATTCTTCATCATGACCTACTAATATACTGACCCTTAACCTCTTAGCACAGTTCCCCATACTACGATCAAATGTCTATTCTGTAATGACATTTCGTTACAATCAAATGTCTATTCTGTAATGACATTTCGTTACAATCAAATGTCTATTCTATAATGACATTTCGTTACAATCAAATGTCTATTCTGTAATCTTTTTTTTTTCCTTTTGTTTAAATAAAAATATATAATTAAATGTTGAATTTGTCTTTACATTTTAAGATGAATATTTTCTTTAAAATCACTGAATTCTTTACGTGTGTTTGTGTGTGAGTATGTATGTTGAAACCATGCAACAATTGAATTTATTTTTCTTTTTTTTTCAAAACTCACCAATCAAACAGGCACACACAAACACACACACACAGATATACAGACAAACTCACACACAGTCAAACACACATACAAATTATAAGTACTGGCCCTGTTTAACGTCATCGATTTGTAATGACAGAGACTTGTCCGTCCCAACGATGTATCCCGAGGGTACACGTGCTGACTGTAGCCATTTCCGTGAGATCCACACAATTCAATGGACTACCTGGAGAGGGGGGTAGGGGGATGTTGCGTCCTATCACCATGACTGATTTATGACAGGAATTTATTTTTTCCTTCAATGTTTAGCCGAATTAATACCGATGACAATTCAAATCCAAGATGATCACGTGACTCAAGACTTTAGCACGCGAGAAGAAGGCTGGGGTAAAAATAGAATCCATCTCTTTCCTTATAAAGTAAATTGGTTACATGTTTCAGGGTTAGGAGTTTAGTTAGGCTATTTGATACTCTGCATAACTGCACCAGCTAATTCCCAACTACAGAATTTTAGTTTAGACCATGAACTCATTTGGTGTATCAGGCATACTACATTGTCAAATAGTCATTGTCTGCATAATGCAACTTAAATTTTAAAGCTCTTTCTTACACTATTTTGACAATACTGTACTTGGTATGAAGGCTATATAACTAATTTTGTCATACATAAAATTATTTCATCACTTTCTTCCACATTAGTGCATATTTCATTGAAAAAGATATCAATAATATAATATTTCTGTGCATATGTTGTAATTTATAAGCACTAGGGATGTGATGAAGTTCGAATCCGACAACATTCGAACTTCGAAGTTTTTTGAGCATATTTGAATACTGCGGATTTTTTTTTTAAATTCCATCGGATTCGAATTTGAAAAATTACCGTTTTCCGATCAAACACTGACGTAGAAATCGATTCTAAAATTGAAAAACCTAGAGACTTTCGAAAATCCGAAATAAAGAAAACAGATAAAACGAAACGCCTGGACCCTTACTTGGCTGTCCATAGATTAGATGCCGTATTTTGGTCATGAACAAATTTTAGATACAACCCTCTCGCCAAATCCGCACCCGCAATCGAAACAGGCAGATTTATATTTACTGAATCCGACTGATTTATATTTGCTGAATCCGACGGATGCAGATTTTCATCAGCTCCGTCACATCCCTAAGAAGCACAGTCTGCAAAATATCATTTTTGAATCTTAATTTCCCATTTTCTGTCACAAAAATTTTGAAACAATTCAAAACATAAGCTTTTATTAAAATGCTCTGCAAATTATAAAAAATAACTCCTTATATTAGGCTATACAAATGTTTATGTAAATTATCATTGTTAAAATTGAAAGCTTGGCCTTGAGTGATTCCAAAGTACTGAATGTGCAAATGTGTCTTTACATTGGTTGATAAATGGAAAGAAAGAAATCTACATTTCTGTTTTGGGAATCACACTTATATTTTTAGTAATGATGATTTAAAAGAACACAGAGGTTATGTCCACAAAATTGTGTATTATTATTTAGAAGCTAAATGTGCCCCAAATTTGAGCCTTGTCGCTAAATTAGAACAGGTCTAAAATTGAGCTTTGAGGACACACAAACTCTCCCAAAGCTCTTACAAATAATTTTTTCTTCAAAACTAAGGCTTTTTTTTGTTACTACAGCCACTTATTCACTGCAAAAAGATAATGGATAGAAGAAAGGGTCTGAGGCACTGATGTCATACCCGGTTAACTACCGCTAGGAAATTATCTTGAACTATTAAACATTCTTTGATTTTCATAATAAATTCTGACCACTCATACATCACACACATTATCAAACGCAAAAAAACTGTTTCGAATCAAATGGGATTAGATAGGTAATTAGAAAGTTAGTATATTTTCCACACTATCACTATATTTTTCTAGATATACATTTAGTGCCTAATCCACCATATTGGTTAATTTTTTTCTCCTGAATCGCCCACTTTCAAACTTTTGCTTGCTAGAAATTTAGGTCGATGTAAATAATAGTTTTTTAATAATTTATTCTGCGAGCAACGGCGAACTTTAAGAGATCTATACCAAACTTACAAGCAATTCAAGTTCCTACAGCATAGAAGTAAGCATGATGAAGATAAAAGTTATGGTCAAAACAGTGATAGCAAGATAAGAAATAGCCATGCATGGTCAAAGGGCTGGGGGTGGTGTGAATATTCAGATACTCGAGCCCCAAACATCTGTTGAAACAGGCACAGCTTCAAAATACAACAGCTATAACCAGACTTTACATGATTTCAGTACCAAACTTTTGTTAACGCAACTGGTGATCTACACCATGCTTTATGGGTGCCATCCCTAGAAACTGCATGCTTATGCAGCAAGACGATACTGGCGTTTGAGACCAAGTCTCAGAGGAAAAGTGCTGAAATGTCATAAAAAGGAAAAAAAAAACCCGTACACAGAAATTGTCACGTCTACATAAAATTACATCATTGATATGACCTTGAAACAATAGGATTGGCATTTCTTAATTCTTATGTATGACCTTGAAGGATACAATTAGTGAACATCTGTGTGTATTTTTTTTTTGGGATGGGAAGTTGGGGGGGTACGGTAGTGGAGGGTAGGGTAAACAAGACTATGTGTGGGCGAAGTGTTATAAAATATGACAGAGAAGGGGGGAACAAGGGTTGACATACGTCATTAGATTGGAAACTACTGCACGAGAAAAACACGTGTTTGGCATTGTTGTTTATTAAAAAGAAAATATCAGTATCAGTAAAAATGCTGGGGAAAAATATCGGACTATCGGTAAAAAGGCATATCGGTCGCTCCCTACTGGTTACCCTCCCCCCATATCATTTCTAGCTACAGTGGAAAAGTGAAAGATGACATAGTTTAGCTATGTCTCATGTCATGATTCCCTCTACAAAACTGTTATGCAGAGAAACCCAAAGGGATGTTTATCAGACAGGCTGTCCTAAAACCATCACATCATTACAGAATGTCATTATAATATATTAAATGTATAATATATTTTATCAATGGAATACCAAGCCTTAGTTAGGTTTACTAACAAGCATTTAAAAAAAAACAGCTTTGACATAGTTTCCTGGTGGGACAAAACCTTAAGTAATAATGTTGTAAATCTTGTTATGTCTATAGATGTAATTACTCTGCTAAAAATCTACACAGCAACTCTGTTGTGTAAACTTTATTACCTCCACAAGTACAAGATTTGCTAGATATTTAAATAGAAGCAAAGCAAACCACATGAGTAATCTTATTCCTGCCTTTTAACATGCATCGAAAATAGCTATTTATGCTGACTTTTGACCTTACCCACTGAATATGTCATAAAAAAGAATGTTTAAAAAACAAATATCTCAAACATGCTTTTGTATAGAAATTATTTTTTAAAAAAATAGGTTTCTTCACAATACATTTAGAATAAGGTTTAGTCCATAGTTTGCTCACCTAAATTCTACATCTGTAATAAGAAGGTTGATATTAGCAAGTCAGAAAATGTTTTAGTTGATGTTAGAGCTGAGGCAATCACAATCATGTGATGTCATTATATACAATTTCTCATTCTGGTGATTACGCTATTTAATTTTTATAAGCTTCTAAAGTTGTTCATTATACTTAAAAAGATTTATTATCCATTTCTTTTTCAATCTATAAATTTTGAAAGTTATATTTATAAAAAAATTTTTAACTGTTATAATAAAAAAAAATAATATTGGATTTTCAGAAGAGTAATTGATGATGTTAATAAAAAAAAATAACAAATGAGATTTGATTGTAAGCAGAGAGCTGCACAAGCTGTAATTTTCATCCAACCCTACCAGTCCCCACATGGTTTGAACTAACAGTCTTTTCCATCCCACACAAATCCTTACCAGCTGAAAGAAACATAACCTCTTGACAACATGTTTTAACTAGTTACAAACACTGACATTAAATTAAAAAGAAAATAATCTATCTACATGTATATATATTGACAAATGAACAATAAAATCTATGTCAGAACAAATAAATCAGCAAATTAAAATTTAAAAAAATGATGCAGCATTAAAAAAAAAAAAAAGCAACAACGTCGTAAACAGTTAGACAACATTGATTCAAACTCAATTCAAATTGCTCTGGCTAATCACTCAATAAGCTTAACCCGTTGTGACAACAAGATACTAATAATTTGTATAAACACTGAATATTTCAACAGTACATTAATAAACGAAAGACTTCAGAGAAATTCAAACGCTTTTCCTTGCTTTAACCTGTAAATTAATTGATTAATTAAAAACTTGAAATTTTGTACAAGTTGAAATAATTTATCCTTTAGGTTGCTTTAAGGAAAAGAAACAAGAACTAATTAGATTTTTAATTTTGTTCATAACTTTTAAAAAAAAATATTTTGAAAATATGTATCAAAGCTGAACAAAGGCTTTGTAGGGTACAGCTAGTAGTCTAATAATTTTATTTATTTTTTTCATCAGGGTCTTGACAACTTTGGAGATTCCCTGACCAAGCGATTGAAATTAGAAAATGGTACAGTATTTTTTTCCCTTTTTTGTATTTGAGCATAGTAGTCATTTTGTTGGCTTTAAATATGAAAAAAGGGAATTACATCTTTAAATACACTACTTGAATTTTGTAGCAGATTTAATATTCAATACAGTAAGTACAACCAAAATGACAGCTATGCTCAGAATTTAAAATTGCTATGTTGTTACAGTTAAAATAATGCTTAAAATAAATCAAATTAAACTTTAAAGTGTCAATCATTATAGACAGTTGAGAGTTTTTTTTTTGTTGTGTTTTTTATTTTTATAACTTTTAATTGTTAGAATCTCATTTGACTGGATTTTTAACATGTTTTTCTATTTATATATTTTTTCTTTTTTTTTTCTTTCTTTCTCTATATTCTCTTTTAAGTAATCTGCAGGCGATTTACAAAGATTCAACACTTGTTACTGCACAGCAGAAGATGTATGCGTGTTGCAATTCTAAATTGGGTTAAGGCC
The DNA here is from genome assembly GCA_021962125.1 of Bulinus truncatus. Lineage (NCBI taxonomy): Eukaryota > Metazoa > Mollusca > Gastropoda > Planorbidae > Bulinus > Bulinus truncatus. The sequence goes on from JAGDYQ010000002.1 coordinate 16,196,659, forward strand.
TGACATTGTATCTCATTAACATTTTTTTTTTGAGTAAAACTATTTTGTAACTTTATCTTTTGTTTTGTTGTTTTAACAATAAAAAATGTATGGATAATATATCATACATGTATTTAAATGAAAATGTACAGAAGAAAAGATGATTTTTTCTATTGATAAATTTATCAAAGATTTACCTTAAAATTTTAAAGCATAACTGGCATGTGTTATTGCTCCCGTAACATTCATCACAAAAATTTCAGCATTAGTTTTATTTATAACATTTTTTATTGATGGTTTCTGTGAAAAAAAGTATATTATAATCATTTTTTAGTTTTTTCAAGACTAAAAGCTTTTTTTAATCTTCGAAAATTGTTTCCGTTAAAATAAAATCTGATTAAAAAAGACAACACTTGCTTAGTTTGTAAAAAAAAAAAAAATACAAAATTATATTTTTTATTTAAAAAAAAAAACTATCAATGTATTGGTGCTTCGTGTTTGTTCGGAGTGAAGTTTTTGGTCTTCTTTCTATGTACTTTCAGCCAAAGCCTCTGGTTCAGGTTTGAGGAAAAAGTTGTGCATTCTGCTAAGCCTGTGAGTGTGGATACAATAAAAATGAGAACTGGCTACTCCAAGAGAGGTCCTCATACTCGCCCCAACTCACTTAAGTTATTTTAAATATAACCGCACTGTAAAGATAATAAGCAAATCACAATAGGTGTAAACAGAAGGGAATGAATTTTTTTTATAAATATATGCTTTATTGAACATACTAGGGGTAATTTTTGCAAATACTGATAACGGAGCAGGATTGTATTATGTATTGTTAAAGAAAATTATACTGAAACAGAGATCTTGAGGGTGTCTTGTTTTTAAACCACTTCATTTATGAAATTATTTTTTTCAGGCAAATGTTCTTTTTTTCCGATTTCTCATGTATTTTCAGCTCACATCTGGTTGCAGCCACTAACAGATGTTATAGAGATTGTCAACATGACCTGTGAATGGAAGAACTTGTTTTTGTGGCCATTATTGCTTAGTTTTTTTTTTTTATTGTTCGTCCTATGATATTTGTTAAACAGTAATTAAGTGAAATCCCTTAATTTTTTTATTACCATGAAAAATGTGTTTTCATGCTTTTGTTTTCTCTAAAAAAAAATGAATATGGTGTAACAGTTTAAAAAATATAGATAAACATTTTTTTAAAATGGAAACATTAGTGAAAGGTTTGTATACTAAACAGCAGTGAAACCTAAACCCTTAATGACACTGTGGCTTCACAACTTGAAAAAAAAATCCAAAATAAATGGTGAAAGCTACCATTGTAATGTTGTGATTTTCTCTTCTTTTTTTCTGTGTGTTTCATACAGTCTTAAGAGAAGGGCATATTGCACCATACCACAAAACATCCAGCATTATGTATTGGGAGGGCATGCATCTACAGCATCCGCCATAACTCAATGTAAAGAAAGTGCGGCGGAATATCACTCCAGGATGCGGTAAACATTAGAATTTGAATGTCCGATAATGTTTTGGAACCTTAACAATGAATCTTATTTTGTCTGCAAATTTTCAAACTTCTTTGTTAATTGCTGAACATTCTGTAATCCCTTGTGTAATTTTATATGCAAATAAATATACATACTTACATGATATTTTTTTTTTTTTTTGAAAATTTGCAGTGTTCAGTGGCTCAATATTACATCTTTACTATTCTGCATCCTGCAACCACAAAAAAAAAACCTTTAACATGTTGGTTTCTTCTGTAATTTGTTACTGAACAAGGGAGTCACATTAATGAATACAATAAATTTATTAAAAAAAAGTCTCATCCACCTTTTCCCCTTTTACCTTGTCTATCAGATTTGGTTGTAATGGTAAGTTTGAATAATTTGATGAATTTTATTTGTAACAAATGTTTAAAAATTCTTTGCTAATTCTTTACTTGTCCTTGTTTCAGGTGGAGACTCCCAAGAGCCATACTTTCCGCAGTCTGATCAAAGTGGCCCCTTACTGGAAGGCCCAGGTGCAAAGAGAGATATTAAGCCATTCACTCCACCGAAACTGACCAGCTCTCAACAGGAGGATATACAGAGAGCTAAAAAGTTTGCCATGGAACAAAGCATAAAAAGTGTCCTAGTTCGGCAGACCATAGCCCACCAACAACAGGTAAGAGGCCATATGTTTAAGTGATATACAGTGAAATGTTATTACAAAGTCAGTTTAAGGAATTTTGCAAGCTTTAAATATACAGACAGCATTACTAGCTTAGTATTTTTTCATATGGCATAGGTTCAGTTAAATGTGATCGTACCCATATTGCTTGGGGTGGGGTGGTAACTGACAATCGCATTTGTCATTAATGTTGATTAACATTATAGATTTACTAGTAAACAAAGGCCCGGTACCCGGACTGGGGAGTAGGCACACAGTTGGAGTTAAAAATAGTGAAAAATATATTTAAGTGCGTTAACAATCAGTCTATATACTCGCAGTGGCCCCAAGGACATGAAGAGATTACTGTAGCCAAAATAGATTTGAGAATAGGGACATCTAATAGTACATCAAATAAAGTTCATATGTTAAATAGTTCATCCCAAAGAAAATAATCTTCACTATGGGTACACAATGATTAAACTCTTAAAATCTCAATTCCTTCATAATATTTTAATGGTCTCCTTTCCAAACAGTTCTTCAAATGAAATTCTTGTTGTGTTTAGATTTCCAGTTTTGGAATTCCCCAGACTATTTTCAGCCGGGATCCACATGGTCTACCGCCCGTACGGTCGACTACGTTAGACGATTATGTATTAGATTTGGCTTAGGGAAACTATTTCATAATTTGCGATGATGGCATTTAAATATTTAATCAGAAATGCTCAAAAATAGAAACCTAAAACAGATGTGAAGGACTTTTTAAATCAACATTTTTATTTTGCATTTACTTCAAAATTTTGCGACATTTAACTTTTTTCTAAATATAATAAACATTCACTATGTTTAAAAAATATATCTCAATTATTACATTACATGTGTTTATATCAGTATTTGCTATACACATAACAAATTCTAATGCAAGGAAGGTAAGTGAGGTATACAAAAATACTCAACTTCCTTAATTTTATGATGCTCATTGTCTACGGTACAAAATGTCTCGCATAGAAAATGTAGTTTTTTACAATTACAGTTTCTTGTAAATATTAATAAAAACACTTCAGACTATTTTAGTAAAATTACTTACATTTCTTATATCTATAATGAATGAAATGCACAAAAAAGACTAACAAAATTTCAGTATAATGTATAAAATATCCTTTTCAGTCCATTTTTCTATAGTGACATTTGGAAGCTGTTTTGGAGTCTGAATGAACTAAATGGGTCCAATTATTTTTTTTTTTTGTAATTTGGATACTTTTGATGAAATAAGCAGTATATAACATAACATGTTGTTTATGTTTTGTGATTTGCTTTGCATGTTTGTTTGTTTTTTTATTGTATAGTTGGATAGCAGTCTAGTCCAGGGGCATTTTTTTTTTCTTTCATTTTTATATGTGTACCTGATATTTGTTAATTCAATATGGAACAGAACTACCCTATCATTTAAACAATATCAAACTCATTTTGACTCAAATGGGTACAGTTCACTCTCCCTTGAGATAATTAAAATTTTGTTAGTGAATCATCAGAATGAATAAAAACAGCTACTGTCTCTAAAGTATGAGTGAATACAATATACTGGACTCAATATTATGTTACTTAAGTTGTTAAAATAGCAGTAAATAATCTAAGTACATGTATCTAGATGATAATAATGTAAGTTTATAAAAATATTTTTTTTACTATTTAGTGTATTTTTATTAATGCTTTTTTAAAATAATTTTGTAATGTTTTCAATCACATAGACTTTTCAAATCGATAGTAATGGTGGCAGCATTTCTATAATCCCAGGATTTCCATAATGCACATAGTCATCTTATTTATTTGTTTTCTAATAAAATGTGACCATTGTATTTAACATAAAAATCATAATTTGAACTGAATTTTTTTTTAGTGATAAAATCTAATGAAGAAATACAGTTCTTTTTTTTATGTTATGACATAATAAATAGGTAATAAAGATAATAAATAGCTTATATTCAAGTTGAGTGCTTCATTTTCTTCAGTATATCTTTCAAGCTTCATAATTAAATAATGGTTTTTGTAAACTTAAGGTGTGGTCTAGAATTTATTAGCTTTGACTTAATAATATGTATTATTAAGACAGATAAAAACTGGTTTTTATTCTTTTTTGTTTCTTTTTTAGCAAATGCAGCAATTCCAGAATACAGTACAGAGACAACAAGCTTTAGCTTTAATGTGCAGGTATTGGTGATTTATTTCTTCAAGTTTTTTTTTAAATAATCAGACCAACTTTGAGTATATAATTAAATATGGGGTATGTATCCAAGTATAAAAAGTTTGTTTTAATATGTGTATGATGGTCACATGAGGTATATTCTTCATTTTTCCTTTGACTCTACTGCCCATTTAGGGCCCTGGCCTGCCACATGAGGTATATAATAAAAATAAATGTTCATTGGTTTATATTTTAAACTTCATTTTTTCATTTTATTTTTAAGCCATCTTGTAATAAATAAATAAATATTAAAAAATACAATTTTTTCATTTTATTTTTAAGCCATCTTGTAATAAATAAATAAATATTAAAAAATACAAATTTATTATCGCAGTGGCTTTGAATACGACCGGCCATACTACTAATTTTTTTTTCCCGAGACACGACCTACAAACTTTGATGATGTCAGTAAACAGAATGAACTCTTATGATTTAAAAGTTATTTTCTTTTCGCGGGAACGAGTAATTTTGTCTACTTATACATTAAAATTGTATCTTTGCTTGTGTGTCCTCCTGGTACAATGGTGAAACCGTTTGGTTTGTAACTCATTTTTATGCTGACTATATCCAGGTTCGATTCTTCTCAGAAACATAACTTTTTTTATTGTGTTTTTTTTTTCAGAATGTATCCTTTTAATTGTTTTAATGAAAAGTAACTAATTAGATCTCTTTGATTTTTTTAAAAAATTGAAATAATGTTTCCTTTAGGATGTTGTAAGAAAAAGAAACAACTAATTAGGTTTTTTTTTAACTATTTCATAACTTAAAAAAAAATATTTTGAAAATACGTATCAAAGCTGAACACAGAGGCGTAACAAGGAAGGGGGGGTGTCCAAAATCGAAAGTCCCGCTGGGCTCCAGCTTGAGGGGAGCCCCCAAAATTATTTTTACATTAAATATTAAGTACATAATCTCATGTCATGGTATCGAATGTCAAAATGCAAGGCCCCCAAGTCCTAGGTTCGGCAATGGCTTTACAATAGTCTATCTTCCTACAAAGGCTTTGCAGGGTACAGCTAGTCCTAAATATTACCTAACTTTTCCTTACCATGTGGGACGGACGGCCGAGTGGTTTAGATACTCGACTGTCGACCTGAGAGTCCTGGGTTTGATCCCATGGAATTTTTCCAGGTGAAATTTGGTATCAGTCGTCCCACAAGTCCACCCAACTTTAAATGGGTACCTTACTTAAGTTGGGGAAGTAAAGGCGGCTGGGCGTTGTGCTAACCACACAATCCCTTCATGTGCAGAGGTTATAGAAACAGATACATTCTACACTTCATCTGCCCCGATAGCCCGTTAGGGCTAAGGGAACTTTACTTTTTTTTTTTTTCTTACCATCATTTTTGCGTCACACTTTAAAAATTCAGAGTAGCCTACATATTTCAAATTTACTAAATAATAATAAGATTAAGAAAAGAAAATAGATGGGATGGGGAAGCGTTTATATCCGAGAATTGAACCAAATACTGACGGAGACGAATTAACGAGTGTTAGCTTTCTGGGGGAGGGGTACGATAGATACTAATTTAGCGCATAATTTTTTGTTTTATTCATCCGACTTTATTAGGCTTGGGCAGACTCGAAAAAAAGTAATAAAAAATAACTGCCGTGCATGTGCACATCTTTACTCTTAGTCTTAGACATATATCCTGACAACTAAAATATATAATTCAAAGCTGTATTTGTTTAAAAAAAAATAAATATTTTAAAAATATCTCCGATTATTAACAGCAAATAACTTTATTAGGCTTGGACAGACCCGAAAAAAATTAATGCCAAATATAAAAATATCTCCGATTATTAACAGCAAATGACGTCATCAACGTCTGCAGTAAATAAGAGTTCTCATTCATTCTGTTTACTGACGTCATCAAAGTTTGCTGGTCGTGTCTCGAAAAAAAAAATACGTAGTACGGCCGGTCGTACTCGAAGCCACTGCGATTTATTATTTACAAGGCACAAAATGTTTAGTTAATAAATAAGTCATGAGATAGGAATATGCTATTTCATGAGTTATTGATTCCAATTCCTTTGCATGATATGTTATAAACATTAACATAAACATTTTGTTATAGTTCTTAGGGTCGCTTTGTTATTACTTCAATGAATCATGGCTAAAAATAGTTATGTTTAAAGTTTTTATGTGATACTTTTCTCCCGCCCGAAGTAAGACATGAACATGGTATGTAGCTAAATGTTCTGGGGCAGGTGTCATCGATAATTCACTTATTTACTAGTAACTTGTTAAATAAATTACAAAAACTTATTAGGTGCAGTGGCACTTAGACTCTTAAATTTTCTTGTTTGTATAATTTGAAAATAAATTATTTTGTTAGTGAAATATACTTATAAAGTTGCTGGTAACAACAAATAAGATTTTCGCGCAGTATCCCCCACAGGTTGGACAGATTGCTAATTAATAATTTTTCCAACTCTCTAGAAGATAAATCATGTCAGCAGGAACCTCATAGAAACTATTTAATCATTCAATTAGTTCATGAAGGTGGCTTTAATAATGATTGTTAACTTAAATATTAAGCAAACAAGATAGCTCAGTCATAACTTCATAAATAGGTGGTCAAAATCCACTGAAAATTAGCTTCAACTGAAACAGTGAGACAAGGAAGATTAATAGATGTAAGGAAGCAGCTTCAGTTGTGATAAAATATTGGGCTGGGTGTTTGTAGTTTTTATGAACCTTAATTTTAATTGGCTGGCAAATTACAGAAGCAGTTAGTCTCCCAAAAATTCAGCAGATGACTCTGTTGGCTAATGTAAGAAGTTATTTAAATTACCAATTTGTTAAAAAATGCTTCCGCTGAAGTTTTTGTAATGACAATTTCGATTTCATGATTATTAAAAAATTTATTTTGTAATATTGAAGTAAACTTGGTTGTTATTTATGTTAAAATTTATTATACAGAATCTACGTTGGGAGTATTAACTTCGAGATCAAGGAAGACACAATTAAACAAGCATTTTTACCCTTTGGTCCTGTCAAGTCAGTCAACCTGTCATGGGACCCAATTACCAACAAACACAAAGGATTTGCATTCATTGAATATGAAGTTCCTGAGGCTGCACAGCTAGCATTGGAGCAGATGAATGGCGTCATGATTGGTGGAAGGAATATCAAGGTTTGTTTTTATTTAGTTCATTTTTCCTATAGCATTGGATATATATATAACATGTTCCAACATGACTAGCAAGTCTGTCAGGGTATGACCGGCCAATGTCAAAGGGACGATGTGGACAATATTGCATGCATGTGGGACAACAATAAAGTAGACGCTTAATGCAAACAGGCTGACTTTTTTTATTTAATTTGAACAGATTTGCTTAAGATTTGCAGTTCTTCTGATACTAATTAAGATAGATTAATCAATTATTTTTCTCGTCATCTTTTGTTAAGCAGAATAAAAAAAAGGTCATAAACAAATTTTGTCATATTTTTAGAGCATTTTCGAAAAAAAATGCTCTATTGTCCCCGTTTTGTCTGTCTGTCATCACCCTAGATCTCAACAACCATAAGTCCTAGACCCATGATGTATATATCATTTTGTAGGTCTTGGCCTGCCATGTGTGCAGCAAAAGTTCATTTCGCGATCTGACCTCTGAGGGCCGTAAAAGGGGGCTTATAAAGTACCGTTTTTTACTATATAAGCTATATTAATAAAGGAGCGCCCTATATCTCAGCAACTATAAGTCCTAGACCCATGATGTATATATCATTTTGTAGGTCTTGGCCTGCCATGTGTACATCAAAAGTTCATTTCGCGATAGGACCTCTGAGGGCCGGGCTTCAGGGCTCCTAAGGGGCTTATATGTTATATATACACCTTGTACGTTCAATAACCCATTCATTTGGTGCGAAATACTGCAGCACGTAGTTTTACCAAGATTTATTAAGAAACTCATCAAATGAAATAGTAAGCTTGTGTTCTGAGTTTAATTGAAAGTATCAGAGCTATGCAACAATTGACGGAGTTTTCGGACGATTAAATGACTATAATTTCGAATGTTTTCAATTATGAGTCCTATTTCAGTAACCACAAACCACTTGTAGTTAGATTTAAGAGACAATAATTTTTTTTCAAATATAAAGAAACGTCTTTATAAATTTTTTTTTACAGATATATGCATTACACAATTGAATTTATAAACATTTCCAAAATTTACAAATATTTACTGAAAGATAGCATACGTACCGATACATAACATGAAAATGCGCTAACACGTCCTGTGTCCAGAATGGAACAGGCTTAATTGCTTGTTTTTTTTTATGTGTGTGCGTTATGGAGTTAAAATATTTTAAATCATAAGTCATCTTTCTCTGTCATCATTTGTTGCAACAAGATAAACTTTTGTGATTTCTAAAGTGCATAATAACTCATTTTTACATTTGCAAAGATTTGTTGCACACTTAGTACAAACAATAGTAATATCCTTGAAATAATAATAATCACCTTAACTTGAAATTTTACTCCACTCTGCTCACATTATCAGATGAACTTATTTATATTGTGGTCTAATCTGTGGGCAAGAAATATTTTCCATTTTAACAGAATTATGGTCACCTTTGGTATAATGTTTGATTTCAGCCTTCTACACATAAAGATCCGAGGGGTTATCTAAATTTTTTTATGAACTTTTATTTCATTTTGTTAAACAAGGTATGACAAAAAAAATCAACATTTTTAATGATCTCAATTAGTATCAAAAGAACTCCAAATCGGAACTAAAATAAGAACAGTCGGCCATTTGTCAATTTATTAGTGATAAATTTATCATCTCACTCAAAGAGTTTTTAAAAAAAGCAGCATATTACATTTATTTGAATCTCATTTCTTGTGAATTTTCATAATCATTTATCTTTGTCAGGTCGGAAGACCTAGCAACATGCCTCAAGCTCAGCCTATTATTGAACAGTTGGGTCAAGAAGCCAAAAATTATAATAGAATATATATTACTTCAATTCATCCAGATTTAACAGAAAATGATATCAAAAGGTAAGTGTTTTATTTTTCATTAATTCTTTTTGCATGACAGTTAAAATATGTTTAGTATTTCAGAATTAAACCATTTTTGAATGCAATGGTTCAGTCAAGGTTTGCTGGAAAGCCTATGGAATTTAAAAATCAAAATTCCAGGCTATGGAAATATTTTAGCCTTCATGTGAGGAAAAACAATGGAATTTGAAAATAGTCAGTTTTGAGCATGCTGTGCATACTGAAATATTCAGACACATTTCTCTTCTGACTTGTACAACTAAAAATCATGTCAATTTTTTCATTAGTATCTGTATGGGAGAATAATTGTAACTGAAATCCATAAATTCAGGGAAGAGGGGTGATTTAGGGAATGTGTTGAGACAAGAATTGGGGAAATTTCTGTGAACCCCGAAGGCAAGAGCCATTCATTTATTTTAACACCTTGGAAGAGATGTGTAGGTCTGGGACACTGATGGAAAATGGTTAAAAGCATTACACAGGGTGGGGGGGGGGTAAAAATCCTAGAAAAAAATAGCGCCGCCTTTTAAGTTTTATTTGAAACCAAATTTCATTATACATGTAGTAGTAAATTTATACACCACACCCCCATCATACGGTTTGACAGTTTTTCTCTGGCCATTTGCAACATTTTCTGTTGAACCCTCCTGCTTGCAAAAAGTATATGATCCCTATTTAATAGGTTAGGTCAACTTTTTAATTGTTCAAAATTTAGATGGGTTGCTGTATATAATTTTTAGTATTTTCACCAAATAAAAATACTTTTTTTTTATAACAGTGTCTTTGAGGCATTTGGTAAAATTATTACTTGTGAGTTGGCACAAGATCCAGCAAAACAAGGGAAACACAAGTAAGTTGCACAAAATTTGTTTTATTTTCATTGATTGCCCATTTTGAACCTCAGATATAAACACTATATCAATTTTTTTTAATGTAATGTCAATAAGTTGAATTTTAAAAAAAAAAGCTTCTTTAAACTTTTTAATCAGAAAATTCTAAAAAAAATAATAAACCTATGGAAACCCCATGATTAAATCTTCTTAAAAGAATAGTGAATTGCTCATCTCTTACTGCCTGTTTAAGCTTCGGCAGTTTGACATAGTTTTGTTCAATAAGCTTCTGAATAGATTATTTAACAGGGGATATTAGCGCCTAAATTTTTTTTTTTTTTAAGTGTACGTTATTGTAGTTTAACAAGGTATACATGTAGATTTTATTTTTCAGGGGCTACGGTTTCATTGAGTATGATACATTACAGTCAGCTTTGGATGCAGTTACATCCATGAATCTGTTTGATTTGGGTGGGCAGTATCTCAGAGTAGGACGTGTAAGTGTTTCATTTTTTTTTTATGTATCCACTTTAATATTTAATAAATCGATGTCAGCTAAATGATTATTGTTTGTTGTACTTTAATGTCACAGGCTATCACACCGCCAGACACAGCATTCACACCCTCAGTGCCACCATCAGCTATGCCCACAGCTTCAGCCGTTGCAGCTGCAGCAATCACAGCCAAACTTACAGCCATGGACGCCCAGCAACAGGTCTTGGTGAGTTGATTCTTCAAAACAAGTCGTATTTTACCTGCGATTTTCTTCTATAAATACAGTGAAATGTCGCTATAACGAAATTCACGGGGACTCGAAATTCGTTCCTAATACTGAAAATTTGTTACACTGAAATGGGGGGGGGGGGGGTCAACGTCATTGAACTAAGGGGCATAACTCATTTATTTGTGCAAGTTATTTAACATGACTTACTTCCCTTGATTTATAAGAAACCTGTGCAATGTGCCCATTACGGCTCTCTTTCTCATATTGTCTCATTTATTAAATAATTATTTTTTTTTTTTATATTTTTTTAACTGGATTCAATTATATTATAATAAGAAAAGGTCAAATAATACAAACACACTGAAGTCACCTGAAAAAGTCTGTAATTTTCTTCTGAACACTCCCAAGCATAAATTTTTATGATCGTTCTAAATATTCCCAAACAACCAGAATGCAGTCTTCTGTCCATCAAGTCTTTACCCCAAACTATATGTCGCCATTATGGTATACAATATTGTTAATAGCCATATTCGCAAAGTGCGACCCTAAGCATTAATCAAGTAAGTAAGTAAAGTTCCCTTAACCCTAACGGGCCATCGGGGCAGATGAAGTGTAGAATTCATCTGTTTCTATAACCTCGGCATATGAAGGGGTTGTGGGGTTAGCACAACGCCCAGCCGCCTTTACTCCCCCAAATTAATGTCAGGTACCCATTTAAAGCTGGGTGGACTTGGGGACTATCACCAGGACCTGAAAAAATCCCAAGGTTCTCACTGAGAGCCGAACCCGGGACCCTCCGGTCGACAGTCGAGCGCTCTACACCGCACGACCACCCGTCCCCATAAGCATTAATCAAGCCCCTACCCAAAACAATGACATTGCTTTTTACTAAAACTGTCAAGTTACTTTTTAATCATTTTTTCAATTGCAGTCTGGTTGATGTTCGAAGGAACATTGCCTGGCTGGGTAGTTGGGAAATGCTACCCTTAATTACTTGCTTATAACCGCCAAACACATCAAATCCATTATGTCTTTCTCATACCTCCCAAAAAAGTGTCTTGCTTCTTCCTCATTACCGCACCCCCCCTCCCCCCGCCACACATAAACATACACTGGTTTATTGATTTTCTAATTAATCCTACATAGGTCACTACATGTGATGTTCTCTAGTGCAGGAGGCTGATGTCTTAGCTCTCTCCACCCCCTCCCCTTTCTACCATTGCTAAAGCGCTTCTCCCTCTCCACCTCCTCCCCTTTCTACCATTGCTAAAATGCTTCTCCTCTCACCCATCCCGTTTGTAACAGCCACCACCGCTCCACTCCCCCCCCCCACCGCCCCAAGTCGACGCTTGACTCAGTTCTGCACGTGGTGGAATTAATTTTACCATTGTCACCAGTAGAGGTTGAAGGTTACATAACATCTTACTCCTCTCACACTCCCCCCTCCCATTATCTAGTAAATGTGAATGTCGTTGAGCTCAAGTTGACTTGTGATTTAGAAATTTACCGAATAAAAAAAAAATTTTTTTTTTAGCAATGGAGGAATTTTATATTTGCAAAGGGGCTATTTTTTCGCAATACTGAAAATAAGAAATTCGTTACAACGACTCTTTTTAACAGACCAGACGGTATATAAACGAAGGGGAAGGGGCAAAAAAAAAATTCACTGTACTGAATAATTCGTTACACTGACGTTTGTAATAACGACATTTCACTGTATCACATAAAATAGCATTAACAAAATCTGACAGTTTTATAGTGAAATTGGTTTTCAATTTCCATTTTATACATACTAATTTGAGACAAGATACATGAGAATTTGAGATAAACAAATAGCATGAACTTTTTATCAATTTTTTTTTCGCTTTATTAGTGTTACATTTTTTATGTTCTACCTGATTCTCAGACATTCCATATAATCTGTTCTATCTGTTAATACTTGTTGGATTATATTTAGATTTCTTTTTTCATTGACAGGCACCTCCGGGCTTGGCTTTACCTACTTTAGGAGGTAATAGTACAGTTATTAAAGGTCCCAGTCCAGTCATCAGCACCATCACATCAACTGTTGTCACTCTACCCCCAATGGCCCCGCCTCATCCATCCATGCCCAAGCCCCCTACACAGCCTCCAGTCCCTCTCATGTCTCTACAGACTTCGCCAGTGTTACCTATACTGCCTGCAGCCAATCCTCCTGCCATAGGGCTCACATCCCTGCCGATGGGACTCGTTCCTACCCAGAGTCCAGGTAAGTGTTTGTTTTCTGAATCATGTAAAAAAAAATCTTGACTGCACTATTATTGATAAAAACATATTTTCAAAACATTCTATATGAATTTTTATTATGCACGTTCATAAAAGTCTTTTAAGTGGGACAAATTCTAGAGAATAATTGAAACTCAAGATTTCTTTTATATCAGGAAATTAAATAATAAAAGCTAATACTTATTTATTTATTTTTATGAAATAATTATTTAAATATATATTATTCAGGTTCAAATTTGATTTTTATTATGATTAAATATCTAAAGATAGATTTCCTCTTTTGTTTTTAGCTTTGGCAGCTGCTGTGGTCTCAGCTATGGCCATCAAAAAAGAGCCATCTGCTGGCCAATTGTCTTCTATGCCAGGTATGATTGGCACACCTACTAGTTTTGGTTTTGGGACCAGTCTTACAATGACGCCATCTGTCTTTACTACTGCAGAGAAAGCAGAAGAAAAACCTGTTGTAGAGGAGTTGCCACAGACCCTTGAGCAGCAGGAAAGTATGAAGATCAGCGGAAGTAGTGCTCGACACATGGTCATGCAAAAATTGATGAGGAAATCAGATGTAAGTATGATTTTATGCCCCATTTAATTGCGGCTTATCTCAAATAGCTTAATTGCTGTAGATGAACTTTTGGCAGTTCTGCCACCTATTATTTTGCTTTGAATTTAATGTGGGCCATACAGTTCAATACTAAATTTAGCTCCTATTATATTTTTCCAAGAAATTTGGACTCGAGGCCTTCCCCGATTTAGACGATTTGATATTCAATTATGTATTATTATTTTTTTACTGTTCAGTCCAAGTTTAATTTTTGTTACCTTGCAATTCCTTTGATTATTTCAGTTGAAGAATAATTTGTTTTTTTTTTTTCAACACGACATATTAAGATCTTTATTCTACTTCTATGTGTATATTTCAGTGTCGGGTGATGGTGCTGAGAAACATGGTGGGCCCAGAGGATCTTGATGATGATCTTGAGAGTGAAGTAACGGATGAATGCGGCAAGTTTGGTCATGTCATCAGAGTCATCATTTACCAGGAGAGGCAGAGTGAAGAAGAAGATGCTGATGTCATCGTGAAAATTTTTGTTGAGTTTTCTTCTCAAGAAGGTAAAAAGTTTTTTGTTTATTTTTTTTTTGCAATGTTATGATTTGAGATTAAGGTTGTAGACCACTAGGCTGCAGGTTATTGGTTACTAATTCCCTGTTAAATTTTGCTTTAGCAATGGAATTATAGACCTCACCAGTATGGTTCTGTGACGTTACAAACTAGTGATTAGTACTAGTCAATGCCCTGTGTTGGACGAACATCTTGCTATGTGATACCCCCTCTTAATTATTTAAACCATTTTTTTTTTACAAAGGATTAATTATGTTGTATGCCCGCACGTGAAATAACACAAAGTTCAAACAAATATATTAAAGAAATTAGAAAAAATAGTAAATAATACATAAAATTATACATTTCATTTTACAATGGCATTAAATAGATCAATTATAACTATTATATTAAGCCATTTGAAAATTAATGTAAAATTAAGCGTTGAATTCACTGAATGTAATTTTATCTGTGAAGCAATGTTATAAGATTCTTCACAAAAGTTTACAAATTCATTTTAATGCACAGGTAGTACAAAATCCTATGTCACATTTCATTTAATAATACAAAAAAATTATATTTAGTCCAGAATCATCTATATGTAACAAGGCACAATATACTTGTAAATTGTTCAAAAAAAGCAAAGGAATGTAGCCATCAATAATTATCACACAGTATTGTCTGGGCATGCAAACAATTATGTAAAGAAAATAAGTAAATTAATTAAATGTAATAGTTTAAATACTATATCTCTGAAGTGGTATTAGAATATAGCTAAGGCCTGTATCAAGCAACATATTGAAATATGCTCAGCCTCTCAGGTAATAATTACTTAGCTACTTCCCTGAAATACATCTAAGTGAGTTATAATTTTTTTGCAACATAAAATTATACTTTTTCTTTTAGTTTAAATTAATTTTAGCTTAACAGTTTATTCTGTTTTAAACTAAACAATACATTGAAAACATCCATTAGTAGTCAATAGTATTTAAAACGATGAAGATTACTTATTTTATCGATTGCTTTTTATTCAAGAATGGGAATTCTGGCATACATATATAAAAACCCACATTCATTTATTAAAATGAATCAGTATTGGTTACAAGTTAGTAAATCAGTCAAAGAAGAACTTGTGTTCCATTCACCTGTAACTAAAACTAGTAATTCATACCTTTCTTGGACATTGCATTCAGGGTTAGACTAGGTGGGGATGACAGGCTCCATTCAAACCAACATCCTTAGTGGCTGATATGACCAGAGAGCTAAGAACCCTGTTCTAACAGAGACTTAACAACACAAAATATAATTTTTTTTTATTCATCACAATTAGTTAAAAAATGTTAGTGCATTGAAAAAAAAAATTTCTAATAATTTTGGTAGATTTAAAAAAACAAAAAGTTCTTACAGTTGAGAAAAGTTACGTGTAGCCTAGAATCTATCTTACACAAGAGTAATATTGTTGGTTTGAAGCAGTATATCAAAATGTTATTCTTGACTCATTTTATGAGATTTTCGTTTAAAAATTTGGAGTGTGTTTAAAAGAAATAATGATAAGCATTCTTTTTTGAGTATTAAATGATTTTTGATTTTTAATGTAACAATAATATGCTAAGATTACACTGTTAAATATCTATTGCGTTACTACATGAGTGATAATTCTGACTAAAAACTTGTTTTCCATAGAGGTTGAAAGAGCCTGCAGCTCCTTGAATGCCAGATTTTTTGGTGGCCGAGTGGTGACAGCAGAGAAATACGACCAGGATATGTATGATGCTAACGATTTATCGGGATGACCTACTTCTTGCTTTTTGTACCTTCTAGTTGATTTTGTATCAGTGATATTTTCATTCGTTACACCTTGAATGTAATTCATACAATGAATAAAGTTGCATCAACTGTATTCTAACATATGTGTGAGTGAATGAAGAGCTTGGTTATTTTAATTGTAAAATATTGGAATGTCTGATGTATTCAGTGATAGCTTCATTTTTTGAACAGCCATACCAGTGCTGAAAGTTGTTTTAAAGAAAATACAAATTTTTTTTTTAAATTACCAGTTAATTTTTTCACAATCATTTCTTTTTACTTTTGAGTTCAAACATCTGGTTTGAAACATAAGATGCATGTTGCGTTTAACCAGTGGCGCGCTTAGAGCTAGAAATACATTTCTGTAATTATTCGGCCATGATTGGCTTACATTTGATTACATTAAAATATGTTTGACTAGAATATTTTAGTTGCAACACTGTGATTAATTTTGGTGTGTTTGTGTACTGTCACTAAATTCTGTTGTCACCAACATTGGTTGATATATAATGTAATAAATGTTCTTTTGTGTGTGTATTAATCATGATTAGGTTATGATGAAATAAACATGCACACAAGCCCCTTGGACACTCCCCACCAAACCCATTCACAGTGAAAGTATTGATTGTTCAATGTGAACTTTTCTCTGTCAGTGTAGGTAGATGGTTGATTGAAGTTTGAGTGGTTCTATACTCACTGTGTGATGTGTGTGTCAGTGTGAAGTGAATGTATGATCAGCTGATGCCATGATAGTCGAAGTGAAGATGAATCAATGTACAATTGTTGAATGAACTTACCTTTGTTTTAATGTTGAAACACTAAATGGTTTGGTCATTTTTTTTTATTTTGGACAAAAAATGTGACGAGCTGCTGAATGTTGCCATTGAATTCATATTAAACATGCTCAATACAGATAACAAATGTGTTGTTTGATTTCTTTCAGTCCGTCTTATTCTTATAGTTGTTATGTAATAGCTGTTAGAGAACTAGATAAGACAAATAAGATGTCATATTTTGACTAGAAACCAGGCAGAGGCAATAAAAAAAATTAAAACATTTAAATTGTAGCTCTAATAGTTCAATTGGATTATTTCTCACTCCAATTATGTTGGATCTCCGTGAATACAATCGGTTCGATGCGTGAGATAATACAAAAGATGTGATCCTTAGAGTTGATTTTAGTCATGAGTTATGTCCTAGTGTCGGATCTTTCATCTGCAGCTATCAGTCATATGAGCAGGGACGGTGGTTGTTAGTATGTTACAAGACGCTAAGTCGTTTTTAAAATTGCATAAAGTCGGTTGGGATGGGGTGTGAAATTCGTTAAATATCGGTATTAGTGTATAGTGTTGAGGGTAGGTTTTTGATCACTTTTGCACTAATTGATATGTGAATAGCTAGTTGTCGTTTCCCATGTTTATTTCGATAACCAGAGCTATACATGCTATGTAGGTCGCAGCATAGGGTGCCGTCTGCTATGACTTAACCATGTTTTTGTCTTGTTTTTTTTACCAGTGAGAATTTCCGTAACAGCTATACAGAAAAGCTTTGGACGATTCTCACATATTTTGGCAGGGTAACAAACCGCCACAGGGGAGGGAAATTAATGCACTCATCATCAGGGACTCCATTCCCTTTGGGGCTTAAATGATAAAATTGGTGCCAAATATTATTTAGGCCCCTAGGTTTGTGAGAGGTCACCTTGACATTTTCTGCCTATACAACATTCTAGATTCAAGGCCCACTAAACCAAAATGCTAATAGGCCAACTCTACTTGATAGTGAATGTGTGTGTGTGTGTTTGCGCGTCACTTCTGTTGCTCGGAAGGGAGTTAATCATGTTGACTGACTCGAATCATCATTTCCCATGGAGTTCTTTTATATCACATATTGTATGTCCGCTTGATTGGACTCTCACTGTGAACCATTCAGATTATTAACTCACAAGCAACAATGCACGTCGATACAGTTGAGCTAATCATAACATTATGTCTATGAATCAATATTCATTTATTTACGTATAGACAGAGGCGGAATTAGGAATACGCTCCACTGCTGGGTGGGTGTCACCCGCGTAGCCGAGAGCGTTTTGTGTGGGGTACATACCGATTCTAACCACTCTTATTATCTCGGGTCCCTTCATACCAGCCCCCTAATGCCACCTATGCATTAAAAATACATTATATCTGGTTCACAGAAACAAAAAACGACGGGCTGAGATGGTTGCGCGCGTGGGTCCCCAACTCATGAGAGATCCCGTAAAGTCTAGCTAACTGTATTTTAAAACGCCCCTTCTTTCTTCATTGTCCCGGGCTTCATCCAACGTACGTCCGACTATCAACATAAATATCTAGTCTACCAGCAGTGGGTATTTTATTTGTTTGTGCGCTGTAATAAAAGTGCATTCCATTTCCCTTTGCAACCTCACACTAGGGCTTAATTTCTGCGCCATTCTAAGTAATCAACAAGAGTCCTAGATGGGGGTTATCTGTGTGAAGCTAACAGTTTTCATGGAGCGCGCGCGGTATCACAAAGGGGGCGAGCACTCGTTTAATAACAAGTGTTTGGTTTTCGCCATCACGAACTCACTTCCGGCAACTCCCCCTTGTCACGCTGAGTGCTAGGTATCTCAACTCATTGGACATTTCGGATTGAAAAAAAAATAGTGGGAAATCGAACTTTTTGGCTAATTACTTGTAAATGTGCTTCGATTTTTTATTATTATTTTAAATACACAGGCCTTTGTTGTTGTTGTTTTTAGTGCATTGTCTATATTAGTTGTTTTGTTTTTTTTTAATTTCAATTACGTTTAAGACACAAATTAATATTCAATTTAAAAAAAAGTTTGCTAAATGGCAGGCGCGCGCTAATTTTTCAACAGAGTGAATTAGGATATAGAGCTTAAAACCAACATTACTCATCTCTAACTAGCCGTGTTGGTCATCCTACGAAGTGAAGGATTGTCGTCTGCTACCATCTGCGCCTACGTCACTCCTCTATGTGCTACAGGTAAGTTGTTTTCATGTTTCATGTTATTGTTTTTGTTTTTTTTTTCAAAACCCTAATGTCTGCTCTGTTTACTTCTTATAAGGTAAACTTCTGAGAAATTTTAAAACAAATGCACATCTACTGGTGTGAAGGTGGGGGGGGGGAGGTATGCTGAGAGGAGAGAATAACACGTAAAGAATAACCGAATTTTTTAGTTATACAATATGGCGTCATTTAAGAGAAGGGTAGAGCATCAGTTGTCACAATCAAAAAGTTGTTCGCCCCTTCCCTACCTGAGAGAAAAAATTAGTTTTCTTTCAAAAAAGATGAAAATGCTGTTTTATTGTACAATAATCGGCAGTGCTTGATTTTAAAAAAAGAAAACCAGTGCCGAGGATGAAAAAAAATATTTCTGCAGAGCCGGGGATAAATGTCTATGGTTTCATCCCCGGCTGGGATATATTAGCTAAAGCTAAAGCAGAGCCGGGGATGACAGTTCTCAGTGCCGGGGGATATCCCCGGCGGTAAATCGAGCCCTGATAATTGGATATAATAGAGATTTGATTTTTTTTTCTATTTAAATTTTTAAATCTACGTTTCTAGTAATAGATTTAATGAATCTTGAACTTTGTGTTTATTTTATGGAAAGTGACCATTTTCTCAGTGTCTGCTGCAATAAATAATTTTCTTATTTCTTACTTTTAATTTTTTTTTTTTTGAGAACTAAGATGTTCTTCTTGATCTTTTCGGTTGTCTTCCTTTTTGTAATTGATAGATTGTCGCTCTATTTTAGTTGTCCCTCTATTTTTTTATTATATGATTTACAAAAGTACACCCGAATGAAAGCTGCGATATGATTGGTTGAAACATGTGTCGATGTCTGTTTCAAAATAATGTCGATCAGCTTAAAGTTAAAATGTTGATTTGTTCAGCGAAAACAACGCAACGTTCAAAGAATGTTTTTATCAAATTTGTAGCGAACACATTTTGTAGGTCAGTGTGTATATTAGTCTGGTAAAAGAGTCAAAAGCTGCTGTTTGATCTATTTTTAATGCATTCAACAAAAGAAATTAAATTAAAAAGAAATTATCGTTTTAAAATCACACCTGACATGTCAAAATGATATTTAATTAGTCACTCACTAAAAATAACCATTACGCAACCGAATGAATTCATTTTTTTTTCCAATTTTATTTTCCGATGTTTAATTTAATGTTCAGAAATTTGTTAAAGACGGTAATAAAGATGACATCATCATGGAGAGGAGAGGGGGGCGGCACACACACACAATTTATTTCTGGGCCAGTGTTGTTTTGAATACTGTCGCTGACATGACGAGATGTATGCTATGAAACACCTGCCGTCTGGCCAGTGAGACACAGCACACACTGGTAACATGTAATGAAGCACCTGGCCAGCCAGGTAAATTGTGAACAATCCAAGGGCAATGCATGGCGATAAAAAGGGAAGGGGGGAAAAATGGAAAATCTGTTGGTATGAAATACAACTGTCTTGTTTCTGAGATACCAGAACACAATGTTGGTTCGGTCCTCTGACTACTTGTGATGTAACCCTTGCGGCCCCCCCCCCGACCCTGTCCGGTTTAGGTAAGCCACTGGTTACACAATAATGTCAGCCCTCTGCCACCCACCCCCTCCCACTCCAAAGTAAATTACGTCACTAATTCACTAATTCACTAATACACTAGTTCACTAATACACTAGTTTGCTAATACACTAATTCACTAATACACTAATTCACTAATACACTAATTCACTAATACACTAATTCACTAATTTACTAATACAGAAGCAGATCGACACATATTTTTGAACTTATTTAGTCGCAGTGCGGAATTTACGTATAAGCTACACAAGCTATAGCTTAGCCCCCCCCCCCCCCAAAATTGTCCGAGTAAGTGATTGTCATATCTACTTAAATATTGGGCACTGACAAATAATATCTGGACTTATAAAGGGCCCCCATATCTCAAGTAGCTTAGGGCCTTATCAAGTCTAAATCCGGGCCTGTTTAGTCGAGATTCTATACAACAATAGTCTAGTCACTCTAGTACATTCTTTATTAACTTGTTATGTTCTTTGCTTCAGTGCCGGGCCCATGAGAACCGAAACATGTTTCTTGATGGATCGCGAATTAGGATAAACAATTGTGAGCCCATTCCTCAACAGAAACAGAGGGGGGGGGGGAATGAGATATAAATGTTTTGTCAAACGATTACGCTAAAACCGAACATAAGTGTCGTTTAAAAAAAAAAATTGCGCTGTGTCGTTTCTTAACTATAAATATGTTTCATTCTCTAAGTAATTATAATTATTTCGTGTTATTGTTTATCTAAGTAATTATAATTAATTCGTGTTATTGTTTATCTAAGTAATTATAATTGTTTCGTGTTATTGTTTATCTAAGTAATTATAATTATTTCGTGTTATTGTTTGTCTAAGTAATTATAATTATTTCGTGTTATTGTTTATCTAAGTAATTATAATTATTTCGTGTTATTGTTTTGTTGAAATTTTTTTTCGATATACTTTTTTATTTTAATGTTGTGTTAAATGTGACAAATTTTTTTTTTATAATTGTTTCTTTATTTCTGTATGAAATAATTATGCTCAAATAAAACGAAATCATTTCTTTTCCCTTAAAATACATTTCAATTATAATTACTTTGATGATGAATGGGGAAATCCTTTCTTTTTATTATCACGAATTCCATCCGGATTAAAAAAAAACGTACAGGAATTTAAAACAATGGGAGAGAGCTAGAAAGGTAGTAGATATAACGGGAGACAGAATGTAGGTGGAGGTAACGGGAGACAGAAAGGTAGTAGATGTAACGGGAGACAGAATGGAGGTGGATGTAACGGGAGACAGAATGGAGGTGGATGTAACGGGAAACAGAATGTAGTTGGATGTAACGGAAGACATTTTAAGTTGTCAGCAGCTGAATATATTAATAACAGACAGAGAATACAGCACAGAACAGACAGATGACTGACATACTTGTAGATCCACAGAGACTTTTAGAAAGTCACAGTCAGTCGGTTTGACAAACTGATAGCAAATTACAGAACAAATAACTTATAGATTCATAAATAAATAAGTCGATATAGATAAGCAAATATAGACTGATAGATAGACAGTCAAGTCATCAGACTGATACATTTTTATAGAGATGGTTGGACAGGCCGATAAACAGAAAAACAGATAGGTTGATAGATAAACAGGATTATAGAGATACACGTTAGACAGGCAGAGAGAGAGAGAGAGAGAGAGAGAGAGAGAGAGAGAGAGAGAGAGAGAGAGAGAGTTTAGATAGATAGATAGATAGATAGATAGATAGATAGATAGATAGATAGATAGATAGATAGATAGATAGATAGATAGATAGATAGATAGATGGATGGATGGATGGATGGATGGATAGACAGATAGATAGATAGATAAATATATAGATAGATAGATAAACAGATGGACAGACATCACATAGATGGACAGATATATTGGTCATTTATAATTTCACTTTATGTCATTCACCGTAAAATCAGATGAAACATTCTGCCTGCCAACTAAGAAAATAGAATTACAGCTTCCATAAAAAATGCAGTGCCCTGATGTCGAAGAGGGAAAAAACTGAACTCATTCTCTCAATCAATTAATAAAATTTCCTGAGTTTCCACCCGGCATCCTGCGTCCCTAAGTACATCCCCACCACTCACATCTCCAGGTCCCCTGCTCGCCCCAACCTAAAAAAAAAACTAGCACTAATAACGCTAATTAATAAAAGAATTTAATTTCATCGCTGGTCGAGGAACGACAATTAGAAGTTGTATGAAAACAATATTCCCGAGTTATCGGACGTGACCGGACCGTATGATGATAAATTTCATTTTTTTTTTAATGAATAGAAGAATTGACGAGAATGTTTAGATATGTTTCTGTATGTGTTTTGAGTCTGTATGTGTTTTCGGGGGCTTGAGTTTTAATGCTTTTGTGGCTGTGTGTGTGTTTATGTTTGATTGAATGTGTTTGTTTCTATTTGTATCTGTGTGAGGGTTTGTATTTGTGTCGGTTTTTTATGCCTTGTGTGTGTGTGTGTGAGAGAGAGAGAGAGAGTGTGTATCAGAGGTGTTCGTAACATGTGTTTATGCTGGGTTTTCGTTCAGTAAGTGTGTGTGTGTGTGTTGGTACAAGTGTATGTGTCTATTTGTGTGTGTATTCGGTTAATGTTCATGTAAATGTTTGCATTTTTGCTCTTTTGTTTAAATCTGTGTGTATTGTATGGTTGCAAGTATGTGTTTTAGTCAAATAAAATCTGTATGTGTGTGTATATATGTGTATATGTGTGTTTGTATGTGTGTATATGTAAGTTTGTACGTGTGTGTATACATGTGTGTGTGTATGTGTGTGTATATATGTGTGTATGTGTGTTTTGTATGTGCGTGTATGTATGCGTATGTATGTGTGTATATATGTGTGTATGTGTGTTTTGTATATGTGTGTGTGTATGTGGGTTTATGTGTGTGTATGTGTGTATGTATGTGTGTATGTATTTCTGTGTATATAGATGTGTATGTGTGTGTGTGTGTATGTTTGTATTTATGTGTGTGTGTGTATGTGTGTGTATGTATGTTTATATATATATATATATATATATATGTGTGTGTGTGTGTATGTGTATGTATGTTTATATATATATATATATATATATATATATATATATATGTGTGTGTGTGTGTAAGTGTGTGTGTGTGTGTGTGTATGTGTATTTCTGTGTGTAGGTATTTACATCTGCCATGACGGGCGTCATCACAGGCTCTATAACGAAATCTTTAATTTACTTTATTCACTTACAAAATGTGAATCCTGCGTCATTTGAAGAGTGTTTGTAGAAAAAACATACATCGCTAATTAACTTTTGTAAAAATTGTTAAGTAGTCATTTTGCTTTTGTTTTCATTTTAATTGAAACTAGTTTAGATTTAAATCGGAGAAAAAAAATTTCCTATCAAGTCATCGAGAAGTCGTAACTTGAGCTTTAAAGGGATGGGAAAGATTATACAAAATAATAAACATAGAACTGAATGGGCGCATTATTATTATTGTTAAACGTCTGCTCCATTTCTGAACACACCATACACTAACTATTTTCAATGAGAGCTCAACTTAAAGTGCACAGTGCATCCGACAAGGATTACTCATCTTTATGACGCTAAACACGCATCGGTTCTTTCATGCTCCATTCCCTTGCACGCACGCACGCATTTCACTTGCAATGTATCCGTGAAGCAACGACTTCTTCTAGTATGTCAGATATCAGACGACAGATGTCGCCCAAGACGATATATTGCCTTCAATGGTAATGTCTTTTTTTTTTATTATGATTCCTTATTCATGGTTTTTTTGTTTTTATACGTGCATAGGACAAAAAAATATGGGGGTTAGAGGTTATGATTGGCAGAAAGGTCGTTCTTCACGATAAGTGGCTGCCCTAATCGTCAACCTTAACATTTTTTAAAATTATCTAGGGCCCCCGAATGCATACGCACCCGTCCCCACAAACGTAAGAACCGTTGTGTGGTCAGTACTAGATGGCATGAGTAGCGAAAAGCAGAAAAGCATGCGGCCCCTGTCAGAGTATATTATGCGACCCGTATCCACGTACAAATTGCGATCCTATGTTGATGCTAAATTTCTTTGATTGGAGTTTTCGCTTTATTTTAAAAAATTTTATTCCGACTATTTGATTCGAATCTACGGATATTAAAATGGTTATATGGCTCCTGAATGTTACTGATTACTATACAGTAATTGTTAACTGCTTTTCCACTCTAATGGAATAGGCTTTTGTAATCAGGGGTGTTGAAAAGATAAGTGACAATTTGTTGCAGCAGCTTCGAGATGCTTGCAAAGACTTCTTGTGGTACTCTCTTGCGATGGGTGAGCAACTGATTTAGTTTGAATTTTAAAATGTAATGTGCATGTGTAATAGAGTGTGAATGTGAAATAAACTGGCAAATACATGGTTATTATCATTAACTCATATTTTTAAGACGTTGCAAACTGCTATTGATGTAGACAAAATATATATGCGGCCCGTCGATAACAGTCAGTTTTCAATGTGGCCCTCCATAGAAAAAGTTTGCCCACCCCTGGTCTACCCCATATATATATATATGGTGTACTCCAATATCTTCAAGAACCGGAACTTATTTTACATCTTTTTTTGCCCCACCCCCCTTTCCCGTTACTCTCTATCCCATAAAATTTTTCATTTTTTTTTCTACCAATTATTAATTTATAATAAATTTGGCCGTACAGAGTAATTTCTGTCATCGCGTGTGCGAATAATTGAAATTTTTTTTAAAACAGCCTGTTTGACCATACAGACACACACACACACACACACACAAATGACGTGTACACTGTACAGAAAAATTCATGACATTATGATTAGTCCAAATTTCGCCATGATTTTTTTTGTCTTCTGCTTTAAGCTGTCTTCTGCCGAAGTTCCACATTTAATAAAGCGCGTTCAATCATTTCATCTACTGCTTGCATCATTATGTTTGTGCAAAATGTTTTTGTCTAGCCGATGAACGCATAAGACGAATGCTCGTTGCGTCCTCGTGTGGTCAGCATCCCCCCCCCACCCTCCCTGAAAGGGGGCGGGAGGAGGGAGAGGGGGGCGTATTTAAAAACAATTTTTTTTTGGGGTAGATCATCAGGTTCAACTCTTCAACCCGTTTTACAACTGTCAAACATTCGGCGGTGCTGGGGCGCCCACTACCCTGCGTCCCGTTCTCTCCCCCGCGATTTGTTTACAGCTGTGGTGGTGGTGGTGGTGGTGGATGCGTGGGAGGGGCACAAGTGGCCCAGGGGCGCTTACGTTGAAGGAAGAAAAAACAAAAGAAAACACGTAAATTCTCTGTATTTTTAGATCTTAAGGGAATATAGGGTTTGGAATTGGCGGGGTGGAGGTGGTATTATCAGCAAATATACCTATACCGGATGTGTGGCCTGAATAGCTGAGGTTGTGATCATGAAACTGAAATTTGTTAGTGATGATACTTTTTAGTAATGGATCTGACAGGTACCATACCTTATATCTATCTACCTGTCTTTAAGTATATCTATGTCTTTATGTCTATCTACCTGTCTTTATATCTATCTACCTGTCCTTATATCTATACCTGTCCTTATATCTATCTAGCTGTTTTTGTCTATCAACCTGTCTTTATCATCTTTATCATGTCTACCTGTCTTTAAATCTATCTAGCTGTTTTTATGTCTTACCTATTTAATTATGTATTCATATTCATTAGTCCATCATTCATTCTCATTGTTTATCTGTTTGTGTGTCTGTCTGTCTACATATCTTTCTTTATGTCAGCCTAAATATTTATTTTTTCTGTTGCCCAGTGAATACGTCTGTCTATCAATCTAATTTCATATTTATCTATCCAACATTATACCATCGTGTCTGTCTGTCAGATATTCCATCAAGTATAACAAGCTATTATCATCATCGACTCGCGAAATAACCCATGCCCTCAACTTTCCACCAATGTCTATTCATCTTTAACTCGTGGCCTTATATTGTTTAGAGCTAAATATAAGCCAGCCAATTCACAAATCTCTTGCTCAAGAAGCCAAATATTTGTCTATTCACACGCACCAACCAGTCGTCCATCAATAAATAATATTGATTGCGCGCAGCAAACTTGGTCCAACAGCCAAAAAACAAGATGGATCAGTACATGCCGATAGACAAGTTAACCAGGCCCTGTGTTCTATAAACGATAGAGACGGTTCACTTTGGAAATATTTACTTTCACTACCATTCAAATATCTCTTTACATAATTGTGAACAATTCTTTTCATTTCTGTGATGTTTTCTTTCTGTGTTGTAAATTCTTTGTTTTTCGACTGATAGGTACATTTAATTTAGTGTTTCTTTTAAAATAAAATTGAGTTTTAAAATTAAAACAAAAAAAGATTGGTGGTGGTCAAGTACAAGGTCGGATTTAAACTTGATGAGGCCCTAAGCTATGGCTTGTGTGGCTTATACGTGCATCCTGAACAGGTCAGGTAGTCATTTTGACATATCTTGCTCTTAAAACGCGAATTTAAACCTCATTAGTATGTAGAAGGAGAAATCGAAAGGGGCGGGGGGGGGGGCTGCCTGCCCCGGGTGGGACTTTCCCATCATTGAGGAGACGATATTTTACATGTTATGGGAATGACACCCCACCCAGCCTATTCCGTTTCCCCCCCCCCTTCCCGGCCGCCACAGACGCTAGTTACACCCCTGATCTTGCGCCTTTTTTGCAGAGTGCACTTAGTAAACACTTCAGTGGCGTAGCCAGCTTAACTAGCACCCGGGGCACAATACCTTTTTAGCACTCCCCCACCCCATTTGAAAACTATATAATATTATATGTAAAATATACCATTAGGCGCCCCTTTGTGAGTAGCGCCCTGGGCATGAAGCCCATCTCATATGATTCTCCTAACACTACGCCACTGAAACACTTAGCACCTGAACTTCATACCGCTCCTAATTGTATTATCAGATCCAATGTGTGCTAAAAATGTCTACACAACAACTTTAAGAAGTTAACATCCTACTGGAATAATAAACTAAACATAAGCTGACTATGGCCCGCGGACCAAATCAGGCCCGCCGGACTGTTTTTTTTTTCCGGGCCCGCCGTTCGTTACCTGAGTAAAGCACAGCGGTTAGCTTGTCATGTTATGACGTTAACATTTAATTAATATTACCTCATGTCAACACCACGTTCCTGCTCTTGATCCGGTCCGCCGGTCAAATTTACGAGCCCTATGTGGACAGAGACTAGAAAGGTTTGCCCACCTTTGGCATAAACCTGAATGTAGCTCCAGATGCAACATCGTATACTTGTGTTTTCAGTCCTGGAAAGTCTCATATCAATGTGTGTGTGTGTATAAAGGGGAAAAGGTGGTGGGTCGTGCTTATAGGGTTAGGCCATTTCTAACGATTCACGAGTATCCTCTCCAATTTATTTCCAGAAATTAACTCTCCTTACCTCTTCCCGCCTACCACCGAAAAAAAAAGCGACAAAGATAAATCTAAAAAAAAAATCTAGGCCAAATATTAGAAAGTCATCAAGCAGAGGCCCTATGAAAGGTTAAGGGCTTTTAGGAGGTTATTTGTAGGAATTTTTTTCATATAGCTCTTTCATCTTCCGATGATTGTCAGATGAAACGAATAGGTCGATGTTGGGAATTCCCATTAAGTCATTCATTGCTGTCGTGTCGGGAATTCCTAACAAGCCATCAATTGCTGTCAGGTTTTCCTTTCGTTTTCAATGAACAGACAACGTTTGGTCCGATCAATAGACGACAAACTTTAGAAAGACAAAAATATATCTGTGATAAAGTGAACGAGGCTCACAGCTAGCTACTTATAATGACGAAGTTCTTTATTAGTTATTATGTACGGTAGCAATCAGTCTATCTATCTATCTATCTATCTATCTATCTATCTATCTATCTATCTATCTATCTATCTATCTATCTATCTATCTATCTATCTATCTATCTATCTATCTATCTATCTATCTATCTATCTATCTATCTATATATATATATATATATATATATATCTATATATCTTTCTTTCTATTTATCTATCTATCTATCTATCTATCTATCTATCTATCTATCTATCTATCTATCTATCTATCTATCTATCTATCTATCTATCTATCTATCTATCTATCTATCTATCTATCTATCTATCTATCTATCTATCCATCTATCTTTCTTTCTTTCTTTCTATCTATCTATCTATCTATCTATCTATCTATCTATCTTTCTACCTATCTATGTGTCTGTCAGTCTGCCTGCCTGTCTGTCTGTCAATATGTGTATCTTTCTTTCTGTGTCTATCGATCTATCTATATCAATCAATCCATTCATTTATTTACAAATCTGAGCGTATGTCTGTCTATCTCAAAGCAGTCTGTTTCACCTTATATCTACCACTTGATATGTTTGTCATACAAAGGCGTTGCTTACAACTGGGAGGGGGCGAGGAGGAAAGTTTTGTTAGTTTTTTTCAAATGTCGCCAAATTTTTTTCCCCTCAATTTGTATACATCATATAAATGGGGGAATCTACTTGAAATCAACTGAAGGTGCTTTACATAATCTATGGCACCCGTCTGTTTCTTTTATGAATCTGTCGGAATACCTTTCGGTCGGTCTGTTTATCTATACATAATCTCAATCTCTCCCCCCGCCATTTATACATTGTAATGAGTTATAAATAGAACAGCGAACTGAGAGTGAAGTAAATATCCTTAATCTGTTAAACATGACAATATACGTCCTTGACATTTCATTGGTTTCTTTTTATACCTAAGCATAGTTCTTCTTCTTCTCATACCCTCAGACTACCTATCACAATCTTTGAATCACAAACCCTAGTCATTACGCGAACACTGCGTTCGATCCCGCGATCTGCACCTTTCCATGGCCCGTAACTCCACATCAGCAGACTTGAAGACAGCTATTGTAGGGAACAGATTCTCTCCCCCTGCTGGCATTCGATCAAGCAGGTTGTTTCACGTCTGTAAAAAAAAAAACTACAGGAACATCTGGCAGTCACGTGATAGGCAGTAAACATACTCCTTTAGTAGCCCCTCGCCCTCCTCACACCACCCACCTCCTCTAACCCCCCCCCCCCAATCCAGACGCCAATGAAGATGAAGCGGAAGATGATTTTTTTGTTTTTATTTTTTGATTGTAACCTGATAGTTGAAGCTTGTATTTGAACAACTATTAGCAACTTACCCAGCAAGGGTGGGCAAACTGTCTGAATCGCGGTCCACATTGGGATCACACATTTAAAAGGCGCCGGAACAAAGGGTAGAGGGATGGAGTATTGACATGAACTAATATAAATTAAATGTAAACGTCGTGACGTAAAAAGGTTGGCGATGTGATTCTCCCTGAAACGAGTTGAGGTCAACGGCGGGCTGGATAAATACTCAGACGGGCCGGTTTTCACCCGCGGGCCGTAGTTTGCCATTGGCCGAGCTATCAGGCTGTGATTTAGACACAGGAAAAATGATCACAAGTGGGGGAAAAAAAAACTTTATCTTTTCAATGATGTCTTAAATTTGATGCCTATTGCGGCTTTTTACTGTTTTTCATGTGCAATGAAACAAGTCCAAATAGTTAATGGGTAAACAATTAATGGATAAATATAATCATAGGTGGATTTAACGTGGGGGAAACTGGGAACTGGTTGGGTGCCGCGCGCCACTACAGTCGCCCAAATAACTTTCCTGATTACGTCATCCGATAGGTGGGGGTTTTGTTTCATTTTAACTGTAATTCTTAATTTTTCTTTATTTTTTTTACTATTATGTGGAAATATCATTGTTTATATTTTTATTTCATCGAATAATTTTAATTATATTAGTACATTTTATTAATCCAGATTACACTTTCATATTGGCCGGGTAATTTACATCTGGTCAGAACGGGATTTTCCTTACGGCACTCAACCGGCTAGGAGTGCCGACACTCTTTTTACACCTGTAGTTTATTTTCACTGCCTTTTTTTTAAGGGGATCTGGGGTCCATTAATTGCTGCTGCGACCGTGACCCCAATCGGGTTCTTTGGAAAATGGTTTTATTAAAACATTTCATCAATTTTCTTCAATATTTGGGCAATATTGTCCCCGCAACAAATCCAAAGAGTAATAATAAATATTAAAAAAAAATCTTTGGCCAGTATGGGGATCGAACCCACGACATTCGCGTTATTAGCACGACGCTCTAACCAACTGAGCTAACCGGCCGTGTTAATCGTGACCAGGTTAACAAGATTACTAAACAATTATGCGATTATGGCCTGGTTTTTTTTCTTTCGTTATGCAGATAAATGCTTTTGGTTATTCCACAATTTCAAACTTTTGGCTGATTTTAACAAAAAATTATAAGTCAATGCGTACCCTTGCATAACATTTCCCGCACCCATTTGTGTATTGGGGTACGTGTACCATGGGTTGAGAAGCACGACTGTAACCACCCCCATCTCGTTGTGTTCCTCAAAATCTGAGAACTACCATAAAGACCAATGACAAGCAAGCTACCCGACTGGTCCATCTTGCGGTCCGCCAGATCGGGGCACACAAATAGCACATGTTCCGCGCCGAGGTGTAGCGAAGGCGGGGGGGGGGCACCATGCCCGGGCGCTACTCACACACACACACACAAACACACACACACACACACTGACACATATAACTGTCTTGGTTTTTCAATTCACAGCTTTATTCAAATTATTACACCATCTTAATGTTATTATTACATTTTATTTTCTTTTTGCTTTCTTTCCCCTACAGCCCGAAAACCATTCACGTCATGAGGGTCTAACGTCATCAACCCCCTCTCCCCACCTCCCTCCTTTTATAACCTGCAACCCTTTTCTCTGTTTCTATTTCTCTCTCTCTCTCTCTCTCTCTCTCTAACTCAATCCTCCTTCCTCCTTCTTCCTCTCATTTGTGATTCACATTTTTCATTCAATCCATTTTTTTTTTCGCCTACTACAACAATTTTTTTTTCTTTCGTTGTTGTTTTTCATTCCAGAATTTTATTTCGATTCAAATTATTAAACACAGGCTCAATTATAACCAGACGTGAACGATGAAAAGTTTCATGTCGTCATCCACTTTCTGTTTCCCCCGCAATCTTTTCATTTGATTGTTTCTTTCTTTAAAGCTACTGTCGTATCCCACTTGTGCTCTAATTAAATCAGACGACACAACTCCTTGTATTGTAAAATAATTAACTGAACTTTTTAATGCGTGATATTTACAGATGAGAATATGATAATCCAATATAAACACTTGAGAAGATGAATCAATAAATTACATGTATAATTCTATAATTTAACACACACGATAAATACTAAGATCAATATTCGATGAGAGATGTGGCAATAAATCACATGTAGCTGCTATAACTTATAAAACAGTACACGAGTCTATAACTATGTGATATTTACGTTTGCACTGTCCACTTAGTCCACGTGTTACACCTAGTATCCCCTTCCTGGATCTATAGTCTCTCTCTTGGGTCCCCTTCTGTCTATCTGTCTCTCAGTCTGTGTGTGTTACAACCGTTATAACTTCCCCTATTTATAGGATATATCACCCCCGCATATTACATCATTTTCCCGCCAAAACCACAGAGGTCAATGTGTAGGCGATTCGCGCCAAACTCCGTGCGTGGGGTGATTGACATTATTGCATCATGCATGCTTGACCCTGCAAGCACTTACCATACCATATAAGGAAATAACGTAGTGACTAACAATGCGTGGTAGCAAGGGATGGAACAATACCAAATAAGGCAATAATATGAAACGTAAACAAAGCTTAATCACAAGGGATAGGACAGCTAGTTTGTTTTTGTTTCTTTAAAGTTTGAGGCTAATTAGTTCAGCCTACTACACCATTCAGCTCAACACTCCAAACCAAATCAAACGTAATTCATTTTGAAAACAGCCAACAACAGTGTATATTGGTGAATTGGGTCAGCGATAGTGGTGGATTGGTCAGCGATAGTGGTGGATTGGTCATCGATAGTGGTCGATTGGTTAGCGATTTGGTCAGCGATATTGGTGGATCGGTCAGCAATAGAGCTGCAAAAAAGAGATAGTTTAATGAACTGGTCAGCGACAGTGGTGCATTGGTCAGCTATGATTACCGTCCCAAACCAAACAAAAAAAACCACCGTTATGCAACGCACGGTTCAACACAAGCCTCATAATGGAGAAACATTTATTATTTGCTTCTTGTTAAATTTGAAATCGAAAGTCTTGCATACATTTTCTCGTCGCTAACCCAATACGTCGTTAACAAAGTACGTCGTTAACCAAATACGTCGTTAACAAAGTACGTCGTTAACCAAATACGTCGTTAACAAAGTACGTCGTTAACCAAATACGTCGTTAACAAAGTACGTCGTTAACCATGGAACCACTGTATTTATATATTTATGGCCTACTCAGACACACATTTTTTTTTATTTACGGCTATTTTTAGCAAATATTTTGTATTTACTTCCCTAGTTTCGGAGTTATTCCCCCTTCACCAAGAAAAGAAAAAAGAAATCAACTGAGACAAAATAACAACCCATAATTAATAATAATACTTGAGAAATATGTGTATCACAATAATAGATAATATCTATCTGTCAGATAAATGGCGAGGACCACCGGGGTTCCGAACACTGGGACGTCCAACTCTTCCAAATATATAATTGAGTTTGTGAGGAAGTTTTTGGGTACGATTGAAGTGATTTGATTTTGAACAACTGTACGAGGCTATCTAGTACTTGTTGTTGTCTGGGCTCTGGCTGAGTCCATTTAGTTATTTGTGCATCTATATGTATCTCCTTATGTTTCTGTGCATATCTATCTATCTATCTATCTATCTATCTATCTATCTATCTATCTATCTATCTATCTATCTATCTATCTATCTATCTATCTATCTATCTATCTATCTATCTATCTATCTATCTATCTATCTATCGATCTATATCTCTACATCTTTGCATGTTTGTGTATTTAAATATCTGTATGTATGCTGGACCAGCCTTATGTCGAACGGAAATTCCCCCTAACTGCCCCCCCCCCGAGCGAAGGGAGGCCCTGCGCTAGTGCAATGTACTCTTGGCTTGACTAGTTTCCTGGACCTTTATGAGCCGGCGTGTTCCCTATAAGGCTAGCACACCGAAAAGTTGGATATGTTTGTATCTATGTTTCTGTTATGTCAGCATGTATATATGTCATGATGTATCTATGTCAGCATGTATATTTGTCAGTTTGTATCTATATCAGTGCGTCGATGTATTTATTTATCTACATTTCTATGTTATATATATATATATATATATATATATATATATATATATATATATATTGTATATTCAATTTTATTTATCAATCTGTTTATGTGTCAGTTCGTCTCTCTGTATATTTATCTATATTTCTCCCTGTCTATCTATCCTTCCAGCCAACCACCCGTCCATTCATTTATTTATTCGTCCTTCCGTCTTCCCGTCCTTCGTCTGTCTATCTATTTGCTGAATAAACTAATACTTTCGTCCAACTACTCTCAACAGATTCTCTGACAGTTATCTGATGATATTGATTCACGGATCTTTTCAGGATCTCTTTTTTTTACAGGATCTCTTTTTTTTTCAGGCTATTCATCATTGAAAAATAGAAAGTTGCCGATGTGTAAGGTGTATGTACGATGATAGTGCGTGGAGGGAGGGAATAGAGAATGTGTTGGAGGAGGAGGAAGGGGGGGGGAGAGTGAAGAAGACATTTGATATCCCGCTCCTAGCTCCAATCCGGACCAGCGCCACTGCTGGGTGTACTTTCACTACATTGGCATATAACGACATTGTGAAACTACTCCAAAATATCACCCCCCTGGGCCCCCTCCCAATGTCCCCATTCGCTTTGCTTTAGCAACTTACGTCATAATCTTTTTTTTTTTTTAATTCTCATTAATTTCTGAAGAGCTAAAAGACCTGCCAACTAAAAGAACCACTAGAACCACACTCTGCTGCCACCACTTGTGTTTTTGTTCATTTATTACATTGTCCAAATAACCATGGGTGGACTGGGCCGCCGGGACACTGGGAAGATTCCCGGTGGGCCGGTGGGCCGCCAAGACCGGTGGGGTGCCAGGACCGGTGATATAATAATTAATAACTAATATGCGGTGATATTAGAGGCAACTACCAAAATGGCGTCCATAATGTCCAAACCAACAGCGGTCGTACTCTTACTTCAATAAAAAGTTACGGAGTTAACTGACAGCACAATATTTATGAAAACAACGCAGGCAGTGGCAGATCTAAATCCCGAAAATGATACTTCAGTTAACGATGATGAAAATACCAGTTACTATTTCAAACAACCTCGACATAATAATTTACAATCATTTTTTAAAATTTCACCCAATACAACCAAGTGCGAGTGAAACTGATCTACCATTTACAAATGCGCATCGAGTATTTTTCAGAAGCAATGGTATCAATAGGAATTGGGTGTCATACTGTAAAGAATCTAAAGCTTTGTTTTGCACAGTACGCTTAGAATATGAATTCCTGGAAACGTGCATCAAAGATTAGATGAACATGAAAACAGCAAATATCACGAGAAGTGTGTGGAAGCTTATATTATATATAATGTCTGTAAGTGAAAGAGACATTGATAGCATTTTATTCTCTCAGCAAAATAAAAAAAGGTGCCAACAAGTTCAAGAAAAGAGACAAGTGCTGGAAAGAGTAATTGAGATTCTGAAAAATGATTGGAAAACGCGGTCTTAGTTATCGGTCAAAAAATAATGCTGCCTATGCATTAAACGACGATACAATCGATCATGGAAATTTCTTGGAAATAGTATTGCTCTTGTTAAAATTTGACCCAACAATTAAAAAACATCTTGATATGGTAATTGAGAAAAGTAATGACAGACATGCATCTAGTTTGGCGAATAAAGGGAGAGGAAATTTGATTACCCTCATATCGAAGACGACATTGAATTATATCATTGATGCAATAAGAAAAATAATAAAGAAAACCATTTCGAAGGAAATTAAATCTGCTGGTATGTTTTCACCTCAATTAGATACAACTCAGAATGTAAGTGCGAAGGGCCAATGTTCAATAATTATAAGATATGTAACAGATAAAGTTCATGAGCGATTGATGTGCGTTGCAAACTGTACATCTTCTACTGGAAAAGGTATGTTTGAATTAGTTCAAGAGAAACGCATTCAATGTAACATAAATATTGAATATTGTGTCGGTAATGCTACAAATGGGGCAGCCAATATGCTAGGACAGTACAATGGGTTTACTAAATGGCTGAGTGACGTTGCACCTCATCAAATTCATGTCTGGTGCTACGCACATGTATTGAATCTTGTTCTAAGTGATACCACTCAAACCACGACCTCTTCAATTAGTCTATTTCAACTGCTTAACGCATGTGCGGTGTTCTTTAGAGAATCGTATAAAAGAATGGATGTTTGGGTCGATCACCAACAGAAATCTAGACACCAAAGATTAAATATTATTGGTGAAACGCGATGGTGGGTCAAAGAAAGTGCGTTAAAAATTTTTGTGGCAATTTTGATAATCCAAACTCATTATTGTTCATTGAATAAATGTATACGTTACAAGAACTAGCACAATCGGACGCATTCAATGCAAAAATCAGGGATACACAAACTTTACTAGATAAGTTTATCAAGTTTGAAACGGTTGTCACTGCAAAACTATACTTAAGAATATTCCAGCACACAGGATCGCTTTCTAATTATTTACAAACCACCGGAATGGATGCACTGCAATCATACCGTAATGTAGATTGTACTGTTAAGTTGTTAGAAAATACTTCAAGAGATTTCTATGGTGTTCTCGACAGTGCCAAACGATTTGTTTCCTGGGCTAATAACAAATTGGAAGAAGAATTTGTTGAAATTACCATTGAGGAAAAATTTATAGAGAAACGTTTACACAAACCAAAAGATGAGAGAAGAACGCACGAGGTAGTAGGAAATAATGCAGCGGACAGATATCGCATTGAAGTTCATTCTGTCCCCGACGAATACGATCTCCAAATGTTCGATGATTCAGTAGAGGACAGCGTCAGTGAAGATTTGCCACATGAACTCTGGGACGACCAAGTTGTGGATAAGAGTGAGGAACTTCAAAAATGCAAATTTTGCAAACAAATGTCCTGTTTGCTGCTTTTCTGTACTACATAAATACAGTTTCTATGGGCAAACATACAAGTATCTCAATTATAAATTATTTATTTCATTTATCGTTTTTTGTTATTGTATATTGTAATTTGTAAAGTGACCCATGACTTTGGAGGCCTCGGCCCTCAGGTTTGGATGGAAAAAATGCACAAGGAAAATACAATTCATGAAGATAGGGCCGCTTTTTGTTTTTTTCCCGGGCCGCTTGAACTCCCCAGTCAACCCCTGCAAATAACTAAAAATATTTTCATACCCTCGGACCTTTAACATTAGTTAGTTTAGATGTTCAGTAATTTATAAAAAAAAGCTTTTTTCTTGTAAGCTAATATCTTTTGGTTTACAATATTTATGAAAACTAAACATTCTTGAAAAGAAAAAAAAAGAAAATTTTCTTCAGTTTTTATTGACACTCAGTCTCGGTGTGACGTCAGGAACAATCAAAGTGAGTGGATTTACAGTGCTCACCATTTTTAGTACATTATTTGTTTGTGTATGTAATTGTGTATGCATGTATGTATGTATGTATGTATGTATGTATGTATGTATATATATATATATATATATATATATATATATGTACTATGTATGTATGTATGCAAGTGTATATACATGTATATATATATATATATATGTGTGTGTCTATGTATGTTTGTATGTATATATTTGTGTGTGAATGTATGTATGTAAGTATGTATGTGTGTATGTATGTATGTTTATATGTTTATATATATATTAGGGGTGTGCCGGAATCCGGGCCGGAATCCGGTTCCGCCGGATTTTGCACTATCCGGTGAAATCCGGTTCTGCCGGATTTACATGTATCCGGAATAACCGGATTCCGAAATCCGGAAAATACCAGATCATAATCTGAAATAAAAGTAATTCTCTTTCCCGAATTCCACACGATCACGATACATTAATCGATTGTTTCGAGCTTTGAGTTTGTTTAATGTTTTGAACATACCAGAGGCTAGAGTCAGCTGACTCAGCCCCGCTAATAATGGCCAATCGGCCCAATCCCATACATGATAGTACGAGGATGAGTAATTATTATTCGTGACGTCATCTTAACCGCAATCACCAATGACGTTGTTACAGAAATAATAAGCAACTGTACTGCCCAAGCGCCTGGCCGCCAGCCCGCCACCTTCATAACAAAATAAATAACAGAAATGAATGGTTTTTGATAAATTCAACATTTAAGTTATTTAGATTTCTCTGAGAGATGGAAAAGATGTCTTCTTTGTTATTAAATTAAAATGCATCACCCACGAGAGTTCCTGTTGAAAAAATAGTTCAAATATAAATATTAAATATTGTAAAATGAGAAATAGAATATTTTTCCATTCTGAAATTTCCGTGAAGAAACACTAATTCTCTAACACTAATTAATATAACAAGTCACTGAGTTGGTAATCTAACCCTAACGTAACGTCTTCCATTAAAAGCAATTCCTTCCCAATTTTTTATATTTTTAATTCTATTTTATAATAAAGGTTATTATAATTCTATTTAAACAAGGAATTAAAAGTCAAATATGCTTTAAAAAAAATTGACCGTAATTTTAATTCATATTTTGATTTATATTATCGTTCACTCAATTGTTAAAAATGCGTATCATTTTTTTGTAAAAATTAACATTACGTATGCGGTCTAGTATAAATTTAAAGGTCTTTGGTGATCTCTATGTCACCAAACCATCTTCGTCGATTCTCGCTTGTGCTATGATCTGTGCTCTTTGGTTTAAACGACGGTATGACGTAGCTGCGGCCCGCGGCGCTCAGCTGTGATTGTGTGGCATCACTGGAATGTGTACATTATTTGGCTGTGGACTTGGAATAACTTAACACTGTTAACAAACTAATAGTCATTAGTTAGTTATCAACATCTTATTCTTACTTCTTTAGGCTTGAATAATGGCTTTGTCAAATGCCAATTGAATTCATTAAAATTTGTATTTCAATTTTCAAACTTGTAAAGTACAGAAATACAGAATTATTGTTCTCAATTCAACTCAATCTTGTTTTTTGTTTTTTCCAATTAACTATCCATTTCAATACACATCATAAACTATGAACATTTGAACAATAACAATAAGCATCCATCATCCAGTGACTAGACGAGATGAACTCAGATGATGAGTCTGACTTTCTCCTCAGATTCAAAACAATTAGTGCACTAAATAAAAATTACACTGCCAAGTGGCAAGTGCCAAAGTAATGAAAGTAATAGACTAATAGTAAAGTTGTTTTCCTTTTACTTTGCAGCGAGTTAGAACTTAACAGCGAGTTTAGTTACATATGGATAATAACTTATTATCAATCTGCGTTATATTCTGATTTCAGTGATTTCTAAATAGTTTCTATTTTCTAATTTATTTCAAAGTTCTTCACTTCCAACTTCCAATCAGCCAATGTCATTTAGTCATTTAGGCCAACTGTTCAGAAGGCATCCAAATCCTCAGATTTGCCGGTATCTGCAAAGCAGGCTTGCGAAACCGCCAATTTCGACAGTTCCGGCTCCGGCTCCCTATTAAGATAGTATCACTAGGGTTCGAAGTCGCGTAACGTTACGCGTAAGTTACCGTAAATTACGCGTAATTTACGGTAACGTAATTTTGGAAAATTACGCGTAAATTACGGTAATTTTAAAAAATGCATATTTGACGGCCATTTTTAATTGTTTCTGTCCAATTTGTTGTGTTAACAGTGGCGATTAATTAATTACAGTGATTACCATCTACATCCGGCCACAAGCCTAAATCGGAAGTATTCGTTTGGTAAAACAGCGTAAACCTCACAGTATATTGTTTGTTTATATCGTATCAGTAAACATAATGAAATAAATATTTTCAATAAGGAAGCCAAAGTCTGGTTAAAAATAAGACAAAATCATAAAAATTTGCGATTAAGTACACAATGCTGCCATGAGCTGTATGGCTAGCGGCCGCAAGCCAAACGGGGAGGTTATAAAACCCAAAAATCAAAAAAAAATAATAATAATTTTTAAACATTATCTATATATGTTCCAAATGTCATGAAACGTATAGAAAACATTTTACTGTGTATAGTGCTTCCGTCGATCGCGTCGGCCGTATTACGCTGCGTATTGCACCAGCGTCGATCGCGTGTGCCGTCTTTTGCTGAGTTCGGCACCCGCGGTGGCCGTATTTCGCGGCGCATTGCACCCATCCCGCGTCGACCGTATTAGACGGTATTACTCAGCCAAAGATGGCCGCCGCTGATGCAGTCAGTACACGACGAAATACGTGGACGACGGGCAAATTAGTATGACCGGTAAATTACAAGTAAAAACATTTGAAAACATTATTAAAAATACACCTACTAGCAATCAGTGAGCGTGAGCAACAAAAGGAACATACACTTTCAAGTAATTGGGCATTAATGGCACGCGTAACTTTGGCGTAAATTACGCGCGCCAATCTTACGCGTAATTTTCGAACCCTAACCAGCGTCGATCGCGTGTGCCGTCTTTTGCTGAGTTCGGCACCCGCGGCGGCCGTATTTCGCGGCGCATTGCACCCGCCCCGCGTTGACCAAATTAGACGGTATTAATCAGCCAAAGATGGCCGCCGCTGATGCGGTCAGTACACGATGAAATACGTGGCCGATGCGGACGACGGGCAAATTAGTATGACCGGTTAATTACAAGTACAAACCTTTGAAAACATTATTAAAAAATACACCTACTAGCAATCAGTGAGCATGAGCAACAAAAGGAACATACATTTTCAAGTAATTGGGCATTGATGGTACGCGTAATTTTGACGTAACTTACGCGTAATTTACGCGTAAATTACTCGCGCCAATCTTACGCGTAATTTTCGAACCCTAAGTATCACACGAGACAAAAATTTTTGTAATTGCGCCACGCAAACGCGCCGCTGATAAAAAGTTACGCAAATTTTGTCTCGTTTACCCCCATAGCAGGCCCGTAGCGTGCGGGGAGCCAGGGGGCCGGGCCCCCCTGCGTTTTGTCTGGCCCCCTCTGCTTATTTGTTCTACTTAGTAAAATGTATTACCTGCCCCCCTGATATTGCCTGGACCCTGCTGTAGAATGCCTGGCCGCTGCTGTAGAATTTTCACGCTACGGGGCTGCCCCATAGTCAGGAACTTGAAAAATATACGCATGTCGGTTTTACTAAAAACAAACCATTTCAGTGCATCCAGAATCATATCATTATTTTCGAACGAGGTTTCACTAGTCGCCATTTTCATAAGTAATAAAAAGTTATTTCAATGATCAAATTAGCAAATAGTAAAATGATATATTATTTAAAATATTTTAAAGACTTCAGTATTTATATTTAATATTTATAAATTCGAAGTGACTATTCGGACCAGGGTACCAATAAACTCAGACTTTTATTCGGACCCCGTCCCAGTAAAGTCTGATTGTTATTCGGGCCCGTGGCA
Source organism: Bulinus truncatus (assembly GCA_021962125.1). Classification (NCBI taxonomy): domain Eukaryota; kingdom Metazoa; phylum Mollusca; class Gastropoda; family Planorbidae; genus Bulinus; species Bulinus truncatus. Next base: position 16,238,066 of record JAGDYQ010000002.1, read on the forward strand.
AATATGCACTTAGCTGAGCTATACATAAACTTTAATATTGTTTTTTTTTATAATTGTTTGAATTGTATGATTTAATCGTTACTCAGTGTCTAGGGTTCCACTAAGCGGACTCTGTATTATTATTTTTTCGGGTTCTGTCTAATAAAGTTTAAATATAGCTAAGCTTAGTACATATTTGCCACGGGTCCGAATAACAATCGGATTTTATTTGGACCCGGGTCCGTATAGCCACACCCTTATAAATTTATCTACTCTATTTCAGATATTCTATTTATAATAAAGTTGTTAAATACAGAAAGCGACCATTTTGTTTTTAGTCTATTACAAATTCGCGTCAGCCCCGTAGCGTGAAAATTCTACAGCAGGGGCCAGGCATTATAAACAGGGGCCAGACAATAGCGGGGGGGGGAGGGCAGGTAATACATTTTACTGAGTAGAACAAATAAGCAGAGGGGGCCAGACAAAACGCAAGTGGGGCTAAGCCCCCCCCCCTGGCTCCCACACACGCTTCGGGCCTGATTCGCGGTCAAATAATAATACGAAATGACGCGTTCTATTTGTCGTCTTAGTAAAAAATTATTTTAAATGATTGATACAATTATTCTATAAAATAAAACTCTTTTAACTTTATATATAACAAAATAACATTCCATTAAAAAATTTCGGAGGGTAAACAAGATTTTAAACGAACACAAAACGATTCCCCGTTAAAGATTTCTTGTGGTGATGTGCGTGCACGCTATAATTTTAACGCTGTTACTGTTGTGGCGTTCATAAAAATAACATTTCAAATTGTATGAGGCAAACAATCAAACAAATTGGGAATTTTAAAGCTAAAAAAAAAAATTCTGCTGTAAAAAAAAAGCATTTGGGAGCCGTGGAGCCGCCAGATTTTGTCGGCTCCAGCTCCGGCTCCAGTAAAAAGTAGCGGCTCCCGGTCCATCGGCTCCGGCTCCGCAAGCCTGCTGCAAAGTACCAAAATCCGGGATAATAATCCGGATCCGGCGGATATCGCATAAGAATTCCGGATCCGGTTGAAAAAACGAATCCGGCACACCCTTAATATATATATATATATATATATATGTGTGTGTGTGTGTGTGTATATATATATATATGTATGTTTGTATTTCTACAACCCCCTCCCCCCTTTTCCCAACACCTTTCGGAAAATTCGCCCCTGGACAATTCACCTAAATTCACTTAACATCAACGTCACATCCATAAATATTTAACTCAACAGAACATCCCATCCAGGTCGATAAAAAATAAATTACGGAAAAAGGGCGGTGGGGGGGGGGAGGGAGGCGGCTGCTATGGTAGTTGGGTGAAAAAATGGATGCTATTTGAAAAATAACTATTGCTACAGCTTCCTGCTGTTCGACTTTAAATAAATATATAAATAAAAGGAAAGGGAAAGAAATATAAATGTAACGAGGATTGATCCAAGCTTAGTGGTCTGTTATTTCCGGGATCAGATTTCTCTGGGATGAGCAACAAGTATTTTGGCGTTGTACCTGGTGATGAAAGATGGAGTAAAGTCTCAGTTGGTGGGGGGGGGGGGAGTGTAAAATGTTCCCTTAAGACCCTAAAAACAAATGAAGTGTAGAATATTTTCTGTTTCAGTTATCATCGTTATCGAGAAGGGTGGGGTGGTGATGGACGAGAAACCCCTGCCCCCATCTCCGCCATCAAATGGTTCGATTCATATAGAATATACATATATGTATGTATGTATGTATGTATGTATGTATGTATGTATGTATGTATGTATGTATGTATGTATATATGTATGTATACATGCATGTATGTATGTATGTATGTATGTATGTATGCATGCATGTATGTATGTATGTATGTATGTATGTATGTATGTATGTATGTATGTATGTATGTATGTATGTATGCATGTATGCATGTATGTATGTATGCATGTCTACATGTACAATTTTTCGATTACTCTTCCATCAGAAGTATGTGTATATGTGAAGTGCCTGTAAGGAAGACAGGAAATGTCTTAGGTCACATAAACCACCAAACGGGGCGGTTTTAAAAAAAGGGGGCCCTTCATTCATTAACGCCTGATTAACCCCCACCTTAGCCGATAGCGCAATGACCACGGAGGCACCATATGACTTGAAATATCCATCGGTCCTCTTCGGAGATCGAACCCGGGACCCTCAGGTCGACAGTCTAGCACTTAACTGCACGGCTATACCCCCCCTCCACACCCAGGGTCTCCCATATCATTCCCCTGTATTCCAAGAGACTCACCAACTGACATTTCATTTAGGAACAGCCGGTGATGCTTACAAGGAATTTCGTCTCAGGCAGGGGGTGGGGAAACATTTTAAACCGCGGGCCTCGGTGGGTTCTTAAATTTAACAGAATGGCTAAGCAACGAGCAGGTGACTGAAAAGGTTAAATGAATTTTTTTTTAAAACGTGAATTAATACCGTTAAAATGATGTTTTAAAAAAACAATTCATTTAACCTTTTCAGTCGGGGGGGGGGGGGTAACGAGGGGGGCGTGGGGGTGGGGGGTTGGGGCTTTATGCCAGATCCAATGTTGAAACGAGACGCACTTGGCCTGCGGGCCATAATTTACAAATGCCTGGTCTAAGGGCGAACACGAAGAAAGGTAGACAACCGATTTACATTTTTATAAATCCCAGCAACTGGGTCAAAACTAAAACAAACAAAAAAAAAAATTATTAAATTGTTTTAAATTCAAGCAAAAACACCTCATCAAGAGCTCTGGTAGTTCTGGTACAGCCAGACACCCAACATATATAATCATGACCTCAGCCATTAATCATAACTTCAGGCGTTAGTCATGACCTCAGACATCAATCGCGACATCAGGCGTTAATCATGACCTCAGTCATCAATCATGACTTCAGTCATTAATCATGACTTCAGGCGTTAATCATGACCTTAGGACCAACACTACCACCTACAGCCTCTCTCTCTCTCTCTCTCTCTCTCTCTCCTTCTCTCTCTCTCTCTCTCTCTCTCTCTCTCTCTCTCTCTCTCTCTCTCTTCTCTCTCTCTCTCTCTCTCTCACTCTATCTACCTATTCATTTCTATCTTTACTTGAAAATCAAAATTTTGATTTATATTGAACTTTCCTGACAGGAGATTCGATCTTGTGTAATGTGTTTTTATAATTTATCCATTCTTTTTCATTTGATTATCATCTGGGGGGGGGGGCGGTCGTCTGCTTTGTTTCCTAAATGTCAGGACATTTGATATTACCGTCTGTAAAATTATCTTACTCAAACACAGGGTTTGACAGGAGTTTGTGCCGGCTTGTGTTTCATGTAGCGAAAGTAATTGGCTATACGCATTCATCATTCAGTTTTTAATTGCATTTTATTGACATCAGCTCTCTGTTGCGCCAGACGACATTATTTCTTGGCTCGACTGGTTGACAGCCTTGGTTCGCTTGATGACATTATTTCTTGGCTCGACTGGTTGACAGCCTTGGTTCGCTTGATGACATTAGTTCTTGACTCGACTGGTTGACAGCCTTGGTTCGCTTGATGACATTAGTTCTTGACTCGACTGGTTGACAGCCTTGGTTCGCCTGATGACATTAGTTCTTGACTCGACTAGATGACAACATGTGTTCTACTTGATGACATTAGCTCTTGACTCGACTAGATGACAACCTGTGTTCTACTTGATGACATTAGTTCTTGGCTTAATTGGGTGGCCGCATTAATCCTGGGTTCTACTGGATGTCATCTTTAGTTCAAGGTTCAACTAAAGAACATTATTGGTCATGAGTTTAACTCAATGACATCATTACATCTTGTTACAAACTGTATTGAAGACATCATCCCGCGTTCAACACCACCCCCTTTTCTTCCCGGGCAACACCCACCCCCTTTTCTGCCCGGGTTATATCAACCCCCACCCCCTTTTATCTCTAACCCAACCCTCCTCAGTGGCACGCCCGTTGGAATAGAACGTTGCGCCTTATCATATGGCACCGTTGGTCGGGACACCTGGACCCGAAACCAATGACTCGTGACGGTCGGGACACGTCTCCGCTGGACAGCCATCTTTCCCCTTCCCCCATGAGATTAATTCCTCGGACCAGGCTAGATGATAACTGAGCGGCCGTGCCTTATCATACGGCACCGTTCATCATGACACGATGTTGATTTATATTTCCAGAGTATGTTCCAATGATATAAAGGGAGATGTTTTAATAATCGGTGAGCAGTCCATCCCCTCTACGGACAGGACTGGGCACATTCCCCCACTCCGAGGGGCCCACGTCATACGAGTCTGTTTGACTCCCGACTCTAAACTTCCTTTAGAGCTATTTGGATACTTATGATTTGCATATTGTAACTTAGCGGCCCAGCTAAGAGTTCTTTTTAGAACTAGATGTTTATATGTACCTGCTTTGAATAAAGTCTAAGTGTTGTTAATCGCACCCGACTTGAGTCGTTCTGTATTTACTCGTCACGTGGCTGTACGCAAATATAAATTATTGACCTCACGTATTCAGTTCAGAACTAGATTACCCACAGACAACGACCATCACATTAGCCCTACAAAGGCGAGATCTGTGACACATCTGTGTTCAGAAGTATGATGTCACTAGTTCAGGATTTGACCGTTTGCCATTATTAATTCTGTATTGTTTGAGGGCATTTATTAGATTAGGATTGAACCATATGGCATCATTATCTTTGTGTTCTACTGGATGACATCATTGTTTTTGTGTTCTACTGGATGACATCATTGTTTTTTGCCTTCAACTCATTGACATCATTAGACCTGTTTTCAGCAGTATGGCATAATGTCTAGATCACATCATTAGTTCAACTTCATTTCTAAGCTCAACGTAAATGGCATCATTACCCTTGGGTTCAGCTGAATGACACACACACACACACATATATATATATATATATATATATATATATATATATATATTATAATATATATATATATATTAGGTATATGACTTGAAAAACAAATTTTGTAATTTTACAAGTGGCGTGCCAGATTCTGATGAGCTTTTATATAAAAATAATAAATACAACAAAAAATCATCAATTTTGTTGAAAACGTTCACCCACCAAAACATTTTTTAGTTTAAAAATAATCCATTTGGCTCTTTTTACTATATATATATATATATATATATATATATATATATATATATATATATATATATATATATATTAGGTATATGACTTCAGAACAACACTTGTATGGCATACCATCAACAGATGAGTTTTTTATTGTAGAAACACAAAATTGGTTTCAATGGTTGTCATAGCCGGGGTGGTGGTGGTGGGGATAAACCTGCCTATAAAATGCTCCCCTCAGGGCGTGCGTCTCATATAGCCTCTGACAGCTAAGTCCAGCTCCTGGCCTGCTCGTGTGGCTTAATTTAAGCCCGGCGAAACTGCTTCTACTGACAGGAGAAGGGGCAAAGGCGGCCACTGGCGCCTCAAAACCAGCCGCTTCGGGCAATTGGGGCTCGTCAGCCTGGGAGGGCAACCCATCTAGGGGAAGGAAAACCCTGATTTCAAACCGCTGCTGCCTTGCAGGCTAACCCAACAATGGGAAAGGCTTCGGGAGTCAACCCCGAGGAAAAATCAGGAGCCGGGGTCCCTAAGACGGATGTACACCATTCACGATGTCCTTCCGGCAACTTCTGCAGCCAAGTCGTCTCCAAGCGTGGTGCTTTACCCCCTTGGGCCCGTCGACAAAGCCGAGAGGGAGGCCCTGTTGTCTGGGCAGCGCAAGGCCTCCACAAACTTCGCCCAGGCCTGCGCTCTGGAGACGTTACTCAGTCTCGCCTCACGGCGAGAGCACAAACAAGAAGACAGCAGTCTACGGGTTATAAGTCCTTGCTCAATTGGCGTAGAGCTGGACGCCACGGGCTGTCTTCAATGGTGGGAGGGTCCCTCGTAGTCCCACTGGTCAACTACCGCCCGCCTTAAGCTGGGCAGCCCCCGGCCAATAAGGTGTTGACCTGCCACGGCCTGCCTGCTCCAGTGGGTGCCTGGAGCTTAGAGCGCAGCTCAACAGGCAGACCGTTACCACATGCACCAGGAAGACATTCAAAGATAAAGACGGAGTCTCCAGCTCTCCGCATTGCAAGCTGGAACGTGCGCACTATGCGCACTGGACTGACAGATGACTTACAGAAAATCGATGACTTCCGCAAGACCGCAGTCATCGATCTTGAGCTGCACAGACTAAACATCGATGTGGCAGCCTTACAAGAAACGCGCCTCCCAGAGACTGGATCTTTGAGGGAAGCACACTATACGTTTATCTGGCAGGGGAAAGACGTCGAGGAATCCAGAGAACACGGAGTCGGCTTCGCCATAAAGAACACCCTGCTCCAAATGATTGAACCTCCTTCCCACGGCACAGAGAGAATCCTTACCCTGCGTCTATTCACAGCATCTGGTACCGCCAACCTCCTCTGCATCTATGCACCAACCATGCAAGCCAGCACGGAGACTAAAGACCAGTTCTATGAGCTATTAAACAGCGCAATTGCCGCAGTCCCTGCTTCGGAACACCTCTACCTTCTGGGGAATTTTAACGCTCGTGTTGGTTCTGATCATGACTCTTGGTCAAGTGTGCTGGGTCACCATGGCATAGGGAAAATGAACGAAAACGGCCAGAGATTACTCGAACTCTGCTGCTATCACGGCCTATGCGTGACAAACACCTACTTTCAGAACAAGGCATGTCACAAGGCGTCCTGGAGACATCCAAGATCAAATCACTGGCATCAGTTGGACCTGATCATCACCAGGCGCGACTCTCTGAATAACGTTCGTAACACCAGAGCCTACCATAGCGCCGATTGCGATACAGACCACTCCCTCATTGCCTCCAAGATAAAGCTGCGCCCCAAGAGACTCCATCATTCCAAAAAGAAATGCCAGCCAAAAATCAACACCAGTCAAACCACCAACCAAGCCAAAAACCAGGAGTTCATAGCAAGGCTGGGGGAACTGCAAAGCTGCAACCAAGAGTCGAATGCAGAAGATATGTGGAATTCGCTCGGAACACTATCTACAGAGCTGCTGCTCTGACGTATGGTACAAAGGAGCACAAGAATACCGACTGGTTTGAGGCAAACGCTGTTGAACTAGAGCCCGTCATTGATGCCAAGAGAAAAGCACTGATAAGCTACAAACGCGACCCAAGTCAGCACAATCTTCTGGAGCTGAAGGCTGCTCGGAGAAAGGCCCAGCAGACTGCCCGTAGCTGCGCAAATGACTACTGGCTTCAACTGGCTTATAGCATTAATGGGTTAACTTTAAGACAAAATTATGAGTGTTCTATTTTTACTAGACCTGCACTCAATCTGCTAGATGATATCAATGATTTTTACATTAAATCTATATTGATTCATACATTCGTTCATCCATACAAGCTTGCTCCCGCACTTCTGTCAAATTTCTGAGCCCACTGCAGCATTTCAAAACGTTTTATGTTAGCACACCTCTGGTGGAGGTGTAGAATGTATTCTAAAACTAGTTAATACTTCTATTAAAAGACTTATTACCAATATTTTACTGTATTACAATTGTTTGCCTCACAAACTTGATAAAGATAGATTTCAACGTAGTTTTTAAATAATGATAAATGATTGAATTGATTGATGTTAACGCTGGAAACTGTCAAATATACTCATGACAGCACGTACAGTAATTGTTTTTGATCATTCTTAAAAGATGTATGCTAACTTACTTGTATTCCATTCATTTCAAATGAATGAAGCGGAGATGCCATGGTGGCTACTTGCAGCTCTGTGGGATTATACAAAGAAACAATGTAATAATAATAATAATAATCCTTAATATCGTTTCTTTTCTGGAACGAGAAAAACGGAACGTTGATGGCCGTCAGGTCGTCGTTTTCCGATGGGCAGCTATTTTTCTAAAGTAAAATTAAAAAACAGTACAATTAAATTAACTAAAACTATTCAAATATATTTTCAAAACATCTTCATCTGACTATAATACCTTATAAATTTAACTTGAATTCTAAATCATTAACTTTAAAATAGTAATTAATTTTCGAATTTACAATTCACTATAAAATGATTGGAGGCCAACCTGGCATAATTTTAGCGATCGGCACCAACGCCACAAACGCTTTTTCTCGCATCATATGTGAGTTCGCGAGACCTATCCAAGAACAATAGTATGAATCGATAAATAAAATCTTAAGATCATTGCTTTTAGCATTGAATTGTTCTTATTATGAATAGCGTACCAGGGGAGGTTCTTTCTGATCGCTGAGATAATAATCAGCATCTTTTCCTTTTCGTAAATTGCTTAACAAGACAACAATGAATAAAAAAAATATTGAAACAATTTATTTAAAAAGGGAAGAGAAAGAATGAAAAAAAAAATTAATAATATTAATTTTACTTAGCACGCCGTTGCTGTTAGCATTGCTAATTTTACAAATCCTCTATGCCACGGGCTTATTACAGTAGAAATTTAAAATTGGTATTAGGTAGATTATGGTAGATACTTATTTAGACGTAAGCCTAATACAGTAATACTAATAGTAAAAATATGAAATAGTGAAGTACCGCACTAACATATATAGCTTGGGGCAGATTTGCACTATAAGTGTGTGATCATGTAATACTGGGCTTGTTTACGTTTTGAAGCAAGGCTATTCAATTAGGCTTACATCGTAAGTACAATGTCAATATGTTTGATATGGATAGCGCGAAGTTTCCAGAGTTATTTACAATAAGACAAAGTATTATCAATTGTAAGATTTCGATAACGTAACACTTGCATAACTTACTGTCAGCTTTAAATAGGTTAAAAGTGCATGCTTGACTGCTGGTAATAACAACATTCCACCGTAATTCCGAGTGAGCAATGGTGTTCTGTCCACGATTATTATCTGTCTATTACACAAGTTTTGAGTATCATGATTTTCTCAGTTTGCATTAATTCTACATATTTTTCAAAAGGTCACCATTGTAATGAGGTACCCCGAGAAGGACTGCGTGTACCCCCCACCCCCTCCTCCCATTCCCCCTGCCGTCTCCAGACACGTCTATGTGCGTGTGAGCGAAAGAAAACTAAATAAATTGAGAAATAAATAGCAACATAATAAAATTCATTTAAGGGTTAATTTCGATGCTCCGGGGGGGGGGGGGGGGAATGAAGTTAAGAAAAACGTTGTAAAAAAGAAAATATGGGTCGGGGGTGGGGGGGGGGGTCGAAAGCACTGTAGACGCAGCAGTTCCCAACCTAGGGATTTGGGGGCCCGGTGGGCTTGGCCTCTTTGGGGGGCCCCTGCGTGTTGACATTCGACACCATGACATGAAATAATGTACTTAATCTGGGGCCCCGGTGTAGGGGGGGCTTTCGAATTTCGCAATGCATTAGTCTTAGAAAAATAAAGAACTATCTTGCTACCATATCATTTACACGCTCGTTTGGACTCCATGTAACTGGTAATTATCCCCTTCAGCAGTGTGACCTAAACTTTCGACATCACTGTAACCCCCCTCTTCTATTTTCGTAATACTGAGAGCCCCTAATAAAAAAACAAAACAGCGTGCAAATTACTTTTATGGTCAGGGTTTTCCCCTCATTTCATTGCTTTCGCTTTAGCCGTGCATGTTTACCAAATGTTAGCCCGTTGCTGCGTGTACCTCATGAGGCAGTGCCGAACTTAGGGATATGGGGGCCCCGGGGGGCTTGGCCTCTTTCGGGGCCTCTTCATTTTGACATTCGACACCATGAGATGAGGTAATGTACTTAATATTTAATGTTAGAAAAAATTTTGGGTGGGCCTTCCTCAAGCTGGGGCCCGGGGGGGACATTGGAAATTAGACATCCCCTCCCCCCCACTCTAGGTACGCCTCTGCACTTTGGGAAACACTGCCCTACCGGAATGAGAATCAGAATCATGTATCTATTTTATTTATAATATGTGGACCTTAGTATGCCTGGGTACTGAGGTATCCAGTGGCAGGGAAATTCTACGTGTAGCCAACTAGTAGCACAAGTTGCAACATGCTACATGCTTCCGATCCAACTTATGAATATTTCGGGCTACTCACAGGCGCTCAAATATTAGAAAAGGGTATTCAAGACTTGAGACACTGTGGTTGATGTTTGACATACATTTAGCAGGACGGTAAAGTTGTTTGAAATTGTTGGAACGTATTGCTTACTTTAATCCTTGAACTTTTTGAGTCGTAAGGGCTTGTGCAACAGCTCTCTCTCTCTCTCTCTCTCTCTCTCTCTCTTAGTTTAGGAGGCCATTCGCAGGTCTCCCCTACGCCAGGTTGTATTGCGTCATGTCTTGTTCGAAAGACCATGTTCCACGTGATATTTGGGCGGCCAACCGTTCTCAGGCATATTGATCTTGAGACATCATTAGTGAAAATAAGAAATTAAAAAAGGGGGGGAGGGCGTCAGCGGAGTAACTAGCATTATTGGCCCAACGGCGGACTCAAAAATGCTAACCTATTCCTGTGCCAGAAGCAGTGGTGAAAAAGTCACCTCTTGTTAGAGGCAAAAAAAAAATGTCCCCCCCCTCCCTTTCCGGAGATAAAATGTTGAATGAATGAATGTAGGTCGAACCACAGGTTAAAATGGTAGATAATTCATGAATTCATGATGCTTTAGTTTGTAAATATGAGTCATCTAACTTTTTCTTTCATAAGAACTAATAAGTAAAAAAAAATCCTTTGATAGCCTTGAAGTTTAACTATTTTAAAAAAAAACATTTTTTTATTAGTTCAAGTGGATATTGGACGAAGAGTAAACCTAGTTCAAGACACCAATCATAAGCAATGTTAAATCACTATTGAGGTAGTAGTAGTAGTAATGGACTATCGGGATCAGTGGCGTAGCGAGCTTAACTTGCGCCCGGGGCACAATACCTTTTTAACGCCCTCCCCCCTTTCGAAAACCATATAATATTATATGTAAAATATACCATTTGTCGCCCCTTTGTTAGTAGCGCCCGGGGGCATTATGCCCCCTTGCCCCCCTCCCCCTCACTACGCCACTGATCGGGGCAGATTCCTAGTAGAATTCATCTGTTTTTGTAACCACGTATTTTGTAGGGCTAGGCCTGTCAGCACAACGACCAGCCGCCTTTATTGCCACAGCCGCGGTCAGATACCCATTTAAAGTTGGTTGGATTTCATGTGATGAACTATATTTTGACCTACGAAAATTCTCTTTGGTTCTCACCGACGATCTCGGGTCGACAGTCGATCGCTCTACTGCGCTCTGCCATCCGTCCCTCATTATTTGAGTACCTTAGGCATATTAATTTTATGTGGACGATAATCAGAGGAGGAATAATATCAGTTGAGTTCCCTAGCCTCAGAGGTGAGTTTTTGGGCCCCTTTGAAAGATGAGACAGTGAAAATATGAATAGAAGAGTAAAGTTGATGGTGTTATTTTGTGGAGTCCTTTACGAATTCGAGCGCCTTGGCTTGCGCACAGTGGGCCCTGCGTGAAATCCGGCTTAGACAATAAGGCATTAATTTCACAATCTGAATGTCCATTGTGTGGATATAGCAAAGCAGCGATTGTCCAGTTCAGTTGGCACCTTCGCAAATATTGCCCCCCCCCCATGACAATATCTGACAACTGGTCCACCGCCCCACCCCCCGCAATGGATGGAGTCCAAATTCTTTTAAAGACGCCTTCTCAAATCTTGGGCCCCATGACTTAACCTGAAAACTGGGGTAAGGTTGTTCCCATTTTGAGATGTCCCGGAAACAAAGAAAATGGCACTTTTTTTTTTTGTTCCTTTATATTCACAAACGTCATTTGCCCCAAACGAGATTGATTTGTGAGATAATTTTTCTTATTTTGGTCCATACTTTACTCGAGAAACTTTGAATCGTGTTTCATTTTGAGGCGACTTAGGTTAGCATACATACATCACACATGAGCTCACAGTAATAATGAACACGCTGTTTACACAGACATGCATCGAGGTTATAGACACGTAGCCTATTGGCCCGGCACACACTCATACAAACACGCACACACACACACACACACACATTAATACACACATATAGCTGCACAAACAAACACTCATACTTTCATAGTCAAGCAATAGGCGCTGTCGATAAACACCATAAGCTCGTTAGCCGGCATAGCATTGTTGCCCAATTCGCAAGGCTGTTTGCTTTTTTTAGTGTTCATGGAATTTAAAATAAAGTTTCTAAGTAGAGCAGAAAAAACCACAACTCATTTACACAGTTAAAAATGCCAAATAAATAAATTACCCTTCTTTGTGCTACATTAAAATCTAGGTTTCGCGCTACTTTGGTCCAAAATTTTCTAGCAACTCGTAGGAGCAGCAGAGAAAAATTCAGACATTCACCAAATAAAAACACAAATACACTTCAAAACAAACACACAAACCAACGTTCGTTAAAAAAAAATTGAAATATTTCTACAATTTCTGAGATCCTTGATTATATATTTTAAAATATTCTTCGATTATTTTTTTCTTTTCTACTCGACTACGTAAGTCGAGATAACGGATTTTTGATAAAGGGATCACCGTGGGTCACATGACACGGGTCACGTAATGCACGCGTTGCGTCTAGTGCCTGGGTATTTGGATTGTACCACAGGACAGGATCACACCCGACTAACAGGAACACGAACATTTCAAAGGACAGTTCGGTCAAGGTAACAGATTTCTGAATTCATTTTGTTTAGCCCATTCGTAAATCTGAATACTTTGCACGCATATGCCATACATACATACATACATGCACACGTATCTATCTATCTATCTATCTATCTATCTATCTATCTATCTATCTATCTATCTATCTATCTATCTATCTATCTATCTATCTATCTATCTATCTATCTATCTATCTATCTGTCTGTCTGTCTGTCTGTCTGTCTGTCTGTCTGTCTGTCTGTCTGTCTGTCTGCCTGCCTGTCTGTCTGTCTGTCTGTCTGTCTGTTTGTCTGTCTGTTTGTCTGTCTGTCTCTCTGTCTATTTATTTGTCTGTCTGTGTCTATCTGTCTCTCTCTCTGTCTGTCTGTCTCTCTCTCTCTCTGTCTATTTATTTGTCTGTCTGTGTCTCTCTCTCTCTTTGTCTGTCTGTCTGTCTCTCTCTCCCTCTCTCTCCCAACAAACACGATACCAATTTTGCAGCCTTTTTTTTTTAACATAAAAGCTTGTGTAATTTTTATGCTTATAAATTACTTATAAATAGAAAGATTCGTTTACATTATATACCGATTACAACAGGCTTATATTGTATCCTCCATATAAAATGTTTTGAAAATCGAATAATTCAATATTCAAATGAGTATGTGACGTGGGAGAGGGGTGGGGGGGGGAGGGAGGAGGGAGGGTGTCTTTGCTTTTCTTGGAAAGAACTGGGCCCCAAAGAAAAAAAAAACAGGTTGGGAGCCCCCGGATCTAGAACATGACCATGACCTTTATGATGCCACAGATCGTGCAAATACATCCAAACTTTTACTGAACAGTTATTGAATTAAATGTTCATGTAACGGTGTCACGTGTAGAATGTTTATTGCATGCCACCTGCGATTAAGATTCGTCCCTCATTGCACGTCATTAAATAAACAGTGGTGGTACTCAAGTAAAATTTCGATAAAATATGTAGGTCACTCAATCGCTAAATTGCTGGATAGTGTGTGTGTGTGTGCCGATAGTTCCATTATTATTGATTCTGTAGAAATCAATTATTATTGATCAGAAAAGGGAAGCTAAATACCCCCATTGTGTCCTATAAAAACAATCTCAAGATCTCACTACAAACAATGGACGAATTTACGTTTCTTTTTAGATCTGCTACAAAATGAAGACTTCAATTTCGAGTTTTATTACCTCCCTTGCACACTAATTTACTTTGAATTATCTTGAGCGGCCCAGTACCATTCGATGCACGGACCGGTACCGGTCTGCGGCCTGGGGGGGGGGGGCTTTGGGAACCACTGCTATAAACCATTTCAGGACTTAATTTTTAGTGTCCTTCTGTCATCCCCCCCCCCACCATAGCATGTAGCCTATAGCGGCGCGATTCTCAAACGGTGGTACACGTACCCCAAGGGGCAGGGCAAAAGTTTATGCCTCTGTACGCAGCGACATATAATTTTCATTTAAAACAACCAACAGTTTGATTAACTTAATTGTTATGTGTACCAGCGGGCATAACTTTCGCGCCCTTTTTTGGCGTAGGCCAACAGTCGCGAAAAAAAGTTTGAGAACCGTAGCTATAGTGCAATGGCCGTGCAGGCACTACGGGAGACATGGAGGAAACTTTCACCATGATCTAAGAAATCCACGTGGTTATCACCCGAGGTCAAGCCCGGGGGGCCCTCATGTCTACAGTCGAACCATTTTACTGCACGACCATCCGTTCCTTCAATGTACTTTTATATCTGTAACCCTCTCTTGGCGCGAAGATCATCAGGCCAGTGCCCGATCTTTTCATTGACGTCTGCATAGCTTTATGGCAAAGACATAAAACACAATATTATGTGTGCTTTACGCAATTACTTGCCCGTATGATAATAAAACATATGAAATGAGAAGGGGCTGGAGACAAGAGCACAAATCTTCGGATAAGAAAAGTCTGTGAAGCTCATTTAAACCCAATCAGAAAGGTTGTATGGTAAAAGTATATAAAAGTAATAAAAAAATAAATAAATAAACCAATTACATTAAAACTGAATTAAAGTCTTTTGATGATGATACATGGTCAAAAATTGAATGGAAGTATTTGATTAATATATGCTGTTTTAATTCTTTGTACCTGTTAAGTAATAAAATATCTAGCTCCCGTGTTTAAAGGAAGGATAATCTGAATTATTGTCCACGCCCCCTTTCCCGGGTCATTAGGAGGAGGAAGGGCTTTGTTTTCTGTTGTCTGCTGGAGAAATGACCCGGTATTTAAAGGATGCAGGCGCTCCAGTTTTTTTCAGGGATTGTGTGGGGCTCCAGATAATCCTGAGGCATCCTACACACCCAGATTACATTTTTTTTTTACATTTTTCTTCTCGGATGGCCGAGTGGTGTAGATACTCGACTGTCGACCTGAGTGTCATGGGTTCGAACCTCGGTGAGACCCAAGGAATTTTTTTTTCAGGTGAAATGTGTTACAAAGTCGTCCCACAAGTCCACCCAGCTTTAAATGAGTACCTGACTTAAGTTGGGGGAGTAAAGGCGGCTGGGCGTTGTGCTAACCACACAATCCCTAAATATGCCGAGGTTATAGACACATGAATTCTACACTTCCTGTGCCCCGATGGTCCACTAGGGCTATGGGAACTTTTACTTTTTTTTTTTTCTTCATTTATTTAATCTCAAATAATTTATTTATGCGCATCGTCATTTAAAATTGATTTGTCGGAAAGTCTTCATACTTGTGTATTTTTCTATTGTGTATCAATATTTAGTTGTTAGACTATTGTAAAGGAAAATAACACAAACGGTGGGATTTTAAAAAAATAATTCTTAGAGGACTTTTTTTTGGTATGTAGTGATGCGCTTCCTGTACATTTTATATTCTATGGTGATGCGCTTCCTATACATTTTATATTCTATGGTGATGCGCTACCTGTACATTTTATATTCTATGGTGATGCGCTTCCTGTACATTTTATATTCTATGGTGATGCGCTTCCTGTACATTTTATATTCTATGGTGATGCGCTTCCTGTACATTTTATATTCTATGGTGATGCGCTTCCTGTACATTTTATATTCTATGGTGATGCGCTTCCTGTACATTTTATATTCTATGGTGATGTGTGCACCTACTCTGTAGTTATCAGGGGACGTGCTGTCTCATAAAAGCCCACGACGATCAGTGGTAAGAAAGGCACACGCAAAGGGAGGCCAAAATTTGGCGTCTTTTCTAACCAATTTGGGCGGTTTTAAACTGGATTTTAGCTGCTTTTTAAACTATAATTAAAGTCAAAAGAGAAAAAATTGAAATAATAAATGAGTGAAATAATATTTTTTTACATTCCGCACTTTGTTGCAGTTAATAATAGTTTTTTTTTTAATCTTTGATCAAAACTTTTTTTTTGAAATAAATTTTTCTTTATGTTTTCATATCTTTATACACACACACACACGCACGCACGCACGCACGCGCACACATACACACACACACACATATATATATATATCTTTCGTGAGATATTTTTTTCTCAACCCAAAGGGCCCTTGACAAAAGCTCTTCGCGTCATTCAAGGGCCACGGCACTGGTTGTGTTAGCTCATTTCGAGAACACGTTGTTACGTAAACGGCACCGCCCCTGCATTGACGGGTTTAATCACAGTACATTATTATTATTATTATTTGACCTATAAAATATACAACCCGGCGATTTGGTTACGCTATAACCCACGCTGGCACACCACAGACCACCACCACCAACACACACACACACACACACTCTCACACACACTTTCTCTCTCACACACACACACTCTCTGTCTCTCTTTCTCTCTCTCTCTCTCTCTCTCACACACACACACACGCTCTTTCTCTCACACACACTTGTAGCCTTACAAAAACACGCGAAAGGCTTTTAACTGCTTCTCCACCAGAAGGTTTTGAATTATCTGCACTCCGTTGTTGCTGCGATAATTTTCATGTGGGTTTGTGTGTGTGTGTGTTTGTGTGTTTATAAAAAAAATATGATATAACATTCCAGCTGTAAGATAAATTTAATCTATGGTGACACATTTTCCCGCGAAATCAGCCCTACCTTTTGAATTTATATAAACCCCAACCCAGCTTTATCAACATTCGTTTTTCGGATTAAATTTAGGATACATCTTTCTCAGATTTTTTGAAATTTATTCCATTTGTTAGCAAGAAAAAAAATACATTAGGGCCTAGATCTATGCAAATAAACTTAGAAAAATTCTTTAATAAACATGTTTTTTTTTTTTTAAATTATTGCAGCTATTTATTGCAATTTCTTTCAGACTTGAAGATTGTTTTAAACGTTCTCACATTGAGCATGAATGAGTCATCTATAGCTGTCGTCTGCTAGTATAAAGTCCCTATCGAAGGAGACTCCCCTGTTCAGTATTCAATAGCGCACAAAAAAAAAAAGAATAGAAAATGGAGATAGATAGTATACTCAATGCAGCGGGAATTCCCAATGCCTCGACTATTGTAGCTGATTATTTCTCGAATGGCCTACTCGGCAGAGATCGCCCACTATTACAGGTAAGAATGAACTTTGTAAATAGGTGCACTCAAAAACAACAATAACAACATTGAAGCTCTTAATCGTGTAATATTTGAAATATTATTATCAATATTTGATTTGGCCACACTTACTAAATAATATTAAAAAAAACTGGCCACAATCGAAATAGCGATTCAGCAGCAAATACGACCACCGGTGGTCGTTGGATCATTTTGCTGGTCCACACAAGAAGTTGAACGTAATAACCTCCCTCACCCCGTACTCATATTTATTTTGCTTAAAAAATATTATTTCTTAAAGTGTAAAAATATTCATCCGGTTACCACAATAACATGCTTAAATGAAAAAAGATTTACCAAAGTTTAATCCTTATAGGTGATTTTTTAATTTAAAGATGCACGGCTAATCATACATATATATATATATATATATATATATATATATATATATATATATATATTAGGGCTGCTGTTTAAACTGCGTTAATTTGCGATTAACGCGTCAAAAAAAATTTGCGATTAAAATTTTTAACGCAATACCTAAATGCGTTAATTTGACCAAAATGCTGAAAGTTCACCAAATCGATAAATAACGGATTTTCACGCTACAAGTTGCGTTCACTTATTTAGATCTACCAACCCCACCCTGTCACAATTTACACACACCCTCACCCCTAGGTACGTCGACAAAAGCCCCATTTGTAATATAAAATGAAGATGTTTTGTAATATAGCCCTTCGACAAGTGAACCTCCTGTTCCCTTGCTATAACCAAAATGAAACGAAAGAAAGAATCTTTAATATTGACACATGAAAGAAAAAAACAACAGAAGATGAAAAATGAAAGCCGACCTTTCAAAATTTTAGCTTTGAACGTTTGAAAATTGCCATACGGTAACATTAAAGAGTCTCATTTTACAAGATATTTTTTTATTAATATAACTGACAGACCGATAAAAAAATAAAATTTTCTTTTCTGTTGTTCACTAAAACATTGAAATAATAGTTGATAGTAAGAAAGTAAATGAATGAAAGAATAAAAGAGTAACATCGCGGCACAAAACAAAAACTTCAAAAAAAAAAAGATTAAAAGTAAATTTGTCCTTCAACTCGACGACCGTAGTAGTATTGGTGGGGTAAACGTCACGTCTACGTAAAATCATAGCAGCTGTATGGCCTTAAAACAAGAGGATTGTCTTTTATGACGCGTGCTCCTAGTTTGAAACAATGGAACCGGTGTCAACTTGTTTTTGGTACATCTATAAGTGGAGAGAGAGTGTGTTAAAAATGTGAATTGGTGGGGAAAGAGTGTGTGTGTGGGGGGGGGGGTTGGAATAAAGAAAAAAAAACGCGTTAATAATAAGTGAGCGACAACTTTCTGGCTATACTATCATTTTATGAAAGAAAAGTTAAATTTGAGATATAAATGAAGTGTGTATTTTTTTTTGATGGGAAGTGGAGGGAGGGTAAACAGACGTACGTGTGGGCGATGTGAAGCAAAATATGACAGGGAGGGAGGGAAGAGAGGTTGACATACGTCATTAGTCCGGAAACTGCGGTACGAAAAAAAAAAGGTTAGGCATTGCTGTTAAATAAAAAGAAAATAATTCGCATCATTGACGTGATTGATACATGTCCATAAACTGGTCTCACTAGCTAATTCAATAGACATATATGCTAATGCTTAATAAATATGTTATAATTCATTATACCTCTTTCGTAAATTAAAATGACTTGTTTATTATGCCAATGTTATTTTGATATTATGACATATTAGTTTGAATACAAACAATTGTATTATATTGTGTCGATTAAAATGTGCGTTAATTTGCGATTAAAATTTTTAATCATGCGTTAATTTCGATCAATTTCTTTAATCGAACAGCAGCTCTAATATATATATATATATATATCTATATCTATATATATCTATCTATCTATCTATCTATCTATATATATATATATATATGTTACCGGCAAAGTGTGAAATGCCGGCATTCTATAGAATGCCTAGGCAATGTATAGAATGCCTGTTGGTTTTAGGCCAAGTATAAAATTTCAAAATTGTGCATACTTTTCCTAGGCATTCTATACAATGCCTAGGCATTGTATAGAATGGCTAGTGTCGTTTAGGGAAAGTATCAGAAAAGAACGACAAAAGAATTTAATGATAAAAACGTATTTTAATATGGAATGAATGCAAAATAAAGCATATGATGTTCATACCGGAAAAAAAAACAACGACAGCAAAGCTGAGATTGAAGTATTTGCATCAGCAGGTTAGACTGGATTCACACTTATAATTGTACTGTACTTAATTTTCTTCTTTCACACAAAACACTTCGTATTTTGGTATTTTGCTCTGTCATGTTCATATTATGAAATCTTTTGGACATACGGTGAGTTCTGATCTGGCATATAGTAGCTTCAAGATTTCAAGTGCAGTTCCAAGGCGGTAAAAGCCATATTCTTTCATGCTATAACAACTGCCAACAGATTTCCAACATGGTTACACAGTAATCAGCACTAGAACTATTCTCGTAACTCCCGTCGCTAACTAATATCCGAATTCAGTCGTATTTATACTCCCAACGTCCCACCTTAATTTCCCTAATTACGTCACAGTCTCCTTCAGAACTGTCCTCACCTAAGGAGCGCCCCCTGGTCGTCATTGTTGTCTCTCCTAAACTGTCCGTTGTCGCCTCCCAGTCTACTTCTAGAGTCGTCACAACTTTGCTGTTTACAACTCTATTGTTTTCTGACCACCTTGTCCTAAGTCGTCTGTCACCTTGTCAACCATTATTTGCATTACTCCTACTTCTGATATATCTTCTTATCTTACAACGTTGAAGTGGATTGTCTGTCTCTAAATCTACTCTAGTTCCTAACAAGGCCAGTTACATACTTTGCCGAACGGGAACTCGGCATTCTATAGAATGCCTAGGCAATGTATGAAATAGCAATTTATTTCATACTTTACTTGAAAAATTCAGGCATTCTATACATTGCCTAGGCATTCTATAGAATGCCGGATTTCACACTTTGTCGGTAAAAATATATATATATATATATATATATATATATACAAGATATATATATATATATATATATATATGTGGTACACGGGAATAAATATGATGAATTTAGTGACACACAGGAATAAACTCATGAATTTAGTGGTTCATGTGACACCCCCCCCCCTTTCTTGGATAATAATTATAATCTAAATCCTCACATATTTGACATCGTATGTCGAAGGAAAAGGGGGGGGGGTTAGCTTCTGCCAGGCCCGCCGAGAGGGGGGCTAATGACCAGGGGCCTGGCTAGTTTTAGGGGCCCGGACTGAGCTGGCCAATCAACTTTTGAAAATATTATTATCAGTACGGGGGTCTCTTGACAGCCCTGCCCAGGGGCCCGAAATTTCTGACGGTGGGCCTGGCTGCTGCTATGGCAATATATATGGGACTTGTTGGGTTCTTTAAAGGCCCTATGTAGATAATACATGGAGTATCCATATAAATGTTTTATATTTACATGCAAAATAATTAGAGACGTTCCATTTTGTGTATGCTTGCATATCATCTGATTTGACAAAAGTTTGTATAAGCGACATGAGGGTAGGGGGGATTCAGCTGGGGACTTTAACCCAACCTTCACCAGGACCTGGGACAATTCTCTCACTGAGGATCGAACCTGGGACTCTCAATTCGACAGTCGAACGTCTACACCACTCGGCCACCCGTCCCAAAAAAGTTTTAAACTAATCCCGAATAAATTATTTTTTTTCTTTTACTCCCAACAGACGATATGGGACCTGAGGCTGGGCTACGAGCCCTATCTGGAGTCGCCCCTGTTTCCCGTGTTCTTGTCTGTCATCTTCTACTTCGCCCTGTGTCTGCCCTTCATGATGTTCGACATCTTCTGCAAGAAACAAGCCTGGTACTTGAAATACAAGATTCAGATTGACAAAGAGGTTAGTTCACAGATTTATAGCCGTGAACTGAATGCACATGTTGTTTAATTTCAGGGGTTTACAACTAATTATAAGATCATGCGATATGTATTGTTAGAACGGGGTTTTAAGCAGGTATATGTTGTCTTTATATTTGTGTGTGTGTGGGGGGGGGCAAACAAAACTAAGGGGCTGACAAATCCCTTTAAGTCATCTCTTAAATTTAGTTTAGCCACTTGGAAAACGTTTGAATTAAAAGTTGACTAAATGTCAAGTTAACCTACATTCATTTAAAAAGAAAACAACTATTGACGAATATCAGCTGTTCGCGCTTTATTACTGTTCGTAAATTCAGTTTTTTAAATTAGTCCAAGGTAAATGCTGTGTTTGTGGGCCTCCTTCAGTTCTCGCGCATTCTCACCAATGTCATTAGACCAAATATTGCAATGAGAAGATGTAAAACCAGTGCAGGATTTACGTATAAGCTACATAAGACATAGCTTAGGGCCCCCAACTTTTTTGGGGGGCCCCTGGATAATTGTCCGAGTGAGCAATAGTCATATATATAAGTCATATATATATATAATATATATATATACTTAAATATTTGGCACATAAATATAATTTCGGGATTTATACAGGGCCCCATACCTCAAATAGAATTTATCAAGTCTAAATCCGGCCCTGAGTAATGCCCTGGGTAAATCATTGACATTACTTACATTTTTGCTGGTCGGTGCACTTGACCTACTAACTGTTCACTTTAGTTGTTGTTGGTCTGTTTGCTTGTCAGGTGACCAAAGAATACATGTATGACACACTGACGCTTACGTTCTGGAACCACATCCTGTTCGTCCTGCCAGCCGCCGTCGGCCAGTGGGTGTGGACACCCGCCACGCCCCTCCCCGCCCAGGCGCCCGCAATGTATGAGTTCTGCTGGCAGCAGCTAGCGGCGCTGTTCATCTTCGACCTGCAGTATTACGTCTGGCACATGAGCCACCATAAGGTGAGTTCTTCTTTCCAATAATAATCCATTACAGTGACATACATTCAAATATCCCATACATTTTTAGGTTAATACTTTATTCTCTCACACACATACAAGTAGTCAGTCAAATATCATCCGACGACGTAAGGTGAGTCCCTTTTTTTGGGCCATATTTACACGTGCAGACTTTCTAACATTTGTCACAGGTTAGTTTACACATGTACACAAATTTCATTTATCGCAGGTCAGTTACACACATGTACGCACATTTCATTTATCGCAGGTCAGTTACACACATGTACGCACATTTCATTTATCGCAGGTCAGTTACACACATGTACGCACACTTCATTTATCACAGGTCAGTTACACACATATACACACATTTCATTTTAATCATAAAATTGGTATTTTTATTCTTCAACACACACGTTCGACCGCATTACGTAAGAACCCAGATATAATCTCTGACCTACTTTGTAGTTTATCTTTCTTATCTATTATTATATGACATAATTTAAAAAAAGAATATGGTTGTGTTTAGCACTGCTTTATATACAAATGAAAAAAACAACAACAAAATATTACTAATAATGAATGAATACATATAAATGTACAAAAACAAAACGAGTTACAATAAAATATTCAAAAAAGTTATATCAATTATTTTTAGCACAGACTTCAATTGACACCAGTTATGTATTGCAGTAGTTTTTGCTGTCGTCCAATGACATATACATACTATACCCATATGGTGCCTCCATGATCGATGCGCCATCAATAATGGGTGTTTATCTAGATCATGGGTCGGCAAACCTTTTTGAGTCGCGGGCCACATTGGGTTCATAAATTTGACAGGCGGGCCGGACCAAGAGAAGATGCACTGACCAAAGCCGTCATAACGAAAGAGGCTAGTGCTGTGCTGTATACAGGCGACCCTCGACTTTCGCACATTTCGCTATTTCGAACATTTTTAAAAAATGTATTTTTTTAAATGTATTTTTAGCATCGCCCATAAAAGCGCTAGTGAAGCACTTTCAGTAATTTCGACTGTTTCCGTATACCCAGTCTACGGAATTTCCGGTCTATACCAAGTCTTTCTCCGCCCTTGTTATTCCCGAAGCAATCGCATTTGTAATGTCATGATCGCCATTTTGAAAGTGATTTAGTTCGTTATGTACTGTTTATGTTATTAATATTTTTGTAAATACGTTTTATTTCCCTCTACTTTCGAACATTCAACATTCGCCACACACTTTCAGGAACCAATTATGTGCGAAAGTCGAGGGCCGCCAGTATTCTGAAATGAGTGGCTGTCCGGATTCAATGGTCCGGCCGGATGAGGCCCGTATATTGTAATTTGACTAAGGCTGGTCTAGACATGAAAACGACAAAGTTTTAAAAAAGAAAACTGTTTGCAGAAACTCACGGGTGGCAGAAAAAAAAATAAAAAAGAAACTGAAATAAAGGAAATGAGGAACCAAAACTAATATTTAAGAACAGACAAATAAATAATAAAAAAAAATCACAGAAAACGGCAAGCTAGACCGCTTTTGTGTTTGAGGTCATGACTTTTGACCTTATACAACTAGACTATCAAAGTCCTCATTGATAAACACACATACATTATCAGATGTTATCTATGGCAGCCGTATCTAGTTCTTAACATTATAGTTGTGTAATGAACAACTGTTGTAACTCGTTTTTAACTCTGATTGGTCCAGACGAGTTGAAAGGTCACGTTCAGTTATGATGCGGTCGGTAGTCATACAGATCGAAGCAGAAACACAAAATATATTGTTTTGCGTGTTAATACTTATACAGATCGGCGATAGAGCGTGAGCGTGTCAACCGGAAGGTTTGGGTTCGAATCACTCCCCCCCCCCACCCCTATCTGGGTTATGGTAATTCCTACGATTCCACTTAACTGCAGATCGGGGCATGGCATTAATTAGGGCAGGTAAAATGGGCGGCTGTGAATAGTGCAAGCTACGGCTCGCGGGCCAAACCAGGCCTGTTGGATTGTTTAATCGGACTGCCACTCGTTTCAGTGTGAAGCACATCACTAGTTTTTTTTTTTTAATGTTATGGCGTTTACATTTAATTTATATTAGTACGTGTCAACATCTGGTCTCTGCCCGTCCCGCATGTTTAATTTACAAACCTAATGTGGCCAGCGACTCAAAAAATTTGCCCACCCATGTGCTAGCCGATGCCTCCCCCCCCCCCCGAGGGCACCGTCGCTACTAGAATTCGTTAGTCTATGCTTTGCACTCAGGGCTCATACGTATCATGTACTTGACCATGATGGAGAAGATGATGGTCATTTATACTATTGAATTAAAACAGCTCGCAGTGGTAAATGGATTCTTGTAACAGTAACACAATATCAAGAAACATGCTTGCTTTTAAAGCGTCAAGAAAATGAGAATTCTATTTAGGTTCAAATGAAAAAGGTTTATGTTTAGCTCTGTATTTTTTTGTGTTTTATATTTCCGGTCTCGTCTTGTTTACTTCTCCTGTTATCAGTCTACCCGTTTTTGTCTTTGATTACGATTTCTTCTATCTTATTTTGAAATGCGTTTTACATCTTTCTCCATATCATTGGATCTCAATGTGTGAGTTCCCGAGCTGATTTGAATTGGGCGGGAAGTTTTATTGTATAATAGCATAATTGAGAATATTTACAATTAATTTTAGATTTTGAATCATTTTTTTTTTTTTACTTTTTTTTTCACGTGCGGGTTGTGAAAAGTAAACATAATTGTAGTGGGTCGGGAATCGCAAACCTTTGCTGAACCACTGCTTTGTAAAAAATATTCTTTCTCTTTCCTTATGTCCAACGTATTTCTCCACCGCCCGTCTTTACTGTATTACTGTGTGTGGCTACTAATCTATTAGGTGATCTGTCACACTGATTCCCCACGACATTAAAAAAAGTTTTTCTTTCTATAGTGTTGACTGCACCCTCCACCCCTATTTATATCTCTCGAACCTGCACTGTTTTATTTTTTTTTTCGTTTCATTATTCTGACACACCCCCACACCCCACCCCCCCCCCCAAACAGATCCGCTTCCTGTACCGCCACATCCACTCCGTCCACCACCGCTACAGCAGCCCCTTCGTCTGGGTCACTCAGTACCTGCACCCCTGGGAGCTGGTCGTTGTCGGCTTCTTGACCACCACCAACACGTGGTTCTTCAACTCCCACCCGCTGACGGTCTGGAGGTGAGTAGAAACGGTCCTGCGCCTGCTGCGCGTGTGTGAATTTGTATGTAGCTGATTGTGGGGTGGGGGGAGGGTGATGGCTCATTAATTTGCGTTGAACGATGAGTACACTATATACATATATATATACACATACATGAAAAGACACATCCCAAAATCAAGGGGTTTAAAAGGCAGAGCGTCATGTAGTTTGAGTGCTGCTATGTTTGCGCATAGAGTGTGTTATCGTGTGTCTTTGAATGTGTCAATACGCGTTTTAGTGTTTAAGCCTGTTTGCGTTGGTATTTCTTCTAGGTTATGTGTGTTTATCTTCATGTTTGTCTGTGTGTTTGTAGGTATGTTATTGTGTCGTCGTGTTTGTGTGTGTGTGCGTGTGTGTGTGTGATTGTATCTCCACGATCACGCGCATATAC
Source organism: Bulinus truncatus (assembly GCA_021962125.1). Classification (NCBI taxonomy): domain Eukaryota; kingdom Metazoa; phylum Mollusca; class Gastropoda; family Planorbidae; genus Bulinus; species Bulinus truncatus. The sequence continues at coordinate 16,263,884 of JAGDYQ010000002.1, forward strand.
AATATACGGGCCTCATCCGGCCGGACCATTGAATCCGGACAGCCACTCATTTCAGAATACTGGCGGCCCTCGACTTTCGCACATAATTTGTTCCTGAAAGTGTGTGGCGAATGTTGAATGTTCGAAAGTAGAGGGAAATAAAACGTATTTACAAAAATATTAATAACATAAACAGTACATAACGAACTAAATCACTTTCAAAATGGCGATCATGACATTACAAATGCGATTGCTTCGGGAATAACAAGGGCGGAGAAAGACTTGGTATAGACCGGAAATTCCGTAGACTGGGTATACGGAAACAGTCGGAATTACTGAAAGTGCTTCACTAGCGCTTTTATGGGCGATTCTAAAAATACATTTAAAAAAATACATTTTTTAAAAATGTTCGAAATAGCGAATTGTGCGAAAGTCGAGGGTCGCCTGTATACAGCACAGCACTAGTTAACTATGCCAAATTACCCACTTAATGAAGTATTATAATTTCAAAACATTAATCATGGTAGTCCATGACACAGTCATCGTGCAAGAACGAGAAATCCGCTAAACTCGTCAGATAGGAGACATGGTCGCCAAAGCGATTTACTTCTACGTGCAAATGTACCACCACTTTGAATTAAAGGCCAATAACTCGGGACGAATATAGTTTTGTTACTTCCCTTATCCCACATCCATTACCACAAAATGATACATATTGTTATGTCACCATTATTGAGCTGATAACCGATCTGTGTCTATCCTTGGTAAGCGTGAATATGATCGTAGTTACAGGCTATCAAACAATACTATCAAAGAATACTATCAAACAATACGTATCTCACATTTAAAAAAAAAATAAATAAATAAAAGATAAACAGGATTCACTGGTTACTGTGTTGAAGGGCATAAACCATGGGTACACAAACACACACAAACACACACACACACACACACAAACACACACACAAACACACACACACAAACACACACACACACAAACACACACAAACACACACACACACAAACACACACAAACACATACACACACACGCGCGTGCGCACACACAAGGAAGCAATGTAGTTCATGTTATTAAATCACATTAAGTAGATCCGCGATTGATTCAAGTTTAACAATTCGCCTAATGGCTAAATAAACTAAACATACATACATGTGTCCAGATCCGTTTATATGGGGGTGGGGGGGGGGTGGGGCGAGCAAGGCGGACTCCTGTGCCCCAAATTTCTTCCTTTACTGCCCAAGTGGGGCTCCCTGTTGAGACTATCAATTTGAACACTTGTCATGCACCCCCCCACCACCACCACCACCCACCCTCCCCCGCATGATTTAATTACCTAACAGTTTGTGGATAATAGAGATATCCTCATTTTCAAAGATTTTTTTTTATCTACGCAGTATTTGCAAGCGGCGCCCCTTCTCATTGGGCTCCAAATGTTACTTTGCATAGGGTCGGGGTCTCTTTTTGTGGGGGCAGAGATTCAATCGCCTCGCCCCCTTTCCTCCTCCCCAAAGATTCAAGATTTCTTTTTTTTTTTTGCTTTTTTTTTTTATAATTCTCACAGTTATGAGTAAGTTAACCGAAATTCAGTTAAAGAGTAATATTTATGAAATTTTCACTGACCGCGCTTGTCATCATCATCAACGTCCATTTTTGCTACCATGTTTCTTTCTCGAAAAATGCGACAGCTCATTAAGAAACTGGCATAAATACCGTCAGATACATGAAATTGAATAAGAAATCGTCTGGGGGGGGGGGCTTCATGTGTGGGGGTGGAGGTGGAAGGGTTAGTGGGGGGATGGGCGTGCTGGTATAAGCTGTAATTTGATCTTCTGATTGTGAGGTATTTATTCAGCAGTTAAATAGCGTAATCTGCCACAATCTATTGACTACTGCTCTACTCGCAGCTCTCCATTACTTTTAAAACCACCGACTTAACCAACTGGACCATTGTTTTAGCCCACTGGACCACTGACTTAACCAACTGGACCACTCACATAACTAACCAGACCACTGACTTAATAGAGTAGACCACTGACTTATCCAAGTGGACCACTGACCTAACCAACTGGACCACTGACTTAACAAACTGGACCAATGACTTAACCAACTGGACCACTCTTTTAGCCAACTGGACCACTGACTTAACCAACCGGACAACTGACTTGATAGAGTAGACCTCTGACTTATCCATGTGGACCACTGACCTAACCAACTGGACCACTGACTTAACAAACTGGACCACTGACTTAACCAACTGGACCACTCTTTTAGCCAACTGGACCACTGACTTAACCAACCGGACAACTGACTTAACAAACTGGACCACTGACTTAACCAACTGGATCACTGACTTAACAAACTGGACCACTGACTTAACAAACTTGACCACTGACTTAACCAACTGGACCACTGACTTAACAAACTTGACCACTGAATTAACCAACTGGACCACTGTTTTAGCCAACTGGACCACTGACTTAACCAACTGAACCACTGACTTAACAAACTGGACCACTGACTTAATTAATTGGACCACTGACTTAACCAACTGGACCACTGACGTCAAAGTGCTTTAATTTTCATTATCATTTATTTCTCAGCTACATGTTGGTGAGCATAATCGTCAGCGTGGAGGCGCACATCGGGTTCGATTTCCCGTTCCTCCTGCACAACCTCGACCCGACCGGCAACATCGGCGGATCCCCCAAGCACGACATGCACCACCAGAAGCCGCTTACCAACTATCAGCCCTTCTTTAACCACTGGGATAAGCTGTTCGGCTCCTTCTGTCCACCAATGAGCGGTGGTGGTATCAAGAGCAAAGCTCTGCTGGTGTACGAGAGGCGAGCAAAGGACAGCAAGAAAAATCTTTAAAAACGTGCTAGTCCGGTAGTAATGATGGCATTCGTGTTGTATAACTGTTGAAAAGTATTACCTATACAACTACAAATAATAACAGATCATAAACAATAAATAAAGGATAAATATTAACTTTAAAAAATCATAATAAAACATACAAAATATTAGTAAAATAAAATCAAACATAGAAAATTAAATATAAATAATGAAACCGAAAAGTCATTGCCAGTTGACTAAAAATAAATCAATAAATCATTAATTTGAAAAAAAAAATCTTTGTTTCATTCACAGGCTAATTCATAAACTAGATTAATTTAATTTTCCAGTATTATCATTTGACATTAATTTCACCATGGGCATAATTTTACTTCTGTCATCATATACTTGATACAATTTCATTTTGAGATAACTCATATTATATACTTGATAAAATTACATTTATTACGTTTTGAAATAACTCATTTTTATGTCTATATATATATATAAGTTTTTGGGTTGAAATCGTGTTGTCAACATTCTGAATGCAAATCTCCCTACTTTTGTAATTCCTGCATGACGCCATGTTGGTTAATACTGACGAATAGCAGGCTTTCCTTTCTGACGTCTGCTTGTTTGTTTGTTTTACCAGCTACCGGCCGATATGAAAGTAGGCTAGAGGTTCTATTTAGAAATATAAAAAACAAATGTGGATGTTAAAGCACGGGGGAGGGGGTGTTGCTGATGTATGTTAGCCAGCTTCATGACGCTGCAGTAACCAAACTGCGGTCGATGAGTTGATGTACCATTGGTGACTCATTGGTCAGTTGAGTTACATTAAACTACTCCATATTTCATGAGTACAAAATTAGAACCATCAGTATTTTTGAAACAATGCAATTAAAACTTAATCAATGCAATTATATTTTTTAAATCAATGAACTTGTATTACATATATTATCGATCGTTTGTGCAAAAAAAGCTGTTTTGTATTAATATTAAATTATATTTTGACTTTTTTTTATATAATGTTTTGCATATTTTTTTTTATACTTTGTGATGATGTTTATTAAAAAAACATATTTTATGGCGCAACGTTTTTTTTTATTTTTTATTAATAGAATCACACTACAGTGTACCTGTATTTAGTAGTGTACCTGTATGTAGTAGTGTACCTGTATTTTAATTTTGTTTTGCTTCCGATTAATACCATGAGACAAGGGAGCTAATGCATATAAATTAGTAGCTTGGATAGGAATTTATTTTTTTCTCTCCCCTGTGCGAGTCCCCAGTTTAAATGAAAATGGTAAAGTGGGGGGGGGGGGGGAGGGGGGAGGTCAGATGAAGTTTATATTTCATCCGACAGTTAGCCATGCCATATTAGGCCCAACTTGGGGGGACAGTGGGGTTAGCACCATGCCCGGCCACCCTTTGACCCCACTTTCCAACTAATGTCAAGTACCTATTTTAAAAAAAAGGCTGGTTAGTCTTGTGGAAATTGCACCGGAACGTCAACAGAATCCCGAGGCTCGTTCACTGTCGAGGGATCCACACCGCCATGGGCGTATTCCTGGGGGGGGGGCCACGGGGGGCATTATGCCCCCACCCCTACATTTTGAAAAAATGACATATAAGAGGGGGGCATTTGCCCCCCCCCCCCTACATTTAAAAAAAAAATTCATAAAGTTGTTATTTGTCCCCCCCCCTGGAAAATTTTTGCCCCCCCCCCTGGAAAAATTCCTAGCGACGCCCATGCACACAGCACGTCCAAACGTTTCCCTAAACATTATTGGGATTCGATCCACGGACCTAACAGTACTCTGTTACCTGAGCTTCACAGTAATCAGGGGCGCAACCAGTATGTTGAAGTTGGTAGGGTCCAAAATATTAGGGAAGATGCAAATTGGTATGTCTCGCCCCCCCCCCCCAAATTTTGGTAGGGTCGAAAACCAGTGGCTCGATTTTTGGTAGGGTCCGGACCCGCACGACCCGTACATCGGTTGTGCCCATGACAGTAATGCATGCTAAACTGTGCAACACACTCTTGCCCCCCCCCCCCCCCCCAACTGAAATATTTTACAAGCACGGTAAAGGATCCGTTGCAACACCTTTTAGTCTGCTGGGTATAGGAAATAATTATAGAAAAAGAAATACATTTGAAAATGTGACTCGTCTAGATCACAGGGTGTTGTGTACCAGTTCACTTTCGGCTGAGCAGTTCACACAAAACCTGCTTACACAAAGAAAAATGCTTGCATAATACATATCTGCATAATACATGATACAATGTACCAGTGATGCATGCTTACATAATAACTGCGTAGGCCTACACAATAATTGTTTTTTTTTTTACATAGTAACTGCGTACACGAGAACTGCTTACATTATAACAGCTTACAGAGTAACGTCAGGGAAAAAGAACAGATAGCTAGGGGGTAATGGGGGTAATGCGTTAAGAGGTTCTCAGAACAAAGGCTTCGGGTTGACATCGGGGGCCCGTAGCGTGCGGGCGGGGGCTGCCAGGGGCCGAGTCCCCTGTGTTTTGTCTGGCCCCCCTCTGCTTGTTTGCTCTACTTAGTAACATTTATTTCCTGCTTCCCCCCACCCCGCTATTAGCCTGGCCCCTGCCGTAGAATTTTCACACTACGTGGCTGGGCCGATATAACCTTCAGTTTGAGAGTCGCTTGTATATTGCCTGCATGAAATGTGAATGAGGACAGCAGTGGTGGTGGTGGTGGAGGTGAAATTTTTTGAAACTGTTGGGGGGGGGGGTACCTGTAACCTAAAACTTGTAAAAAGAAAACAAACTGCTGGCAGTCTTACTAAGTATTTCAGTGGCGGGGACCGGGTTAGAAAACATTGGTCGTCAGCATACAGCAAGGGGGGCGGGGATTCTAAAAAATTCGATGTAGCAATTGTAAAGGCCTGCTCGCCGTTGGGCATTTATAATGGCCCAACAGATAAGTCTAATAATAATGTAGTAATAACCAGTGCTCGATTTAAGTAAAAAAAAACCAGTGCCGGGAATGAAAAAAAAAAATTTCTGCAGAGCCTGGGGATACATGTCTATGATTTTATACCCGTCGGGGGATTATATTAGCAAAAGCGGAGCCGGGGATGACAGGTCTCAGTGCCGGGAATATCCCCGCGGTAAATCGAGCCCTGGCAATAACCAATACTAGCAATTATTATTTAACCAAAATCAAATGGAACAAAAAAAATGAACACAGATAGGTCAAGTCTTAGCTAATGGAGACGGTCAGTCACAGCGCCTCTAACAGCCGCCACACGTGTCCACTCGTAGATAATGGACAATCATCCCCCCTCCCCCCGGCCCACTAGTTAACCACTCAACTACCCCCCCCCCAAAACCCACCATCAACCCACCTCCCAACACAAATATCGACTTTAAAAAAAAAAGACTATAAATCTCCATCTCTCCAACTATCTGGCACCACATTCACCATCATCTGGCCGGTCCTTCGAGAACAGTGCTGTAGCTACAACAACAGCATCACACCTCTCTCCTTTGCGTCGTAGGCCACCTCCCTCCCCCTGCTCACCCTACCCCCTCACTCCTCTTTTCTCCACCACGCGCTTGTCATCCTTATCCGTATCATATGACGTACCTCGAACCAAAAGCGCAAAGAAAACAACAACGGGAGAAGGACTTAAAAAATAATCTCAACTAAAGTTTTTCGTTGGGCGGGGACTGGCGCCAAAAAATCTGATAGCTCCTCCCACACGAGCGCATTATAAGACCATAGCCAATGTCTGGAATCGTGTTCCGTTCTTTTGACTGACAGGGGTCTTGTAAAAGAGTTCGCAAAGAACATAAGTTGAAATAAAAAAAAAAACAATAAGCACAATAGAAGAGGCGGAATTCTAAAGATGAATATGTCTTGTAGACTAGAGCCGCCATGTGTAGGGAATGTTGATAAGATTCACAACTTTGTTGTGTTCATGGAAGTATTTTTCTGATAATAGAACAACTTTAAAACAATCTCGGAGTTTCATCTAAACGTGGCCATGGTCATCAGCCTGTGGATGCATTCTTAAAGATGGAAAACAAATGAATACAGTTTAGAAACTATAAAGTCAACACAGATTCACGGAATTGAACTGGTTATGATTCCATTGTTGGATTTAATTATTTTTTAAAAAATATTTATTAAAAGATTAATTTGTATTCGAATTCTTTAGAAAACCTGTTGAGTAAAATCGATTGTCTGAAGTAAATGTCATTGTGCAGACAGAATCTGAATTTTAACAACATTCTACAATAGGGTAAGTTGATTTAAATGATTTCAAAGAGTATGCCTCTATCTATCTATCTATTCATCTATCTATCTATCTATCTATCTATCTATCTATCTATCTATCTATTTATCTATCTATCTATCTATCTATCTATCTATCTATCTATCTATCTATCTATCTATCTATCTATCTATCTATCTATCTATCTATCTGTCTGTCTGTCTATCTATTTATCTGTCTATCTATCTATCTATCTATCTATCTATCTATCTATCTATCTATCTATCTATCTATCTATCTATCTATCTATCTATCTATCTAATTATCTATCTATCTATCTATCTATCTGTCTGTCTGTCTATCTATCTATCTGTCTATCTATCTATCTATCTATCTATCTATCTATCTATCTATCTATCTATCTATCTATCTATCTATCTATTTTATCTATCTATCTATCTATCTATCTATCTATCTATCTATCTATCTATCTACATGTTCTATCTATCTATCTATCTATCTATCTATCTATCTATCTATCTATCTATCTATCTATCTGTCTGTCTGTCTGTCTGTCTGTCTATCTATCTATTCTATCTATCTATCTATCTATCTATCTATCTATCTATCTATCTATCTATCTATCTATCTATCTATCTATCTATCTATCTATCTATCTATCTATCTATCTATCTATATCTATCTGTCTGTCTGTCTGTCCATCTACTCTATCTATCTATCTATCTATCTATCTATCTATCTATCTATCTATCTATCTATCTATCTATCTATCTATCTATCTATCTATTATCTGTCTGTCTGTCTGTCTGTCTGTCTGTCTATTTATCTATCCTCTCAATTTACATTTTTATATCCAGAGTTGGATTTGACCGTGGGTACACTAGGGCGCGCCTACTAAGGCCCCGACTCAGGATGGGGCCCCCGAAAGGGAAACTTTATATTGTTTTATTATTTTCTCTGTCTCTTTTATAAAAAAAGGAGGCCCATGAAATGTCTCTTCGACCGGGGCCCCAACTGACTTAAATCCACTTCTGTTCATATTCAAAATCTTTAAGAAAAGGGAAAAGACATTCAAAGAAACAAAAAAAAAAAATATCACAGTTTTCTATTCACTAGGCTTTCGACTGGACATGACGTCTGAGGAAATGCCGGACAGTCGCAACAATACTCCAGATTTCAAAACTTCCGGCACCCCTAAATAGTCACCTGCGTCAGAAGTGAGGGCCCAGACCAACTCGGGGCCCAGGACGTCGTCTTCGGCAGACTGTCTTTCTCCATCGATAGCATTTTGTCCGTTCCTTTTAAGGCCGGATGCTTTAGGGGCGAGTAATTCTACATTAACTGACCAGTGTCCGGGTCATGTTCTTGCCTCGATTCGAGAGTGAATAAAGACTTAAAGTGCCCCGCCCGCCCCGCCACTGTTCAGTAAGCAGGAAGGTACATATGTATGCTCATTTTTAGATTCGAAACGGCATGATATACCGGAAGAGATATGATTAAGCGGGAAAGTCAAGAAACGGTCCGCAAGACGAAAATGACTATACGGAAAGATAACGTCGCGGATAGCGAGAATCGATGTCAAAGACAAAGGGACGATTATGATGAGAAAACCTCGATGTCGATACCGACGACTTAGACGTTAGGCACAGAATCAAGAAGTCCCTCACCATATGACGCGGTTATACCTAAGCCTTGACTGTCGGACTTCGTATTGGGAGTTCTTCATCCTCTTCATCGGACTCTGCCAGCAAATATGGCTTTGGCTGCAGTCGGTCAGCGATGGGAAAGTCCATCTTCGAACACGCCGCTTCTATGCAGTCAGTAGATCATATCAGGGTTTTCCGCCGTCGCTAGGCACCCTTTTCCGCCTCCGGCGCCAATAGAGTGGATTGCACGGGGGGTGGATGAATGTCATGCGCTGGACTATAGGTGAGTTTGACTGTCCCTGATTACATTTTTTACTTTAGAGGTATATGATGGCATGTTTATCATTATTTTTAAAAGATTATTTTTATTTTTAAAAGATTGTTTTTTTATATTTTTCAAAGAATGTTTTTATATTTTTCAAGATTGTTTTTATATTTTCTAAAGATTGCTCATATTTTTAAAAAGAAAAGTAAATCTGCTCATCGACTGAAAGTATATTAAGGACATGGTCCATGTGGAACATTTTGAAGCGAAAGGTTATGGTAAATCGATACCCCGGCCCAATGCGCAATGATGACTGAAAATTCTGAGGCCGCTCGGCCTTCTTCAAAATAAATAAACAAATAAATCGAAAAATCCATTAAAAAAATCAGAGACATAAAGAAATTACATTTCGCAATATAACTAAAGGGGGCACGAATCGGGATTGATTTGTCATCTTAAACTTTACTGACCTCGAGGCAATGTCATGTCAGCGTCGTTTCCCTCACACGGACCGTGGACTGGCTATTCGAAGGCTGTCTCGTTGGGAACTAGATGAATAGGTTCATGAGAAACTGTGACGAAATTGGTCAACTTATTGTTTTTACTATTACGACATCTATCGCTTTTTTCGGCGCCCTTCTTTTAGCCTGGCGTCCTTTGCAGCCGCATAACCGGCAGCACCCTTCCTTACGCCACTGACACCTGATTGCTTAAAAAGAGACATGGAGACACACTTGTATTTTTTAGCAAAGCGGTATATGCTTATATACGCTTATATATCCGATCTTTTCCTATTAAATACATGCATTCTTATATAAACGTGTTATTTCCCTGTTAAATACATGCATTCTTATATAAACGTGTTATTTCCCTGTTAAACCCATGCATTCTTATATAAACGTGTTATTTCCCTATTAAACACATGCATTCTTATATACGCGTGATATTTCCCTGTTTCTATAATTGACAATGTTTATAACGATACGGATTTAAATACCTCAGATGTTCGTATCTAGTTTCAGGACGGGCATGTCTGATTGTATTAAGTATAACAACCACAATTTCCCTATGACCAATATAGCATGCGTTTTTCACATGTTAAAATTACTTTTTAAAAAATAATACAATAACCAAGTAAACAAACAAACAATTGAAGACAATTAATTTCCCTTTAAAACTCTCAGGGTATGCTTTTAGTGGGGAAATAAAAATCAAGGAAATATGGAGAGAACTTATGTAGTCTATTACTTGATAAAGAAGTATATTCATGTCTCAATTCAACTGACAGCTGCTACTGGACTGGTGAATTATTTAACGCTCTATCGGGAAATTGTCAAACATAAAAATTTAATAATAAATGCACAGTAAAAAAAAAAAGATGTTTATCTGACAAGTAAAATACTCCGCGAGCAAATAATTATTCCGAATTAGTAGTTTCTTTAATAATGTACGTATTCGTACACCCTTAGATGTGTCGGTTTGTTTACTTTTACCGAAAAGTAGGTCGCCTTGTGTTCGTCTTGAGCAGGGCTTCTTAAACTATGGGTCGCGACCCCATTTGGGGTCGAGTAGCAAAATTCTGGGGTCGCGAGAGATTAAAATACAATTTAACAGAAAATGTTTTTTAAGTTGTAAAATATTAATTTATTTTTCTTTTATATTTGTATGGGGTCGTCAAAAAACTCGCAATCATAAATGGGGTCGTGAATTACAAAAGTTTAAGAAGCCCTGATTTTGAGTAATGTCATTTGTAATAAATATTGTGACAAGAATCATTGAATACGAGTTTAGTTTACATATAACTGAAGATAAAATATACATGAATATATATGAAAATAAAATTTGTCCAAAAGGTTGTTTATCTATCTATCTATCTATCTATCTATCTATCTATCTATCTATCTATCTATCTATCTATCTATCTATCTATCTATCTATCTATCTATCTATCTATCTATCTATCTATCTATCTATCTATCTATCTATCTATCTATCTATCTATCTATCTATCTATCTATCTATCTATCTATCTATCTATCTATTCATCCATCCATCCATCCAACCATCCATCTGTCTGTCTATCCACCTACCTACCTAAATACCTATATGTATAAATATTCGAAATTTGATTTTATCAATACGGCATAAGGGAATTATAATTTTTGATTTCTACATCGTTTTCATTAATCATAATTTAATTAGTCTGTGCGCCCCACCAACTCAGTTGTGTAAATAACACGTGTGCAGCCTGGGGCGTACTCTAATAATGGCGCCCTTTAGTCAGAATTCGAATGCCGTAAAAACAAAAACGAACAACTTGGAAACTGAGCTAAATAAATTAATGTGCCTTATAATACAAACACCCTTTGAAATTCGAAAGCCCGGAGTGTTATTGCTGCGTTTTTGTATTTTAGTCCTTTCGCATTGCTATTGTACCATCTTTCCGCCATTTGTAACATTATTTTGTATCTAATATTTTTTTTTTTTAGAAAATTTACTATTCGAACAATTTCAAAACGTATTAAGTTTCTATTCCGGGCTATCATGGCAATATACTTTCCCCAATCCCCGCCCCGACAACAGATAAAATGTCGCCCGTAGCGGACCCCCCTCCTCCCCCCCCCACCCCCCGGCCCAACCCATTTTAGTCACTGCGGCCATCCGTCGGTCGGTCTATTTATATGAGTTTGAGTGTGTGTGTGTTTACATAATGTATTATGTTATAAACAGTTAACCACAGTAAGAAAATGTTGACTGTAAACAATACGGGCATCATTGTAGCTGGCTCAAGACACTGTCCATCACTACTGTAAACTCAATTATTGTAATATGTTTTTTTTTTTTTTAAATTTGAAATTAACTGTGCTTGACTATATGCAAATATTTATTTATATCTACTGTAACAAAAAAAAAAACAACAACCAATGTTCACGCCCGTTACATTTATTTACGTCGATGTGTCGGGGATAAAGAAGATTTTAAAAGACAACAACAGCGTGACGTGGCAGTTGCTCCAGTTTTATTCAAGTCGTTGAAATTTAACTTGTCGCCGCCGTCACTTCAAACAGAAGAGCATCGCGGCTTACTTTTGCTTATTGCTGGACATACATTGTCGGTCAGATTTGTCAGCACTATTTTGACAGAGCTCAAAGCATCGCAGAAAAAAAAATATAGTTACTGACTAGTATACTTTATTGTTGTAAACATATCTAATCTTATGATAAAGTAATCAATCAGTTCATGCCACTTTGTCTCGTTTATTAATTCCGTTGAATTTTTTATTACCACACTCATAGGAATAGATTTTATGATGGGGGGAAAATAAAGCCAAATTTAGAAATGATCTCACTAGCAAAATAATGAACAAAGTAATTAAAGGCAGTTGGAATAGGAACGTAATTAAAATATTCTACCTTACTTTATTACACAATTATTTTTTGTTTATAAAAAATAAGGCGAAGGAATAATTTGAATGAAAAACAATGAAACAAACTAACCTTATTAAATCTACTACAATGAGGAATTCTTCTTCAGGTGCCATTTTATTACATTTAGAAATACTGCTGTACTCACCTGTACAGTTTTATTACATTTAGAAATACTGCTGTACTCACCTGTACAGTTTTATTACATTTAGAAATACTGCTGTACTCAACTGTACAGTTTCATTACATTTAGAAATACTGCTGTACTCAACTGTACAGTTTTATTACATTTAGAAATACTGCTGTACTCAACTGTATAAAAAAAAAACAACAAAAATAAAATACACCAGTAAAGAATCAACCGCTCTCTGGAATAATGTTAAAAATGAGTTACTACCAAGGCCGTAGTCCAGGGGTAGGGGGGCATGGGGGCTCGCAGCCCTCCCCCCCCAAATTAATTCTAAAAATCAAATTTTATTATAAAATATAATTTCTTTATCATTGCGTTCCAATTTTTTCTTATATAAAATTCCTCCGCACAACCCCCCGTAATCGCCGCCACACAGCCCCCCCTTCCAAAATAAAATCCTGGCTACGGCCTTGAGTTAGTACTATTAAAAAATAACTGCTCAATTAACTTATTTAAGCTTATACACAATTTTGTAAGTTGACGTTATTTTCTTTGTTCTACTGTAGCAAAATAAGTGAAAAGGTGCAAAACTGCAAGAGATCGCGAGAAATAATGAAATGTTTTCTTGTAGAGGGTGTTGATCCTGGCGAGTGATAAGTCAGTGATCAGTCAGTGAGATGATCCTGACATGTGGCATAAATAGACGATGCTATGATTTCTCGTAAGAAGGGGCGGATGTCAACGATTTTGTCTTTGTATTTTTTATTTTTTTAATTTAATCCATCAGTTAGCCATCTCCCCCCTACGGCGTCATAAGCATGACATTTCTTGGGGGGACAAAACCTTGAGTTCCTTACACCACGACAAGTGGGCGCGTTTAGGTGGTCAAGTTTTATGGGTTGAGAGGTCCACCCGGGAGGTAAGGGTGGGGCAGTTACTGTGTTGACTCTTAAGCGATTGCCGACTGTGTTACGCGACGGAACTATTTTTTTTTTGCGTGTGGCGATGGAGTGTGGCTGGGGCAGGACAAGATCACATTCTCGCACATGGAATAGGTCAAGGCGGCCGTGGACTGATACAGGCGGGTACCTTTTGTAAAATTTGATGTCCAGATCTAGTTACTTTTTTGTATTACCCACTAATATCAGAGACGCAATCGATGGATTAGAAGATCTGAACATAATATGTTTTCTTTTTTTTTGAAGTAAGTAAAGTCAAGTTCAATTATATTAAGATGGTAGTAATACTGCTGTACTGGAAAAGTTACACCCTAACGGGCCACGGGGCAGACTGAAGAGTAGAATTCAGCCGTTTCTGTACCTCGGCATATGGAGGGGTCGTGTGGTTAGCACAACGCCCAGCCACCTTTTCTAAAGTCAACTTAAAGTCAGGTACCCATTTAAAGCTGGGGTGGACCTGTGGACGACTTGGAAACACATTTTCACCCGGTACCACATGGTTCTCGCTGAGGATCGAACCCTGTGACTCTCTGGTCGACAGTCGAGTATCTACACCACTCGGCCACCCGTAGGATCAGACGTAAATCTAGATATAGCATGAGCATATTTCATCAACCCGGATAATAATTCGGAGAGATGGTGATAGGAGTAAACGTTATCGGTGACATTCTGAGGCTCATATTTCGATTATTGTTGAGCCGTAAAGTGTTCGGATTGTCGATCGGAAGATCACAGACTCGATCCGCGTAAGTGGGCAAGGTCTAGGTGAAAGTTCCGTACTTGAGTGACGACGCGCTATATAAGAGCAAAAAGTAACCTACCAGAACGTTTCGAGTTCAAGTCCTCGTTAATGTTAAAAATATATATATTTTTTTATCTCTTGAGGACGCAGTCCGTGTTAACACGATTTCTATGTTGTCTATGCCGTCTATGTTGGTAATTATTGACGTTAGCCAGAGATTCTTGCACAGTGGTCCCCTTCCCCCTTCCCCTCCCATTCATCATCCGATTTATATAAATAATAGTGGTGTCGGTTCTGTGTTCAATCGTAAGTCAAGAATTAATATAATATCCAGCTTAAAATCGTCAAATCGTAAACTATAGTAACATAAATTATAAACAAAAAAAAAAATTGGCTTTAGCTCGAAACCTGTGTAATAACCTGAGCCTACGGATTGGAAGCCTAAGGGGATATAACTCTATGCAAAGGTTTTTGCAGGGTACAACCAGTACATTGCTAATAGTTAGAAAGAAGTAAAGGTCTATTGTATGTTAAAACAAGGAAATCGAGATCCTCGTTCTTCAATTTACTAATTAACACCCAGATTTATGCATTTTTCGTGAAAATCTCCACTTAGTGGTCACTAGTAAATTAAGAAAATTTCTGAACATAAAGGATTTTTTTTTCATCAAAGTAGGTCATTATATTCTATTTGCCCACAAGATTGATATTATACAGATTGGGCAAGCCCCGTTTGGGAACCATGTTTTTATCGCGCGCCATCAATGATATTTACTGTCATCATTTAGAATATGTTATCTTTAGTGTCTATATTATAAAGCTTCTAAAAATCCATGAAACTCATGGAATTAAAATATATTATCGCTTTTTTACATTTATATGTTAAATTGACAAAAAAACAACAAAGAGGTGTAAATAGGTCTGTGTGTTTTTATGAATTTAAAGTGTCATTGGAAAAAAAGTTAATAACAACAATGGCGCGAGAGTTTTTAACACAAAACCGATGACTGTCTGTGTAATATATAATCTGTGTATTTCACCTTATGTAATTTGTAAGAAGAAAATGAAATGGAAGATTTAGCTGTGGCTGCCGTACGCTTTAGTACTAAGTGTCAGTTTCTAAAAATAGCTCGCCTAGACCCTTGCTGTCCGTGATGCAGGAATTTTACTTATATACACAGCTCACGCTGACCTCTGACCCATTCCAGCAAAACAAGCGCGCCAATGGTCCCGTCTGCTATTAGCTGTCCTTTCCTCACTGTAAAATTAAAAGGTGTTATCGTATCCCGACAGGTGAATTAGAATGGGCTGAAATAGCAGTAACAATGAACGGGGTGGGTTGGGGTGGGGTGTGGGTGTGGGTGGAGGGAAACTTCCATTACTTTATATGCCCAGACACTAGCCAATCCGGGCTATGTTTGTCATGTGATTGCAAGTTTCGAGAGTGATGTAAACTGCGCTCGATGCTCCTAACTAAGAAACTTCCCCCCTGGCAGTGGCCTTAATCAATGGGAGGGGGGAATGGCGTTACGGAGCATAATGCCCCATGTCACATTAACGGGCTCCAGGGGGAAGAGTGACTTTTTTTACTACAAAAAAAAAAGATAAAAAAATTAAAAGTAAAAAAGCGGATTTTATCTAAAAGTAGTTTCGCATATTAAAAAAATAATCTTTAGTTATTTTAAAAAGTGTTGGAATGGGACAGATCACATAAAGTGTGACCACCGAGAAAGGTACAAATAATTTACCGGGGGGGGCCCGTATAAAAGGAAACAACACAATAACAACAATAGCGAAGCAGTGGTCAGAGGACGTTATTAAGCCGTCCGGGTAAAGAAGTGGATGAACCAATTCTCTACTAGAGACCATGTTGGGCAAAGCGTTTATATTTTAAAAAAAATCCTTCGATTTGCAGTATTTCCCGCCCACAACATCTTGAAGGGCCCCATTACGATAATCAAATTTACACGAGTATCTTTATTTCACCCGTGTCTGTATTTCCGAAGGCTGTCCCCCCAAACAAAAGGCATTCGTCCAGGGCCTCTCATACCTAAATCCACCCTTTCCCACTTCCCGTTTATTTAACCGCTACCTTAACCCATTTTAATTTATTCATTAAGAAACGGTTACATTGTAAACATGTTTACGTATGTATATGTATATCGATAAAGAATGAAATGCTTGTGTGTAAAGTGGGGGTAAATATCATGCCAAATTTTGACTCATTCAACACAAAAAAAGAATAATTCAGCAACAAATGCATGAATGATGTATGGAACAAAATGTAAATTTAAATGATTGAAATTATGACTAGATTAGGACACACTCTATTGTGGCACGGAAGAATTTATTATTGGTCAATTGGTCGATTATTATGATCCGTTAGCTTAAGTGAATTCTTCGATGTCATATGCAGTAGACGACAGTCAATATCGATTACGGCCTGGTTCTATGAATGCATGAGCTATTCGCTTACACTTCGTCAGGGGATTTATGTTTTTTTTAAGTTAGAGTGGAGTCAGTTTTATATTCATTTTTAAAAAAAAAAATAACCAAGGATTGGTGGGTAGAAGAACTTGCTGACTTCCCCTTACGGCTATTTGTCTTGCTTACTCATTCTAGATAATGGCTCCAAGGCTTTCATAAAATCCTTGAGTTCTGACCAGTTTTGCGTGAATAGCACATTCTTTAAGTCTGGAAAGGACCCCCTTCCTGTCACCCTCCATAGCTACGCCACTGGTTCCAGACACCAGTTCGGTCGCCGCCCCCCCCACCCCCTATTTCCCCTACATCTAATAAATTCGTGAATGCCGATGTTATTAATCAGCCAACATTGAATAAATATTACCCACTATTTTTCTATCGGCCCTTTTTATGTGAATAAGAGATTGTAGCCTTGACCCGTCATTGTCACATTCCCAAGAAGCTCCCTCTGACGTCATGGTAGCGCATGACCACGCCGTCTCCAACCGGACAATGACTACAGCCTGGACATACCGTCCATGTGCTCACGTGACCAACAGGGGGACAGCGACTGCGCAGAGAGCACTTCATCACGACCACCACTTGGTAAGAAATCAACTCAAGAAGGCAATGACTCCACCCCCACCCCACCCACAGACGCGTAATAAAAAAAAATACGTCCACTAAAAAGTGATATATATATACATACATGTTGTAATTATGGATTTTTTGCGGCCATCTCAAAAGATGGGACATCCCGTTCCCGTTCTTAAATCCGCCTTGCCGACCTCCCCTTTTCATTTTTGTCACACGCCAGAGCTGTCTCCAGCTAGTCCCTACCTAGACCCTGTACCAACTTGGGCCCTTCTGATCACATGCTCTCACTAATCGCTATTTTATAATAGACTTTTAATAAGTAATAAAATTTGTAATATTGATAAAACAAAAAAGACGTATTAGTGCAAAAACATTTCAATAAAAAAATTATATTAATTATATATATATATATATATATAGATGTATATAATGCTTCTTAAAATATACTCATACCCAAAATAAAATATTATTTTACTATATTATATAAGCGTGTCAAAGTGGTGAATTATGAACCACTGGTCAGTCGCCGAAAAAGATGATGTAATAACTTGATGGAGAATATTTACAATTCATTTCAGTTAACCTTTTTTTTCCTTTTTCCGATGGATGTAAAAAAAAGAAAACAGCTTCTTGGAGGGCCTGAATCCCGTGAAACAGTCATGTTTCTTGGTGGGCCTCGAATGGTATAATCTCGAGAATTCCAGCCAGAAATAATAGGATTATTGGTTTATATTCGTTCTTTTCACTAGTTTCTGTCACATTAAGATAAAATCTACAACCGCCAGCAGCTTTTAATTTGAAAATGTGTTCCGCCCCAACTCCTTTCCCCTCGATTGTATAAAAATAACAATAACATATTATAAAATAGTTGCCAGAACTCAACACTAATATCTTTTGTAGAGTGTTTTATCGCTCACTTTATGCTCACATTACATTGATCCATCTACTCTCTTTCTCTCTCTGTCTCCTCCTCCAGGTGTTACACTTCACATCTACTCAAAAAACAGATTCTTATTTTTTCCCCTTTTTATTGGCCCCTGGGCCTGCTGCTCATCCCCAGACTGGTCTACGTGATAATTTTTATAACTATAACATTTACATTATCCATCCGGTTTAACGAGGCGACCCTGGCGAAAATGAGAGAAAGTGTCTCACCAGTTTTATCACCTGTAACCTGCCCGCGGGTACTTCACTGCCAGAATCCCGCACATATCTGTTTTCTTGTTTTTTTTGGTTTTTTATTATTTAAAAAAAAAAATTCCATTCCATCTGACCCCCTTAAGTTTATTTACACCTGGCCAGACGTGATGTTAGCCTTGGACGGCAGACAATCTTAGTTATTTTGGTTATAAAAGTGGAAATAAAATAATAAAAAAGTTAAAATCATCTCTCCGCGTTTCACACGTTCGCAAATAAACTTCACATCAAAGGATTATTTTTGAGAGCTCATATATTTTTTTTAAACTTTCAGATGGGGCGCGAATGAGAGGAAGAGGTGCAGGGCGTCCTTCACCCACGCTCAGGTGTATGAGCGGGAGAGGAGGTTCCCCCATCAGAGGTACTTGTCAGGGCCGGGAGGGCAGAGCTGGCCCAGTCGCCGAAGTGACAGAGACCCAGGTGAGTGTACCATCGAGCACTATCCATCTGTCTATCTACTTGGCTACTGTCATGCATAGCATTCTCTCTCATTCTCTGTACATGTAATTGCATGTTTGTTTATATCTCTGTATATAACTGTATGTCTGTTCACTTCAATGCATGTAATTGCTTGTCTCTCTACTTCTCGCACATGTAACTGTCCTCTTCTTCCTGTGTGATTGTATGGTGAGTATGGTATATGCTTTGTACCATTGATAACTATTTATCAATACTAAGTGTATTTAGACATTCAATATGTATTTATATGGTTCTATTATTTAAAGTTTCCCAGATTAAAAAGAAGAAAGCAAAAAAAAAAAAAAAAGAAAAGACAGACATGCTCAGACCCCTAGCCGTTATTCTTTAAACTATAATTGTTTTTTTTAACTTTTGATATTTTGTGGTTAAGCAATAAAGCCTTCCTTCCCCTGCTAGCACCAGTAGGATATTTTAAAAATAATTGTATCCGATCCAGTGACTCTCAAAGTGTGACAATGGACTCACCAGATTCAAAGTGGATCCACAAAGGTTTTAATAATTGGGCTTAATCAAGATTCCGCCCAATTAGTAGTTTGCTTTTCTGTTTCTTTTTTTACATGTGGGGAGAGAAATTCGAACGTGTAATTTCTTTTTAAGGTCTTTAATCATATACTTTTAAGAATGACCGAATGAATCCAATGTCTAACGTAAATTCGTAACATTTCACATTATATTTCGTTTTGCCTATAGTAATCCGTTCAACACACCCCTTCACAGTAAACCATTATTGCTGAACATTGACCAACTGAACAATGTCGCACTATTGTTTCCATTTGTTATAACCGCCTACATTGTCTCCCGCAGGTGAAGATCTCGGTTCCAGAATAGACGCCAAGACCAAAAAATGCCACTCAGCTGCACGAGGAACAGATGCTGGCGGCCAGACTGCCAAGAAAGCGGCCGTGATATTGCTGGTCAAGGCAGGACGGGAAGAGACTGGTGAGCAGAGGGACTACATGTGGCTCTCTCCTCTACTCCCAGCTGCTTAACGTCACCCCCGGGTACAACTATGTGTATTATTTTTGAAAACCTTTGAAATATTACATGATTAAGTATAAAAAGCTATTTAGTGTTAGGAAAAGGGTTTTTGAAATTTGAGTTATTCTCGGTGGATGCGTTATGATATGACGTGCCCAGACGACGCAAGGATCATGTCGCAGACAAAGAAAGTTTCAACTTAAAAAAAAAAAGAAGAGACATATAGAATTGTTGTGATATCAACTTAAAATCTGACGGATGTCTCCTTGTTGTTCTCTACTGGGGTGCCCATAAGTTGAGGGGCACATAGCTCATCCGGCGGACTTCCGGGAATGCCTGGGCTGCAATGAATGGCGATGGATTCAGACCTTACCTCCAGATCGTGTGACGGGACATGATTCTCAATGCATCTCGATCGGTGGACGTGTGGATCTTTTCGCAAAGAGCAAATTAGTTTCCATTATAATTATGAAAAAGAACTTAGCATAAGAAGAAAGATGACTGAAATTATGAAAGTAAATTGATGTGCCATTTTATTGTTCTTATTAGTGTTATAGGGTTAGCTCATCGAGTTCTGAGCCAAATAAAATTGACTCTAAACTTCAGCTTTAAATATTATCCTTATATAAAGCTGTTT
>JAGDYQ010000002.1:16285017-16457196 GCA_021962125.1 Bulinus truncatus
ATCTATTATTATATGACATAATTTAAAAAAGAATATGGTTGTGTTTAGCACTGCCTTATACAAATGAAAAAAACAACAACAAAATATTACTAATAATGAATGAATACATATAAATGTACAAAAACAAAACGAGTTACAATAAAATATTCAAAAGTTATATCAATTATTTTTAGCATTGGTGACTTCAATTGACACCAGTTATGTATTGCAGTGTTTTTGCTGTTGTCGTCCAATGACATATACATACTATACCCATATGGTGCCTCCATGACGATGCGCCATCAATAATGGGTGTTTATCTAGATCATGGGTCGGCAAACCTTTTTGAGTCGCGGGCCACATTGGGTTCATAAATTTGACAGGCGGGCCGACCAAGAGAAGATGCACTGACCAAAGCCGTCATAACGAAAGAGGCTAGTGCTGTGCTGTATACAGGCGACCCTCGACTTTCGCATTACTTTCAGTTATTTCGAACATTTTTAAAAAATGTATTTTTTAAATGTATTTTTAGCATCGCCCATAAAAGCGCTAGTGAAGCACTTTCAGTAATTTCGACTGTTTCCGTATACCCAGTCTACGGAATTTCCGGTCTATACCAAGTCTTTCTCCGCCCTTGTTATTCCCGAAGCAATCGCATTTGTAATGTCATGATCGCCATTTTGAAAGTGATTTAGTTCGTTATGTACTGTTTATGTTATTAATATTTTTGTAAATACGTTTTATTTCCCTCTACTTTCGAACATTCAACATTCGCCACACACTTTCAGGAACCAATTATGTGCGAAAGTCGAGGGCCGCCAGTTTCTGAAATGAGTGGCTGTCCGGATTCAATGGTCCGGCCGGATGAGGCCCGTATATTGTAATTTGACTACAGGCTGGTCTAGACATGAAAACGACAAAGTTTTAAAAAAGAAAAACTGTTTGCAGAAACTCACGGGTGGCAAGAAAAAAAAATAAAAAGGAAACTGAAATAAAGGAAATGAGGAACCAAAACTAATATTTAAGAACAGACAAATAAATAATAAAAAAATCACAGAAAACGGCAAGCTAGACCGCTTTTGTGTTTGAGGTCATGACTTTTGACCTTATACAACTAGACTATCAAAGTCCTCATTGATAAACACACATACATTATCAGATGTTATCTATGGCAGCCGTATCTAGTTCTTAACATTATAGTTGTGTAATGAACAACTGTTGTAACTCGTTTTTAACTCTGATTGGTCCAGACGAGTTGAAAGGTCACGTTCAGTTATGATGCGGTCGGTAGTCATACAGATCGAAGCAGAAACACAAAATATATTGTTTTGCGTGTTAATACTTATACAGATCGGCGATAGAGCGTGAGCGCGTCAACCGGAAGGTTTGGGTTCGAATCACTCCCCCCCCCACCCCTATCTGGGTTATGGTAATTCCTGCTGATTCCACTTAACTGCAGATCGGGGCATGGCATTAATTAGGGCAGGTAAAATGGGCGGCTGGGAATAGTGCAAGCTACGCTCGCGGGCCAAACCAGGCCTGTTGGATTGTTTAATCGGACTGCTACTCGTTTCAGTGTGAAGCACATCACTAGTTTTTTTTTTTTTTAATGTTATGGCGTTTACATTTAATTTATATTAGTACGTGTCAACATCTGGTCTGTCTGTCCGCATGTTTAATTTACAAACCTAATGTGGCCAGCGACTCAAAAAATTTGCCCACCCATGTGAAGCCGATGCCTCCCCCCCGAGGGCACCGTCGCTACTAGAATTCGTTAGTCTATGCTTTGCACTCAGGGCTCATACGTACCATGTACTTGATCATGATGGAGAAGATGATGGTCATTTATACTATTGAATTAAAACAGCTCGCAGTGGTAAATGGATTCTTGTAACAGTAACACAATATCCAAGAAACATGCTTGCTTTTAAAGCGTCAAGAAAATGAGAATTCTATTTAGGTTCAAATGAAAAAGGTTTATGTTTAGCTCTGTATTTTTTGTGTTTTATATTTCCGGTCTCAGTCTTGTTTACTTCTCCTGTTATCAGTCTACCCGTTTTTGTCTTTGATTACGATTTCTTCTATCTTATTTTGAAATGCGTTTTACATCTTTCTCCATATCATTGGATCTCAATGTGTGAGTTCCCGAGCTGATTTGAATTGGGCCGGGAAGTTTTATTGTATAATAGCATAATTGAGAATATTTACAATTAATTTTCAGATTTTGAATCATTTTTTTTTTTACTTTTTTTTCACGTGCGGGTTGTGAAAAGTAAACATAATTGTAGTGGGTCGGGAATCGCAAACCTTTGCTGAACCATTGCTTTGTAAAAAATATTCTTTCTCTTTCCTTATGTCCAACGTATGTTCTCCACCGCCCGTCTTTACTGTATTACTGTGTGTGGCTACTAATCTATTAGGTGATCTGTCACACTGATTCCCCACGACATTAAAAAAAGTTTTTCTTTCTATAGTACACTGCACCCTCCAATTTCTATTTATATCTCTCGAACCTGCACTGTTTTATTTTTTTCGTTTCATTATTCTTGACACCCTCATCACCCTCACCCCCCCCCCAAATAGATCCGCTTCCTGTACCGCCACATCCACTCCGTCCACCACCGCTACAGCAGCCCCTTCGTCTGGGTCACTCAGTACCTGCACCCCCTGGGGAGCTGGTCGTTGTCGGCTTCTTGACCACCACCAACACGTGGTTCTTCAACTCCCACCCGCTGACGGTCTGGAGGTGAGTAGAAACGGTCCTGCGCCTGCTGCGCGTGTGTGAATTTGTATGTAAGCGCAGATTGTGGGGTGGGGGAGGGTGATGGCTCATTAATTTGCGTTGAACGATGAGTACACTATATACATATATATATACACATACATGAAAAGACACATCCCAAAATCTAGGGGTTTAAAAGGCAGAGCGTCATGTAGTTTGAGTGCTGCTATGTTTGCGCATAAAGTGTGTTATCGTGTGTCTTTGAATGTGTCAATACGCGTTTTAGTGTTTAAGCCTGTTTGCGTTGGTATTTCTTCTAGGTTATGTGTGTTTATCTTCATGTTTGTCTGTGTGTTTGTAGGATTATGTTATTGTGTCGTCGTGTTTTGTGTGTGTGTGCGTGTGTGTGTGTGATTGTATCTCCACGATCACGCGCATATACAATATACGGGCCTCATCCGGTTGGACCATGTGAATCCGGACAGCCACTCATTTCAGAATACTGGCGGCCCTCGACTTTCGCTTATAATTTGTTCCTGAAAGTGTGTGGCGAATGTTGAATGTTCGAAAGTAGAGGGAAATAAAACGTATTTACAAAAATATTAACAACATAAACAGTACATAACGAACTAAATCACTTTCAAAATGGCGATCCTATGACATTACAAATGCGATTGTAGCTTCTGGGAATAACAAGGGCGGGGAGAGAAAGACTTGGTATAGACCGGAAATTCCGTAGACTGGGTATACGGAAACAGTCGGAATTACTGAAAGTGCTTCACTATGTAGCTTTTATGGGGCGATTCTAAAAAATACATTTAAAAAAAATACATTTTTTAAAAATGTTCGAAATAGCGAATTGTGCGAAAGTCGAGGGTGCGCCTGTGCGCAGCACAGCACTAGTTAACTATGCCAAAATTACCCACTTAATGAAGTATTATGAATTTCAAAACATTAATCATGGTAGTCCATGACACAGTCATCCGTGCAAGAACGAGAAATCCGCTAAACTCGTCAGATAGGAGACATGGTCGCCATAAGCGATTTACTTCTACGTGCAAATGTACCATCACTTTGAATTAAAGGCCAATAATAATGGGACGAATATAGTTTTGTTACTTCCCTTATCCCACATCCATTATAAAATAATTTGCTATATTATTGTTATGTCACCATTATTGAGCTGATGAACCGATCTGTGTCTATCCTTGGTAAGCGTGAATATGATCGTAGTTACAGGCTATCAAACAATACCTCAAAGAATACTATCAAACAATACACGGCCTATCTCACATTTAAAAAAAAAATAAATAAATAAAAGATAAACTAGGATTCACTAGTTACTGTGTTGAAGGGCATAAACTATGATGTACACAAACACACACAAACACACACACACACACACACAAACACACACACAACACACACACACACAAACACACACACACACAAACACACACAAACACACACACACACAAACACACACAAACACTTACATACACACGCGCGTGCGTACACACAAGGAAGCAATGTAGTTCATGTTATTAAATCACATTAAGTAGATCCGCGATTGATTCAAGTTTAACAATTCGCCTAATGGCTAAATAAACTAAACATACATACATGTGTCCAGATCCGTTTATATGGGGGTGGGGGGGTGGGGCGAGCAAGGCGGACTCCTGTGCCCCACATTTCTTCCCCTTTACTGCCCAAGTGGGGCTCCCTGTTGAGACTATCAATTTGGAACACGGCCATGCACCCCCCACCACCACCACCACCCACCCTCCCCGCATGATTTAATTACCTAACAGTTTGTGGATAATAGAGAGATATCCTTATTTTCTAAGAAGATTTTTTTTATCTACGCAGTATTTGCAAGCGGCGCCCCTTCTCATTGGGCTCCAAATGTTACTTTGCATAGGGTCGGGGTCTCTTTTTGTGGGGGCAGAGATTCAATCGCCTCGCCCCCCTTTCCTCCTCCCCAAAGATTCAAGATTTCTTTTTTTTTTTTTGCTTTTTTTTTTTTTATAATTCTCACAGTTATGAGTAAGTTAATCCGAAATTCAGTTTAAAGAGTAATATTTATGAAATTTTCACTGACCGCGCTTGTCATCATCATCAACGTTCATTTTTGCTACCATGTTTCTTTCTCGAAAAATGCGACAGCTCATTAAGAAACTGGCATAAATACCGTCAGATACCTGAAATTGAATAAGAAATCGTCTGGGGGGGGCTTCATGTGTGGGGGGGAGGCGGAAGGGTTAGTGGGGGGATGGGCGTGCTGGTATAAGCTGTAATTTTGATCTTCTGATTGGCAAAGGGTATTTATTCAGCAGTTAAATAGCGTAATCTGCCACAATCTATTGACTACTGCTCTACTCTGCAGCTCTCCATTACTTTTAAAACCACCGACTTAACCAACTGGACCATTGTTTTAGCCCACTGGACCACTGACGTAACCAACTGGACCACTCACATAATAACCAGACCACTGACTTAATAGAGTAGACCACTTTGACTTATCCAGAGTGGACCACTGACCTAACCAACTGGACCACTGACTTAACAAACTGGACCAATGACTTATTCAACTGGACCACTCTTTTAGCCAACGACGCACTGGACCACTGACTTAACCAACTGGACAACTGACTTGATAGAGTAGATCTCTGACTTATCCATGTGGACCACTGACCCTAACCAACTGGACCACTGACTTAACAAACTGGACCACTGACTTAACCAACTGGACCCAC
This sequence comes from Bulinus truncatus, assembly GCA_021962125.1. Taxonomy (NCBI): domain Eukaryota; kingdom Metazoa; phylum Mollusca; class Gastropoda; family Planorbidae; genus Bulinus; species Bulinus truncatus. Next base: position 16,290,475 of record JAGDYQ010000002.1, read on the forward strand.
TCTTCAGCCAACTGGACCACTGACTTAACCAACCGGACAACTGACTTAACAAACTGGACCACTGACTTAACCAACTGGATCACTGACTTAACAAACTGGACCACTGACTTAACAAACTTGACCACTGACTTAACCAACTGGACCACTGACTTAACAAACTTGACCACTGAATTAACCAACTGGACCACTGTTTTAGCCAACTGGACCACTGACTTAACCAACTGAACCATGACTTAACAAACTGGACCACTGACTTAATTAATTGGACCACTGACTTAACCAACTGGACCACTGACGTCAAAGTGCTTTAATTTTCATTATCATTTATTTCTCAGCTACATGTTGGTGAGCATAATCGTCAGCGTGGAGGCGCACATCGGGTTCGATTTCCCGTTTCACCCCCTGCGAACCTCGACCCGACCGGCAACATCGGCGGATCCCCCAAGCACGACATGCACCACCAGAAGCCGCTTACCAACTATCAGCCCTTCTTTAACCACTGGGATAAGCTGTTCGGCTCCTTCTGTCCACCAATGAGCGGTAGGTAAGGTATCAAGATTTAAGCTCTGCTGGTGTACGAGAGGCGAGCAAAGGACAGCAAGAAAAATCTTTAAAAACGTGCTAGTCCGGTAGTAATGATGGCGATGATATGCCCGTATAACTGTTGAAAAGTATTACCTATACAACTACAAATAATAACAGATCATAAACAATAAATAAAGGATAAATATTAACTTTAAAAAATCATAATAAAACATACAAAATATTAGTAAAAATAAAATCAAACATAGAAAATTAAATATAAATAATGAAACCGAAAAGTCATTGCCAGTTGACTAAAAATAAATCAATAAATCATTAATTTGAAAAAAAAAAAATCTTTGTTTCATTCACAGGCCCTAATTCATAAACTAGATTAATTTAATTTTCCAGTATTATCATTTTACTGACATTAATTTCATCATGGGCATAATTTTACTTCTGTCATCATATACTTGATACAATTTCATTTTTGAGATAACTCATATTATATACTTGATAAAATTACATTTATTACGTTTTTTGAAATAACTCATTTTTATGTCTATATATATATATAAGTTTTTGGGTTGAAATCGTGTTGTCAACATTCTGAATGCAAATCTCCCTACTTTTGTAATTCCTGCATGACGCCATGTTGGTTAATACTGACGAATAGCAGGCTTTTTCCTTTCTGACGTCTGCTTGTTTGTTGTTTGTTTTACCAGCTACCGGCCGATATGAAAGTAGGCTAGAGGTTCTATTTAGAAATATAAAGAAAACAAATGCGGATGTTAAAGCACGGGGAGGGGGTGTTGCTGATGTATGTTAGCCAGCTTCATGACGCTGCAGTAACCAAACTGCGGTCGATGAGTTGATGTACCATTGGTGACTCACGGCGTCCAGTTGAGTTACATTAAACTACTCCATATTTCATGAGTACAAAATTAGAACCATCAGTATTTTTGAAACAATGCAATTAAAACTTAATCAAAATGCAATTATATTTTTTAAATCAATGAACTTGTATTACATATATTATCGATCGTTTGTGCAAAAAAAGCTGTTTTTGTATTAATATTAAATTATATTTTGACTTTTTTTTTTATAGCATGTTTTTGCATATTTTTTTTTATACTTTGTGATGATGTTTATTAAAAAAAACATATTTTATGGCGCAACGTTTTTTTTTATTTTTATTAATAGAATCACACTACAGTGTACCTGTATTTAGTAGTGTACCTGTATGTAGTAGTGTACCTGTATTTTAATTTTGTTTTGCTTCCGATTAATACCATGAGACAAGGGAGCTAATGCATATAAATTAGTAGCTTGGATAGGAATTTATTTTTTTCTCTCCCCTGTGCGAGTCCCCAGTTTAAATGAAAATGGTAAAGTGGGGGGGGGGGGGGGAGGTCAGATGAAGTTTATATTTCATCCGACAGTTAGCCATGCCATATTAGGCCCAACTTGGGGGGACAGTGGGGTTAGCACCATGCCCGGCCACCCTTTGACCCCACTTTCCAACTAATGTCAAGTACCTATTTTAAAAAAAAGGCTGGTTAGTCTTGTGGAAATTGCACCGGAACGTCAACAGAATCCCGAGGCTCGTTCACTGTCGAGGGATCCACACAGCCATGGGCGTATTCATGGGGGGGGGGCAAGGGGGGCATTATGCCCCCACCCCGACATTTTGAAAAAATGACATATAAGACGGGGCATTTGCCCCCCCCTACATTTAAAAAAAATTCATAAAGTTGTTATTTGTCCCCCCTGGAAAATTTTTGCCCCCCCCCCTGGAAAAATTCCTAGCGACGCCCATGCACACAGCACGTCCAAACGTTTCCCTAAACATTATTGGGATTCGATCCACGGACCTAACAGTACTCTGTTACCTGAGCTTCACAGTAATCAGGGGCGCAACCAGTATGTTGAAGTTGGTAGGGTCCAAAATATTAGGGAAGATGCAAATTGGTATGTCTGCCCCCCCCCCCCCCAAATTTTGGTAGGGTCGAAAACCAGTGGCTCGATTTTTGGTAGGGTCCGGACCCGCACGACCCGTACATCGGTTGTGCCCATGACAGTAATGCATGCTAAACTGTGCAACACACTCTTGCCCCCCCCCCCCCCAACTGAAATATTTTACAAGCACGGTAAAGGATCCGTTGCAACACCTTTTAGTCTGCTGGGTATAGGAAATAATTATAGAAAAAAGAAATACATTTGAAAATGTGACTCGTCTAGATCACAGGGTGTTGTGTACCAGTTCACTTTCGGCTGAGCAGTTCACACAAAACCTGCTTACACAAAGAAAAAATGCTTGCATAATACATATCTGCATAATACATGATACAATGTACCAGTGATGCATGCTTACATAATAACTGCGTAGGCCTACACAATAATTGTTTTTTTTTTTTACATAGTAACTGCGTACACGAGAACTGCTTACATTATAACAGCTTACAGAGTAACGTCAGGGAAAAAGAACAGATAGCTAGGGGGTAATGGGGGTAATGCGTTAAGAGGTTCTCAGAACAAAGGCTTCGGGTTGACATCGGGGGCCCGTAGCGTGCGGGCGGGGGGGGCTGCCAGGGGCCGAGTCCCCTGCGTTTTGTCTGGCCCCCCTCTGCTTGTTTGCTCTACTTAGTAACATTTATTTCCTGCTTCCCCCCACCCCGCTATTGGCCTGGCCCCTGCCGTAGAATTTTCACACTACGTGGCTGGGCCGATATAACCTTCAGTTTGAGAGTCGCTTGTATATTGCCTGCATGAAATGTGAATGAGGACAGCAGTGGTGGTGGTGGTGGAGGTGAAATTTTTTGAAACTGTTGGGGGGGGGGGGTACCTGTAACCTAAAACTTGTAAAAAGAAAACAAACTGCTGGCAGTCTTACTAAGTATTTCAGTGGCGGGGACCGGGTTAGAAAACATTGGTCGTCAGCATACAGCAAGGGGGGGGGGCGGGGATTCTAAAAAAAATTCGATGTAGCAATTGTAAAGGCCTGCTCGCCGTTGGGCATTTATAATGGCCCAACAGATAAGTCTAATAATAATGTAGTAATAACCAGTGCTCGATTTAAGTAAAAAAAAAAACCAGTGCCGGGAATGAAAAAAAAAATTTCTGCAGAGCCTGGGATACATGTCTATGATTTTATACCCGTCGGGGATATATTAGCAAAAAGCGGAGCCGGGGATGACAGGTCTCAGTGCCGGGAATATCCCCGCGGTAAATCGAGCCCTGGCAATAACCAATACTAGCAATTATTATTTAACCAAAATCAAATGGAACAAAAAAAATGAACACAGATAGGTCAAGTCTTAGCTAATGGAGACGGTCAGTCACAGCGCCTCTAACAGCCGCCACACGTGTCCACTCGTAGATAATGGACAATCATCCCCCCTCCCCCCCGGCCCACTAGTTAACCACTCAACTACCCCCCCCCCCCCCAAAACCCACCATCAACCCACCTCCCAACACAAATATCGACTTTAAAAAAAAAAAGACTATAAATCTCCATCTCTCCAACTATCTGGCACCACATTCACCATCATCTGGCCGGTCCTTCGAGAACAGCGCTGTAGCTACAACAACAGCATCACACCTCTCCCTTTGCGTCGCAGGCCACCTCCCTCCCCCCCCCCCGCTCACCCCACCCCCTCACTCCTCTTTCTCCACCACGCGCTTGTCATCCTTATCCGTATCATATGACGTACTCTCGAACCAAAAGCGCAAAAGAAAACAACAACGGGAGAAGGACTTAAAAAAAAATAATCTCAACTAAAGTTTTTCGTTGGGCGGGGACTGGTGCCAAAAAATCCGATAGCTCCTCCCACACGAGCGCATTATAAGACCATAGCCAATGTCTGGAATCGTAAGTTCCGTTCTTTTGACTGACAGGTCTCTTGTAAAAGAGTTCGCAAAGAACACAAGTTGAAATAAAAAAAAAAAACAATGGCACAATAGAAAGAGGCGGAATTCTAAAGATGAATATGTCTTGTAGACTAGAGCCGCCATGTGTAGGGAATGTTGATAAGATTCACAACTTTGTTGTGTTCATGGAAGTATTTTTCTGATAATAGAACAACTTTAAAACAATCTCGGAGTTTCATCTAAAACGTGGCCATGGTCATCAGCCTGTGGATGCATTCTTAAAGATGGAAAACAAATGAATACAGTTTAGAAACTATAAAGTCAACACAGATTCACGGAATTGAACTGGCGATTCCATTGTTGGATTTAATTATTTTTTAAAAAAATATTTATTAAAAGATTAATTTGTATTCGAATTCTTTAGAAAACCTGTTGAGTAAAATCGATGTCAGAAGTAAATGTCATTGTGCAGACAGAATCTGAATTTTAACAACATTCTACAATAGGGGTAAGTTGATTTTAAATGATTTTTGAGTATGCCTCTATCTATCTATCTATCTATCTATCTATCTATCTATCTATCTATCTATCTATCTATCTATCTATCTATCTATCTATCTATCTATCTATCTATCTATCTATCTATCTATCTATCTATCTATCTATCTATCTATCTATCTATCTATCTATCTGTCTGTCTGTCTATCTATCTATCTGTCTATCTATCTATCTATCTATCTATCTATCTATCTATCTATCTATCTATCTATCTATCTATCTATCTATCTATCTATCTATCTAATTATCTATCTATCTATCTATCTATCTGTCTGTCTGTCTATCTATCTATCTGTCTATCTATCTATCTATCTATCTATCTATCTATCTATCTATCTATCTATCTATCTATCTATCTATCTATCTATCTATCTATCTATCTATCTATCTATCTATCTATCTATCTATCTATCTATATGTCTATCTATCTATCTATCTATCTATCTATCTATCTATCTATCTATCTATCTATCTATCTGTCTGTCTGTCTGTCTGTCTGTCTATCTATCTATCTATCTATCTATCTATCTATCTATCTATCTATCTATCTATCTATCTATCTATCTATCTATCTATCTATCTATCTATCTATCTATCTATCTATCTATCTATCTATCTATCTGTCTGTCTGTCTGTCCATCTATCTATCTATCTATCTATCTATCTATCTATCTATCTATCTATCTATCTATCTATCTATCTATCTATCTATCTATCTATTATCTGTCTGTCTGTCTGTCTGTCTGTCTGTCTATTTATCTATCCTCTCAATTTACATTTTTATATCCAGAGTTGGATTTAACTGTGGGTGCACTAGGCGCGCCTACTAAGGCCCCGACTCAGGATGGGGCCCCCGAAAGGGAAACTTTATATTGTTTTATTATTTTCTCTGTCTCTTTTATAAAAAAAGGAGGCCCATGAAATGTCTCTTCGACCGGGGCCCCAACTGACTTAAATCCACTTCTGTTCATATTCAAATATTTAAGAAAAGGGAAAAGACATTCAAAGAAAACAAACAAAAAAACATCACAGTTTTCTCTATCACTAGGCTGACTGGACATGACGTCTGAGGAAATGCTGGACAGTCGCAACAACACTCCAGATTTCAAAACTTCCGGCACCCCTAAACAGTCACCTCCGTCAGAAATGAGGGCCCAGACCAACTCGGCGCCCAGGACGTCGTCTTCTGCTAGACTGTCTTTCTCCATCGATAGCATTCTGTCCGTTCCTTACGTCGGACGCTCTAGGGGCGACAATTCTACATCAACTGACCAGTGTCCGGCAAGCTCACGCCTCGACTCGAGAGTGAAAAAAGACTTAAAAAGCCCCGCCTGCCCCGCCACTAGTTCAGAAAAGCAGGAAGGTTCATATGAAGGCTCATTTCTTGACGAAACGAGCAGGAAATCGGAAGAGAAAAATTTAGGCGGGAAAGTTAAGAAAACGGTTTGCAAAGACGAAAACGACTATACGGAAAAGACAACGTCGCGGATAGCGAGAATCGATGTCAAAGACAAGGACGATTACGATTGTGAAAACCTCGATGTCGATACCGACGACGCAGACGTGAGGCATAGACTCAAGAAGTCCTCACCATACGACGCGGCTATACCGAACGTTCGACTGTCGGATTTCGTATTGGGAAGTTCTTCATCCTCTTCATCGGACTTGGCCAGCAAATATGGCTTTGGCTGCAGTCCGTCAGCGATGGGGAAGTCCATCTTCGAACACGCCGCTTCCATGCAGTACAGAAGATACATGTCAGGTTTTCCGCCGTCTGCTACGGCAACTTTTCCGGCCTCCGGCGCCAACAGAGTGGACTGCACGGGGGTGGATGTATGTCACGCGCTGGACTACAGGTGAGTTTGACTGTCCTTGATTACATTTTTTTTTTAATTTAGAGGTAAATGATGGCATGTTTATCATTATTTTTAAAAGATTATTTTTATTTTTAAAAGATTGTTTTTTTATATTTTTCAAAGAATGTTTTTATATTTTTCAAAGATTGTTTTTTATATTTTTCAAAGATTGTTTATATTTTTTAAAAAGAAAGTAAACCTGCTCTATCGACTGAAAGTATATTAAGTGACATGGTCCATGTGGAACATTTTAAAGCGACAGGTTAAACCGATACCCTGGCCCTGGGCCGATGACTGAAAATTCTGAGGCCGCTCGGCCTTCTTCAAAATAAATAAACAAATAAATCGAAAAATTCATTAAAAAAATCAGAGACATAAAGAAATTACATTTCGTAATATAACGAAAGGGGGCACGAATCGGGATTGATTTGTCATCTTAAACTTTACTGACCTCGAGGCAATGTCAAGGTCAGCGTCGTTTCCCTCACACGGACCGTGGACTGGCTATTCGAAGGCTGTCTCGTTGTGAACTAGATGAATAGGTTCATGAGAAACTGTGACGAAATTGGTCAACTTATTGTTTTTACTATTACGACATCTATCGCTTTTTCGGCGCCCCTTCTTAGCCTGGCGTCCTTTGCAGCCGCATAACCGGCAGCACCCTTCCTTACGCCACTGACACCTGATTGCTTAAAAAGAGACATGGAGACACACTTGTATTTTTTAGCAAAGCGGTATATGCTTATATACGCTTATATATCCGATCTTTTCCTATTAAACACATGCATTCTTATATAAACGTGTTATTTCCCTGTTAAACACATGCATTCTTATATAAACGTGTTATTTCCCTGTTAAACCCATGCATTCTTATATAAACGTGTTATTTCCCTATTAAACACATGCATTCTTATATACGCGTGATATTTCCCTGTTTCTATAATTGACAATGTTTATAACGATACGGATTTAAATACCTCAGATGTTCGTATCTAGTTTCAGGACGGGCATGTCTGATTGTATTAAGTATAACAACCACAATTTCCCTATGACCAATATAGCATGCGTTTTTCACATGTTAAAATTACTTTTTAAAAAATAATACAATAACCAAGTAAACAAACAAACAATTGAAGACAATTAATTTCCCTTTAAAACTCTCAGGGTATGCTTTTAGTGGGGAAATAAAAATCAAGGAAATATGGAGAGAACTTATGTAGTCTATTACTTGATAAAGAAGTATATTCATGTCTCAATTCAACTGACAGCTGCTACTGGACTGGTGAATTATTTAACGCTCTATCGGGAAATTGTCAAACATAAAAATTTAATAATAAATGCACAGTAAAAAAAAAAAGATGTTTATCTGACAAGTAAAATACTCCGCGAGCAAATAATTATTCCGAATTAGTAGTTTCTTTAATAATGTACGTATTCGAACACCATTTCAGGATGTGTCGGTTTGTTTACTTTTACCGAAAGTAGGTCGCCTTGTGTTCGTCTTGAGCAGGGCTTCTTAAACTATGGGTCGCGACCCCATTTGGGGTCGAGTAGCAAAATTCTGGGGTCGCGAGAGATTAAAATACAATTTAACAGAAAATGTTTTTTAAGTTGTAAAATATTAATTTATTTTTCTTTTATATTTGTATGGGGTCGTCAAAAAACTCGCAATCATAAATGGGGTCGTGAATTACAAAAGTTTAAGAAGCCCTGATTTTGAGTAATGTCATTTGTAATAAATATTGTGACAAGAATCATTGAATACGAGTTTAGTTTACATATAACTGAAGATAAAATATACATGAATATATATGAAAATAAAATTTGTCCAAAAGGTTGTTTATCTATCTATCTATCTATCTATCTATCTATCTATCTATCTATCTATCTATCTATCTATCTATCTATCTATCTATCTATCTATCTATCTATCTATCTATCTATCTATCTATCTATCTATCTATCTATCTATCTATCTATCTATCTATCTATCTATCTATCTATCTATCTATCTATCTATCTATCTATTCATCCATCCATCCATCCAACCATCCATCTGTCTGTCTATCCACCTACCTACCTAAATACCTATATGTATAAATATTCGAAATTTGATTTTATCAATACGGCATAAGGGAATTATAATTTTTGATTTCTACATCGTTTTCATTAATCATAATTTAATTAGTCTGTGCGCCCCACCAACTCAGTTGTGTAAATAACACGTGTGCAGCCTGGGGCGTACTCTAATAATGGCGCCCTTTAGTCAGAATTCGAATGCCGTAAAAACAAAAACGAACAACTTGGAAACTGAGCTAAATAAATTAATGTGCCTTATAATACAAACACCCTTTGAAATTCGAAAGCCCGGAGTGTTATTGCTGCGTTTTTGTATTTTAGTCCTTTCGCATTGCTATTGTACCATCTTTCCGCCATTTGTAACATTATTTTGTATCTAATATTTTTTTTTTTAGAAAATTTACTATTCGAACAATTTCAAAACGTATTAAGTTTCTATTCTGGGTTATCATGGCACATACCCCCCCCCCAATCCCCGCCCCGACAACAGATAAAAATGTCGCCCGTAGCGGACCCCCTCCTCCCCCCCCCCCGGCCCAACCCATTTTAGTCACTGCGTATCATCCGCTCGTCGGTCTATTTATATGAGTTTGAGTGTGTGTGTGTTTACATAATGTATTATGTTATAAACAGTTAACCACAGTAAGAAAATGTTGACTGTAAACAATACGGGCATCATTGTAGCTGGCTCAAGACACTGTCCATCACTACTGTAAACTCAATTATTGTAATATGTTTTTTTTTTTTTTAAATTTGAAATTAACTGTGCTTGACTATATGCAAATATTTATTTATATCTACTGTAACAAAAAAAAAACAACAACCAATGTTCACGCCCGTTACATTTATTTACGTCGATGTGTCGGGGATAAAGAAGATTTTAAAAGACAACAACAGCGTGACGTGGCAGTTGCTCCAGTTTTATTCAAGTCGTTGAAATTTAACTTGTCGCCGCCGTCACTTCAAACAGAAGAGCATCGCGGCTTACTTTTGCTTATTGCTGGACATACATTGCTTTTGTCAGATTTGTCAGCACTATTTTGACAGGAGCTCAAAGCATCGCAGAAAAAAAATATAGTTACTTGACTAGTATACTTTATTGTTGTAAACATATCTAATCTTATGATAAAGTAATCAATCAGTTCATGCCACTTTGTCTCGTTTATTAATTCCGTTGAATTTTTTATTACCACACTCATAGGAATAGATTTTATGATGGGGGGAAAATAAAGCCAAATTTAGAAATGATCTCACTAGCAAAATAATGAACAAAGTAATTAAAGGCAGTTGGAATAGGAACGTAATTAAAATATTCTACCTTACTTTATTACACAATTATTTTTTGTTTATAAAAAATAAGGCGAAGGAATAATTTGAATGAAAAACAATGAAACAAACTAACCTTATTAAATCTACTACAATGAGGAATTCTTCTTCAGGTGCCATTTTATTACATTTAGAAATACTGCTGTACTCACCTGTACAGTTTTATTACATTTAGAAATACTGCTGTACTCACCTGTACAGTTTTATTACATTTAGAAATACTGCTGTACTCAACTGTACAGTTTCATTACATTTAGAAATACTGCTGTACTCAACTGTACAGTTTTATTACATTTAGAAATACTGCTGTACTCAACTGTATAAAAAAAAAACAACAAAAATAAAATACACCAGTAAAGAATCAACCGCTCTCTGGAATAATGTTAAAAATGAGTTACTACCAAGGCCGTAGCCAGGGCGGGGGGGGGGCATGGGGGCTGCAGCCCCTCCCCCCAAATTAATTCTAAAAATCAAATTTTATTATAAAATATACTTCTTTATCATTGCGTTCCAATTTTTTCTTATATAAAATTCTCCGCACAACCCCCCCCAACCGCCAAGCCACACAGCCCCCCCCCCTTCCAAAACAAAATCCTGGCTACGGCCTTGGTTAGTACTATTAAAAAATACTCAATTAACTTATTTAAGCTTATACACAATTTTGTAAGTTGACGTTATTTTCTTGTTCTACTGTAGCAAAATGCGTGAAAGGTAAAAACTGTAAAGAGATCGCGAGAATAATGAAATGTTTTCTTGTAGAAGTGTTGACCTGGCGAGTGATGTCAGTGGTCAGTCAGTGTGATGATCCTGACATGTGGCATAAATAGTCGATGCTATGATTTCGTAAGAAAGGGGCGGATGTCAACGATTTTGTTTTGTATTTTTATTTTTTTATTTTAATCAATCAATTAGCCATTCCCCCCCCCTACTGCGTCACAAGCAATGACAATTTCTTGGGGGGACAAAACCTAGAGTTCCACACACCACGATCAAGTGGGCGCGTTTAGGTGGTCAAGTTTTATGGTTGAGAGGTCCACCCGGGAGGTGGGGGTGGGGCAGTTACTGTGTGGACTTTTAAGCGATTGCTGACTGTGTTACGCGATGAAATTATTTTTTTTTTGCGTGTGGCGATCGAGTGTATGGCTGGGGCAGGACAAGATCACATTCTCGCACACGGAATAGGTCAAGGCGGCCGTGGACTGATACAGTGCGGGTAACTTTTGTAAAATTTATGTCCAGATCTAGTTAATTTTTTGAGCCAACTAAATATCAGAAAAATGCAATCGATACAGAAGATCTGAATATAATTATTTTTTTTCTTTTTTTTTGTAAAGTAAAAAGTAAAGTAAAGTTCAATTATATTACATTTAGAAATACTGCTGTACTGGAAAAATTAACCCTAACGGGCCATCGGGGCAGATGAAGAGTAGAATTCAGCTGTTTCTATAACCTCGGCATATGAAGGGGTTGTGTGGTTAGCACAACGCCCAGCCACCTTTAATTAAAGTCAACTTAAAGTCAGGTACCCATTTAAAGCTGGGTGGACTTGTGGGACGACTTTGAAACACATTTTCACCTGGAAAAATTCCACATGGTTCTCGCTGAGGATCGAACCCAGGACTCTCAGGTCGACAGTCGAGTATCTACACCACTCGGCCACCCGTAAGATAGACGTAAATTTTGATATATAAAGATATATTTCATCAATCTGGATAATAATTCGGGAGAGATGGTGATAGGCGTAAACGCATCGGTGACATTCTGAGGCACATTTCTCAATTATTGTTGAGCCGTAAAGCGTTCGACTGTCGACCTGAAGATCACAGACTCGATCTGCAGTAAGTAACAAGGTCAAGGTGAAAGTTCAGTACTTCAGTGACGACGCGCTATATAGCAAAAGTAATCTACCAGAACGTTTCGAGTTCAAATCCTCGTTAATGTTAAAAATATATATATTTTTTTTTATCCTTGAGTACGCTGTCCGTGTTAACACGATTTTATGTTGTCTATGTTGTCTATGTTAAATTATTGACGTTAGCCAGAGATTCTTGACACAGTGGCCCCTTCCCCCCTCCCCCCTCCCATTCATCATCTGATTTATATAAATAATAGCGGTGTCGGTTCTGTGTTCAATCGTAAGTAAAGAATTAATACAATATCCAGTTTAAAATCGTCAAACCGTAAACTATAGTAATACAAATCATAAAACAAAAAAAAAAAAATCGGATCTGCCCGAAACCAAAAAATAACCTAGCCTACCGATCAAGCCTAAGGGGATATAACTCTATGCAAAGGTTTTTGCAGGGTACAACTAGTACATAATAATAGTTAGAAAGAAGTAAAGGTCTATTGTATGTTAAAACAAGGAAACCGAGATCCTCGTTCTTTAATTTACTAATTAACACCCAGAGAAAAGAATTTTTTTTTAAAAATCTCCACTTAGTGGCCACTAGTAAATTAAGAAAACTTCTGAACATAAAAGGGGATTTTTTTTTTCATTAAAGTAGGTCATTTATATTCTATTTGCCCACAGATTAGATATTATACAGATTGCGCAAGCCTCGTTTTGGAACTATGTTTTCATCGCGCGCCATTAATGATATTTACTGTCATCATTGAATAAAAATCTTTAGTTTATATATATATAAAGCTCCCAAAAACCCATGAACTCATGAATTAAATAATATATTATCGCTTTTTTACATTTATAAAGCAAATTGACAAAAAACAACAAAGAGGTGTAAATAGGTCTGTGTGTTTTTATGAATGGAAAGCGTCATTGGAAACAAAAGCGAATAACAACAATGGCGCGAGAGTTTTTAACACAAAACCGAGGACTGTCTGTGTAACATATAATCTGTGTATTTCACCTTATGTAATTTAAGAAGAAAAACGAAAAGGAAGATTTCAGCTGTGGCTGCCGCACGCTTTAGCACCAAGTGTCAGTTTCTAAAAATAGCCCGTCTAGACCTGCCGTCCGGAGCAGGAATTTTAATTATATACACAGCTCACGCTGACCTCTGACCCATTCAGCAAAACAAGCGCGCCAATGTCACGTCTGCTGCGAGCGGTCCTTTCCTCAATTTAAAATTAAAAGGGTTATCGTATCCTGATAGGTAAATTAGAATGGGTTGAAATAGCAGTTAAATGAACGGGAAGTGGGTTGGGGTGGGGTGTGGGTGTGGGGTGGAGGGAAACTTCCATTACTTTATATGCACAGACACTAGCCAACCTGGCTATGTTTGTACGTGTGATTGCAAGTTTCAAGAGTGATGTAAACTGTGCTTGATGCTCCCAATTAAGAAACTCTCCCCCCCCCCCCGCAGTGGCCTATCAATGGGAGGGGGAGGAAAGGGCGTTACGGAGCATAACGCCCCATGTCACATTAAACGGGCCCGGGGGGGGGGGAGAAGAGTGACTTTTTTTTACTACAAAAAAAAAAAAAAGATAAAAAAATTAAAAATAAAAAGCAATTTTATCTAAAAGTAGTTTCGCATATTAAAAAAAAATAATTTTTAGTATTTTGTGTTGAAATGGAATAGATCACACAAGTGTGACCACCAGAAAGGTACCAACAATTTACCGGGGGGCCTGTATAAAAGGAAACAAACAATAACAACAATAGCAAAGCAGTGGTCAGATGCGCTATAAGCCGTCCGTGTAAAGAAGTGAATGAACCAATTCTCTACTAGCGACCATGTTGGGTACAGCGTATATTTTAAAAAAAAAAAACCTTCGATTTGCATGTATTTCCTGCCCACAACATCTGAAGGGCCCCATTACATAATCAAATTTACACGAGCATCTTTATTTCACCCGTGTCTCGTATTTCCGAAGGTTCCCCCCAAACAAAAGGCATTCGTCCAGGGCCTCTCATACCTAAATCCACCCCTTCCCACTTCCCGTTTATTTAACTGCTACCTTAACCCATTTTAATTTATTCATTAAGAAACGGTTACATTGTAAACATGTTTACGTATGTATATGTATATTGATAAAGAATAGAAATGCTTGTGTGTAAAGTGGGGGGGGGGGTAAATATCATGCCAAATTTTAATTCATTCAACAACAAAAAAAAAAAAAGAATAATTCAGCAACAAATGCATGAATGATGTATGGAACAAAATGTAAACTTAAATGATGAAATTATGACTGGATTAGGACACACTCTAATAGGCACGGAAGAATTTATTATTGGTCAATTGGTCGATTAATTATGATCTGTTAGCTTAGTGAATTCCCGATGTCATGTGCAGTACACTTACAGTCAATATCGACATGGCCTGTCTATGAATGCATGAAGCTATTCGCTTACACTCGTCAGGGATTTTATGTTTTTTTTTTTAAATAAGGGGGGAGTCAGTTTATATTCATTTTAACAAAAAAAAACAACCAAGGATTGGTGGGTAGAAAGAACTTGCTGACTTCCCCTTACGGCTATTTGTTTTGCTTTCATTCGGATAATGGCTCTGGGCTTTCATAAAATCCCGAGTTCTGACCAGTTGCGTGAATAGCACACTTTGCGCCTGGGGCGGACCCCCTTCCTGTCACCCCTCCATAGCTACGCCACTGGTTCTGACAACTGTTCTGTCGCCGCCCTCCCCCCAACCCCTATTTCCCCCTACATCGTGTAACTTCGTGAATGCCGATGTTATTAATCAGTTAACATTAATAAATATTAACTACTATTTTTCTAACGGCTCCTTTTTGTGTGTGTGTGTGTGTGACATTTCAGCCTTGACCTGTCATTGTCACATTCCAAGAGGCGCCCTCTGCCGTCATGGGAGCGCATGACCACGTCGTCTCCAAACTCGGACAATGACTACAGCCTGGACATGTCGTCCATGTGCTCACGTGACCAACAGGTGGACAGCGACTGCGCAGAGAGCACTTCATACACGACCACCTCTGGCAAGAAATCAACTCAAGAAGGTAATGACTCCACCCCCACCCCACCACACAGACGCAAAATAAAAAAAAATACGCCCACTAAAAAAAGTGATATATATATATATACATGTTAAATTATGGATTTTATGCGGCCCCTCAAAAGTCGGGACATCCCGTTCCCGTTCTTAAATTCGCCTTTGCCGACCCCCTTTTTCATTTTTGTAACACGCCAGAGCTGTCTCCAGCTAGTCCCTACCTAGACCCTGAAAACTTGGGCCCTTCTGATCACACGCTCTCACCAATCGCAAATTTTATAATAGACTTTTTAATAAAAAATAAAAATGAAATATTGATAAAACAAAAATGACGTATTAGTTAAAAAAACATTTCAATAAAAAAAATTATATTAATTATATATATATATATATATATATATATATAATGCTTCTTAAAATATACCAATTTTTTAAAATAAAATATTATTTTTAATTATATAAACAGTGTTTCTCAAAGTGTGAATCATGAACCACTGGTCAGTCGCCGAAAAAAGATGATGTAACAACTTGATGGAGAATATTTACAATTCATTTCAGTTAACCTTTTTTTTTTCCTTTTCCGATGGATGGAGAAAAAGAAACAGCTTTCTTGGTGGGCCTCGAATCTCAGAAACAGTCATGTTTCTTGGTGGGCCTCGAATAGCATAATCTCGAGAACTCCAGCCATGAATAATAGGATACGTTTACATTCGTTCTTTTCTACTATTTATGTCACATTAACATCTAATCTAACCGCCATGCAGTTTTTAATTGTAAATGTGTTCCGCCCCCAACTCCTTTCCCCTGATTGTATAAAAACAACAACAACATTGAGAAATTATTGCCAGAACTAAATACTAATATCTTTTTGTAGAGTGTTTTTATCGCTTACTTTGTGCTCACATTACATTGATCCATCTAATTCTCTCTTTCTCTCTCTGTCTCTCCTCCAGGTGTTAACTTCACATCTACTCACAAAACAGATTCTTACTTTTTTTTCCCTTTTTATTGGCCTCTGGGCCTGCTGCTCATCCTCAGACTGGTCCACGTGATAACTTTTATAACTATAACATTTACAGAGCCATCCGGTTTAATGAGGCGACCCTGGCGAAATGAGACGAAAGCGTCTCACCAGTTTTATCACCTGTAACCTGCCCGCGGGCACTTCACTGCCAGAACCCTGCACATTGTCTGTTTCTTGTTTTTTTTTGTTTTTTATTATTTAAAAAAAAAAAAAACTCCATTCCATCTGACCCCCTTGTGTTTATTTACACCTGGCCAGACGTGATGTTAGCCATGGACGGCAGAACAATTTTAGTTATTTTAATAAAAGTGAAAAAAAAACAACAAAAAAGCGAAACCATCTCTCCGCGTTTCACACGTTCGCAAATAAACTTACACATCAAAGGATTAGTTTTTAAGTGCTCATATATTTTTTTTAAACTTTCAGATGGCGCGCGAATGAAGAGGAAGAGGTGCAGGGCGTCCTTCACCCACGCCCAGGTGTACGAGCTGGAGAGGAGGTTCCGTCACCAGAGGTACTTGTCAGGGCCGGAGAGGGCAGAGCTGGCCCAGTCGCTGAAGCTGACAGAGACCCAGGTGAGTGTACCATCGAGCACTATCCATCTGTCTATCTACTTGGCTACCGTCATGCATAGCTTTCTGTCTCATTCTCTGTACACGTAATTGCATGTTTGTCTACATCTCTGTACATAACTGCATGTCTGTCTACTTCAATGTACGCGTAACTGCCTGTCTCTCTACTTCTCTGCACATGTAACTGTCTTTCTTCTTCCGTGTGTGACTGTACGTGTGAGCATGGGAAATGCTTGTACCATTAACTATTTATCAATACTAATGTGTATTTAGACATTCAATATGTATTTAGAAGAGTTCATTATTTAAAGTTCTTAGATTAAAAAAAAAGAAAGACAAAAAAAAAAAAAAAAGAAAAGACAGACATGCTCAGTCCCCTAGCCGTTATTCTTTAAACTATAACTGTTTTTTTTAATTTTTGATATTTTGTGGTTAAGACAATAAAGTTTTCCTTCCCCAGCCAGCACCAGCAGGAGTTTTAAAAATAATTGTATCTGATCCAGTGGCTCTCAAAGTGTGGCTCTGGACTCACCAGATTTAAAGTGGATCTACAAAGGTTTTAATAATTGGGCTTAATCAAGATTCCGTCCAATTAGTGTTTGCTTTTCTGTTTCCTTTTTTTTTACATGTGGGGAGAAAAAACCGAACGTGTAACTTTTTGGGGGTCTTTAATCATAAAATTTTGAGAACGACTGAATGAATCCATTTGTTCAACGTAAATTTTTGTAACATTTCACATTATATTTCGTTTTGTTTATAGTAATCCGTTCAACACACCCCTTCACAGTAAACCATAATATGAAGATTGACCAACTGAACAATGTCGCACTATTGTTTCCATTTCATATAACCGTCTACATTGTCTCCCGCAGGTGAAGATCTGGTTCCAGAATAGACGCTACAAGACCAAAAAACGCCACCAGCTGCACGAGGAACAGATGCTGGCGGCCAGCGCCAAGAAAGCGGCCGTGACATTGCTGGTCAAGGACGGGAAGAGACTGGGTGAGCAGAGGGACTACATGAGCTCTCTCCTCTACTCCCAGCTGCCCGGCGTCACCCCCGGGTACAACTATGTGTATTATTTTTGAAAACCCTTTGAAATATTACATGATTAAGTATAAAAAAGCTATTTAGTGTTAGGAAAAGGGTTTTTTTGAAATTTGAGTTATTCTTGGTGGATGCGTTATGATATGACGTACCCAGACGACGCAAGGATCATGTCGCAGACAAAGAAAGTTTCAACTTAAAAAAAAAAAGAAGAGACATATGAATGTGTTGTGATATCAACAAAATCTGACCGGATGTCTCTTTGTTGTTCTCTACTGGGGTGCCCATAAGTTAAGGGCACATAGCTCATCCGGCGGACTTCCGGGAATGCCTGGGCTGCAATGAATGGCGATGGATTCAGACTTTACCTCCAGATCGTGTGACGGACATGATTCTCAATGCATCTCGATCGGTGGACGTGTGGATCTTTTCGCAAAGAGCAAAGAGTTTCCATTATAATTATGAAAAAAAGAACTTCATAAGAAGAAATATGACTGAAATTATGAAAGTAAATTGATGTGCCATTTTATTGTTCTTATTAGTGTTATAGGGCTAGCTCTCATTTCTGAGCACAAATAAAATTAATTCTAAACTTAGTTTTAAATATTATCCTTATATAAAGCTGTTTAGAAAAAAAACGGACACAATACCTTTTTAGCCCCCCCCTTCGAAAACCACATATTATATAAAAATATACCATTTGGCGCCCCTTTGTGAGTAACGCCGATGTTGAGGACCCCTTTGAGGGTATCCTTGGCTAGTTGCTAAGAGTATGAGGGCTGACTCAATGATGACTCGTATTTGTATTTGTGTTTCTACCACACACAGTCTCACCAACAATTAAACGTATAACAAGTGACGAATAATCAATTCCACAAGCGTGTGTACAACACCATGATATATTTATTATACAAATGCACCAGTCCGTAACAGGGAGCTGGTGACTTATCATAAGCAAAGATAATTCAAACTGCAGCAAATAATCCAATATAAAATGAATAATGGGAACAAATGACGTTATCACTAGTTAACTCTCTCTCTCTATTTCCTTCTCACTTCTCTAAACAGAGACACATCAATAGGCTAACTATCACTCAGCCTAATTGCGACCGGCCACTCCTTTGACTCTCGGTCGAATTCCCACGAATCTATATTTCATTCTTCATATCCCTTTCTTCCACGTGACCCGTAGCCAATCAAATATAATATAGGTTTCTTTCAAACTTTCAAATTAGGGGGTGGAGCCTAAGGGGGGGGGGAGAGGTAGTACGCCATGCAAACAACGACAATAGTAACTGGACATCCAGCGGGTCTCTTTGAAGACGCCGACCGGAGTACGTACAGCAGTCAGGTGGTCAGAGTTTTCCCCGCGGAATATAACATGTTACTGTTAACAGCTACTTTGGTTCGTCGACGGAGATTCTGCCGAACACCTGGTCTTGTGACGCAATTACGGGGGTGGGGTGGAAACGGGGGGGGGGGACTGATGAGCGGGAACGTAGATTGTTATGTATAATTTAATCTACATATTAACGTTATTACTATTATTAGGTTAAGGGTTGGAGTAAGGGGATAGTTTCGACAGATTAGTCACAACCTGTGACATCACCCCTCAACCCAATCGAAACTATAGGGATGACGACACCGTAGTAGGTGAGGCCATTACATAACATAAAAAGAAAACTTATCTTGGTAACCCTGACCACAACATAATGGATAGGGCCAGTGGGTAATAACATACATACTTGAATAATCCCGAAAATAATAAACCGGACATAAGGTCTGGCCAACACAAGTTGGTCCAGAGATAAAAAAAACAAAATAGTGAACACTCTTTCTTCCGAAAGGTGGCACTTAAAACAAGATTTATTGTATCAGTAAGCCTACATAGGCGTTACTGGATACGTAATAGGGTAATCAAGATAGTCTCCTTTTGAGGGGATGACTTTACATCGATAGATACAACAGCGTTACAACATTGAACCTGAAATAGAGAGGAAAACATGCATAAATGAACATAATAAGTGACATAACTGCTATCGCACGACATTCACTCACTCTAGGCAAGCCATCCAATAACCTCTCTAAGAGTGGCCCTTTGTGAGTGAGCTCAATCCGACATGCAGCTGCCGACTAGTTATGCTGGGCACCGACTCATCAAATCTGCCCCCACGCCCAACATGTCCCGTTTACGCGGGGGGATATATAGCCTAGCTTTACTAGGGCCCGACTCCTCCCCATTGGGAAATTCTCCGTGGTTTATGCGTAGTTCCTGGTTTACACTCTCGGCTTTACCGCGCCTACTTCTACTCGCGGGTCGTGTTGGAAACAGTCTTTCAGGAGAAAGGGATCGTCTCCGAGGTGGCCCCTCTTCTGGGGTGATAGGTTTGGTGGCCCTAGTGGGGTGTCTAAAAATAGGTCTATTCTGACCGGGAAAAACCTGAGGAGTTATCCGCCCCGTCATATGGCCGTCTCCACTAAAACCGTCCGTCCGTGATTTAACCACCGTCGGGGTCATCGTCTGTCTACCTCCCTTGCTCCGTCTGTCACGCCAGGAGCCCTTATGCCCCTCTACCTTCCCCCTAGCTTCACCCTTCAACTTGGGGCCCCATGGGTTCCCCGCAGTCCTGACTGGGCCCGTGGACTCTCCCTGGGCATGATCAAACCACGACCCCCTGGTGCGTTTGGTTTGACCCCTAAACTTCCCCTTAGAGTCAATATGCCTGGGCCCCTTGACCTCAACGGCATGATGATGGTCCCTGTGGTCTACTGGATTAGACCAAGGGGCCTTGGCACCCTTTAGGTTACCAATAATTAAATCCACTATTGGATTTGGGAGGACCATAGCCTCTAAAGGGCCCCGATAGTAGTCAGAGTCTACAGAAATTGTGGCTATTGGGGCCTCACTAACGGTGCCGTCAATACATCTGTATTGGGCCCAGCGACCCGTCATCGCTCCCTCTCCTACCAGGGACTCCTTCACGGCGGCCCCTGAACAACCTGAGTCCCTTAGGACCTTAACATTGAGGCCATTTACGCGGCCCTCTATCACTGGGAGGTTTTTCTCCCCTGCTCCTACTTCCACTACTGCCCCCATAGGTATGGGCCCTACCCCTCTAGCAAGGGGCGTAGTTCTCTGCAGCTTACATGAAACAGAGCGGTGCCCTGGGGCCCCGCACGTATAGCACACCGACTTAGCATTAGTCGGGTGACTAAACACCCGGTTCCCGTTTACTGGGGCCCTCATCCTATCTTTAGGAGCCTCCCTCCTATCATCTACCTCACTTGCTGGGGCCCTTTCGGCCTCAACCGTCTCTCCTTCCCTGCTTGTGGAAGACTCGCGGCCCTTGCCGTGGCGAGCTTCCCTGTAATTTTCGGCCAGGGCGAGCATTTTGTCCCATGTCCCTGGCTTACGTTCCTTTAGGAACACCTGTAGCCCACTAGGGGCCCCGTTCATCAACTGCTCCCTGAGCAGGAGGTCCATCACACCGTCAAAGCTATGCTCTGTCCCGCTGAGCTCAACCCACCTCGTCAGGAGGTCGGCTAGCCGTGCACCAAATAGGGGGTAGGTCTCCCCTCTTTCTAAGTGGGCCCCCCTAAACTTCCGTCTAAGGCTTTCCTCCGTATAGTCGTATGACTTCAGGAGGGCCGCCTTCAATGAGTCAAAGTCATTTGACTCGTCAGCCGTCAAGCGGGTAGCTGTCGTCAGGGCCCGTCCCGTGAGTAGGGATGTCAAGCAGGGGGCCCACTCATGTCTCTCCCAACCCGCGGACAGAGCGTATCTTTCAAACCTACGGATGTAGGCGTCTATGTTGTCAGTCTCGTCAAGTTTGGGGAGTTTGGGTTTGGAGGATGTCGTTGACTGACTGCTTGGGGTTGGGCTTGCCGGCCCCACTTCCCTCTCTAACCGTGCTAGGGCCACCCTCTCCTCAGATGCTAATTTAGCTGCCTCCTGCTCGGCAGCTATTCTAGCTAACTCGAGCTCTCTATCGTGTTTAGCGCGTTCAATTTCTGCTTCCCTATCAAGCCTAGCTCGTTCAGATTCTGCTTCCCGTTCTAGCCTAGCTCGTTCAGTTTCTGCTTCTCTATCGAGCCTAGTTAGCTCAACCTCTTTATCATTTCTAACGCGTTCAGCCTCTCGTTCTAGCCTAGCCTCTTCCACCTCTCTATCGCGTTCGCATTTAGCGTGCTTTATGGCTGTATTAACGTCGCACCCCAAGCCTATGAAGTACTGTACGTACTCCTCCATAGATTCCATGGTTGGTGACGTTAATACAAGCCTAAGATGAGTAACGGTTAACCCAGATAGAGCTCGCCGTGCAGCTTAACACACCGGTCAGAGCACTCACAAATGATCACAATCAAAAGAGAATGGCTTACCTTGACGCTTCTTCCCTCCTTTCAACAGAATACGAAATATCTTCCACCGTACACAATCTTACACACACGCATAAAGTCTAAAGTCTGAATGTTATTTATTCGCCGATAACAGTCCGGCTTTTCCTTTAACTGTCTTGTTGACTTCGTCTGTACTTTCAGTCGGACGATGTGAGTAAGCGTGGCACTTACTGCTCCCGTTTCAAAACGGCCGAGTCCACTGAATGACTGGCCTACCGAAGAATTGTGGACTTCTGGTTTTCAGTCCGACGATGTACGTGAGTAAACGTAGCGTTTATTACTCACGTTTTAAACCGGCCGAGTCTGCTGAAGAACTGGCCCACTGAAGACTTGTGGCAGATATTGAGCCCCCCGAGTCTATGGTTGAATCAGCTTTCGGCCCCGCCTGTTTATTGCAGAATACTACTTCAGGTGAAGGTTCGATCCCGAAACGAGCCTCTCAGATGTTGAGGACCCCTTTGAGGGTATCCTTGGCTAGTTGCTAAGAGTATGAGGGCTGACTCAATGATGACTCGTATTTGTATTTGTGTTTCTACCACACACAGTCTCACCAACAATTAAACGTATAACAAGTGACGAATAATCAATTCCACAAGCGTGTGTACAACACCATGATATATTTATTATACAAATGCACCAGTCCGTAACAGGGAGCTGGTGACTTATCATAAGCAAAGATAATTCAAACTGCAGCAAATAATCCAATATAAAATGAATAATGGGAACAAATGACGTTATCACTAGTTAACTCTCTCTCTCTATTTCCTTCTCACTTCTCTCAACAGAGACACATCAATAGGCTCACTATCATTCAGCCTAATTGCGACCGGCCACCCCTGGGACTCTCGGTCGAATTCCCACGAATCTATATTTCATTCTTCATATCCCTTTCTTCCACGTGACCCGTAGCCAATCAAATATAATATAGGTTTCTTTCAAACTTTCAAATTAGGGGGTGGAGCCTAAGGGGGGGGGGGAGAGGTGGTACGCCATGCAAACAACGACAATAGTAACTGGACATCCAGCGGGTCTCTTTGAAGACGCCGACCGGAGTACGTACAGCAGTCAGGTGGTCAGAGATTTCCCCGCGGAATATAACATGTTACTGTTAACAGCTACTTTGGTTCGTCGACGGAGATTCTGCCGAACACCTGGTCTTGTGACGCAATTACGGGGGTGGGGTGGAAACGGGGGGGGGGAACTGATGAGCGGGAACGTAGATTGTTATGTATAGTTTAATCTACATATTAACGTTATTACTATTATTAGGTTAAGGGTTGGAGTAAGGGGATAGTTTCGACAGATTAGTCACAACCTGTGACAGCCGAGATGCTCCCTTGCCCCACACCTCACTACGCCACTGCCGCTGGTAGATAGTGAACATCCGTGTATGGCCTTAGCACTATCGACTATGGAGGGAATGTATGGCATTAGCACCATCGGCTATGGTGGAGAATATGGCATTAGCACCATCGACTATGGTGGGGATGAGCAGTGCGAAAAAACCGTCTCTTTGTAGTAATATAGTGTGTGAGTGACTTATAGGGTCTTTACAGTAAAAAATAAATAAATAAATACAAAAGATGAGTATTTCTTGTACAGTTTTTTAATTACCTGTCTGTTGTATTCAACTGTTTATTTGTTATTTATGTTTTGTTTTTATTCGTTTTTTTTAACATTGTAATTTAAAATATATATTTGTTATTATATGAGTGAGTGCTTATGATTGTGTGTGTGTTTTTTTCTGTTCTTTGTGAGTTGCAATGTGTAATATTGTGATAAAGAAGTTTCGGTCAAATATGACCATATTTTGTAGTCTATTTTATAGTAATTGTACTATGCATGTACAATGAAATGTAAAAAAAAAAAAAATTACGTTCATAATAATTTTAAAATAAACTATGATATGAAAAAACCTTTCAAATGCCTTCCCTTATGTTAACTACTACTTGTCAAAATATTTCTTCATCGATAACCGATTCATGTAACAAATTGTCATCGATCCAGCCAGAAGAATAATTTTCAGGACTTTGTGAGTTCAAAGAAATGAAAGTATCGATAATAAGACATAGTGAGATAGTCGACGCACAAAAAAGTGATTTACTGATTCGTTATACGCTCAAGACTTAAATGATTTCATCACCTATAGTGTCGTAAGTTCAGTGGGCGTAGAAAGGCTACTGTGGGGTAGGAAGGGGTGCTGAAAGTGTGATGTTGAATGTTTTTGTATTTTTCAGATTGGGAGAAGAGTGTCTAAAATGTAGCTCGCACAGGGCGCCACAATAGCAGGATACGGCTCTTCGTAGGTTAAGGTTGACGCCAAAATGTCCCCAGGTGGCGCATCAAACGCTCATGAGAATAATTCTTCTTTATAACATGGGGCATCGCTGTTGGATAAGTCGACGTAGATAAAGACACTTACAGATGCGCTACAAGCTCGTGACATTATTGATAAGTATAATCAGAACTTTTCCTGTCGTCTTCTCTCTACAAATGACGTTTACGCATATCGTGTTGTTTTAGATTTTGATAAAGCAAATGAAGGTACATAGATATATGTACATTTATAGCAACTGAAAATGTGTGGAACAGGAGTGGGAAAACTCTATGAACAGCGGGCCACGGTGGTTTCTTTAATAAGACAGATGGGCTATACCAGGGGTCGGCAACCTTTTAAGACGAAAGAGCCAAAAGTTATAATTTACAATTTTCTCAGGTTTTAAAGAGCCACTAAAAAATGCTGTTCCAATATTATGGTATTTGATTCGGTCGCAATTTGACGTCGAACGAGTCGCAACTTGTCATCGAAAGAGCCGCATGCGGCTCACGAGCCTCAGGTTGCCGACCCCCTGGGCCATACCAAGAGCAGCTGGTTGGATGTTTTAACGTTGTTGATGTTAGCTTGTGGATGGAGAGTGTACACTGTACAGCCGGCAGGATCCAACATCCTTACGGGCCGTACTAGGCCCGCTAGTCGTAGTTTGCCCATGTCCGGCCTAGAGGCTGACTTTTTTTTTTCAAGATTACTATTTCGGCGCTCCATGTAGTGCACTGGCCGCGTTATCTTCTCTAAGCTACGGTGTGACACAGTCAACATCTTTTGCCGCACACAGCATTAAAAAAAAATTGCAGGTATCATTTATGGCAGTGGTCTCCAACCTTTTTCACGTCGCGGACCGGTCAACGTTTGAATATTTTATCACAGCTCCCTGGGGTTGTTGGGGGGAGGGGCTGGGGGGGGTGCTTGAGTATCTATATTTAAGATTGTTTTAATTTATAACGCCACTGTCGCTTACAGCCGCTCAGCTCCCGGTTTACCTCTCGTCCATGGAAAGTCGCACAATCCAGACAGAAATACACCAGGGTAAATAAAAAGGAAATATTTTAATGTTTCTTGGGCGGTACGGTATTTTTTTTTGAGCCACGGACTGGTAATATATATAAATAATGTATTATCGCTTTTTTTATAATTATAAAGCAAATTTAAAGCTATTTCATTAATATTTCATGTCTTGACAAAAACAACAACAACAAAGAGTTGTAAATAGGTCTGTGTGATTTTATGAATGGAAAGCGTCATTGGAAACAAAAGCGAATAACAACAATGGCGCGAGAGTTTTTAACAAAAAACCGAGGACTTTTTATATATCGATGCGGTATTTGTATAATATATAATCTGTGAGGCGCACCGTGGTTAATCCAAGAAAATGGTACTTCATTCTGAAGAAAGTCATCGGAAACTCTATATAAAACTAATTGATCACAGCTCGGCCGGATTTACTAGCTTAGAATGCTTTGATCAAAGTCACCTTTCAAGTTAGGTTTTACATTGTCGTTTAAAAGGTCATTACACCCCCCTCTCCCTCTTATATCATTTAAACCACTAACGGGACAGTTTTCTTTCATCCCCACCATAGCAGATAGTGATGTTGGCGATGGAGGCACCACGGGAGATATAGCGGGGACTTTCATCATGACCTGAAATAACCATTGGTTCCCTACCGAAGATTGAACCATGGACCCTCAGGTTGACATTCGAGCGACCATGCGCCCCCTTCCTCTTCCATTGAACGCCCCACTCCCACCCCACCCCTATGTTAGTTAATAAAACAAAATTCACAATGCAGGCGTTAACAACAAGAGGGAAAAAAATCTTCGCACTTAGAGCAAGTGATCAGCAGGCACGCCTGGGGGAGTAAACATCTTTGATGCTTCATCCAAACAAGCACCCGGAACGGAACCAGTTCCCCTAAACTTGCCCGGATGTAAGTCAAGTCTGTGTAATCAATTTTCACGAGGCACCAGACGGTAAAAACCCATTAAAGCATCTTAAAACAACCCATGTCTTACATTTTCTCTTCTGTAAATATCTCAAACCCCCATCCATTTCTACTCCCACTGCTAAACTCTTTTGTTTGCGCGCATGTGCGTGTGTGTGTGTGCGCTTGTGTGTATGTATAATGTCCTATTTCCACATACAACGTAATTAATTACCTCCCTTCAACTTTTAAAAACAAAAAAGGGAGGGGTAACTCTTATCTTCTTGAGTAATTCTTATTAACTCCCTTGTTTCTCCGTTGAATTGAAGCGGGGAAGTCATTTCTTGGTAGTTTTTTTTTTTCTTTTTCTTTTCCCAGCTCAGTGTTTGAACATTGGGGCGCTCTGGTGGACAAGTAGTCCTCCTCTCCCATGCCATCATTATCCTACATCCACATTTACAGTATGCACTCACCTCCAGCGCCCTCACGGCGAAGAGCGCTTCGTGATACAAATCCATCCACCGAACCATCCCTACCCCCTTCATCACCGCTTTAGTAAAAACATGGATGGCGTATACTGGTAGGATGGGGGGGGGGAGAGTGGGGACGACGTACAGAACGCCCAAATAAAACGACGTGTGTAAATTTAGTTCCTTCTGGGAGGTAATCTAAACATTACTTGGGGGGGGGGGGAAGGGGGCGGACGAGGAGAGGAGGAAGATGGAACGCAAGGGGTGAATTCATTGTTAAATTAAAATGAGGGATGGTTCATTGTTTTTACCAAAAAAGAATGTCTTAGTTTCTGAATGCGCAGGGAAAAAAAAGGGGGGGGGGGTAAAAGTTGCCAGGATTTCATGAGATATTAAACACAGATTAATGTATGTTATTCTAAGGGTTTTTTTTCCCAGCGGAGTTTTGTGTCTTTTATTGACCTCCAGCAGTAATTGGGTTAAATCCAGTCGTGCTCCATCACCTCTACTGACTTTTGACGACAATCTGTAGTAAATTAAACTTGAAGTAGATTTGGCTACATTTGAGCGACATCTTGCCTCCAACAATTGTGACTCCTACAATTGTCACTCCAACAAGTGTGACTCCAACAAGTGTGACTCAATAATTGTGAGTCCAACAATTGTGACTCCAACAGTTATGACTCCAACAATTGTGACTCCAACAATTATGACTCCAACAATTATGACTCCAACAAGTGTGACTCCAACAAGTGTGACTCCAACAATAATGACTCCAACAATTATGCCTCCAACAAGTGTGACCCCAACAATTGTGACTCCAAAAGTTGTGACTCCAACAATTATGCCTCCAACAAGTGTGACTCCAACAATTTTGACTCCAACAGTTGTGACTCCAACAATTATGCCTCCAACAAGTGTGACTCCAACAATTGTGACTCCGACAGTCGTGACTCCAACAATAGTGTCTCCAACAAGTGTGACTCCAACAATGCTGTTACAGAGGGAAGGCTGGGATCCGGTGCAATCAGGAAGAGGGCGGTAATATAAGGGGGGGGGGAAGGAGCCCAAAAATTTTATTTTTGATTTCGGAGCCGACAGTGCGAAATGGAGATGAAAGGCGGAAGGGAGGGGTAGGGGTCAACTCAATTTTAATTTTTACAAGAATAACCTAAATATTAGCCTTTAGCCCGAAGACGGGCAAACTTTTCGAATCGCTGTCCACGTTATATAAAAATGACAAACACATTGTCAGCGCCTTTTTGGTCTGAACGAGCGGAGGGAAGGGCGAGGACGGATCAAACAGTCTGATCGGCCTGACCTGTCCGGCGAGCAGTGGTTGACCCATGTGTGCACAAAACCAGTTGGGAACGGTGTTCACTTTCGCATAATAACAAAAGAGGGAGAAATCCTGGCAGGCAATAGTGGATCTTTCCCGTTCTTAAAAAACAACAACCAAACACGTAATTTTGAGCAGCCAGGAAGGTAACAGAACAAAAGGTTTCTCTTTACAAGGTTCAACTTTAATATAAGAAATTATTCAGTGACTTCTAAGTGTGACTTTTGCTAATCTACCTGAACGAGAAGGACCATCGCGATGCATGTGTTGAAAAGTTATTAAATAAATGGATCAACGATTTCGAATTCGCTATACAAATTTTGCTGATTGCGTCATCAGTTTTGGTTTTCATTTCCTATTGGGTGTGGGGGGAGGTGAAGGGGGGAACTGAATAATATTATATAACATTAAAGATAATGTTGGCAGATTAACGCATTTTAATCGTTGGCCCAGTGAGTCATATGACCAATGTGGCTTAATTACCAGTGGATTATCTCAAGGGATTAACGACACGCCAAAGTAATAAAAAAAAAAAGAAAGATACCAATAATAGTGAAGGAAATGTATCGCGCTCTATATTGATAAATATTGTCACCTCTTCCTTGCCCCTCTCTTTCGACGTTAAACTAAAAACATGGGTTTAAAAGCTCTCAGAGTGGGCACACAGATCCACATCAAAATTGACCGGGGCTAATCCCTGCCTCGTATTATTGGCGAGTGTTTGCTTGAGGAGATAACGCTGTATCCCGTTCGAAAAAGTCATCACCCGTGAAATTTGACTTGAGACATACCTTGCTGATATGAAGAGGGCCGGCCAAAAAAAAAAAACTTAATACAGGGGAAGACAACTTTAGGCCTTTACCGCTGAGGTTTAAGACGGTGACTAACCCTGTTCTATCAGAGACTAAAGCGACGCAACACTTAAACATTGCTCTGTTTAAAAAAAAAATTGTGAGTTTTAATTGAACTACAAATGAAGTTAACGCTTGTTATCTAACAAATTCAGTGGCGGTGTGATTGTGTGTGTGTGTGTTGGGGGTGGTGGTGGTACGGGGAGTGAGGGGCGAGGGGAGAAGGGGAGGAGTTGAAATAATGAATCAGAAGCGATTTCACAAAGAGGTTATTCTTTGGTCTTTCGTCCAAAATGGATTATGAAATGTTAAACAATTTTTCCAGCATTATTCTGAACATTAATGTTAAACGATTCCTTCATCCCTAGACGGCAAGTCTCAAAAATGAAATGTAAAAATAGGCGCTTTTTATTGCTGAAATCAGCTTCCGGTCATCATCAGCCCACTTAGCGAAATTCCACGAGCGCTAGTTCGAATCTTCGCTTTCCACAGGCGGAATAAGTCGTTATAAGTTTCTTAAGTCTCTTGTAGACAATCCAAATTGAGAAAGACTGTTTTACACAGGATGGCATAGACTAAAACGAGATAAGAATAATACACACTTTTTTTTTTAAATTTAGTTTTGAACAGTCTGGCAAGAAGTTTGCAGATTCAATTTTATGAAAATTGGCTTGTCGTGACAGGAACACAGTACGGTCATTGGCGAATGTTCTGATTCAACGTGTCCGTACTCGTAGTCACACGCCCAGACGGACAGAACAGCAAACCAATTTACGGAACTACTCATGGCGTACAGACAGCCTGCACCCCACAACGACATAGACTTAGCAAGAAATTGTATTTAAAGGGGGAAAATATTTAGGAAAAATTAACAATAATTGGTGGACGGGTAGCTAAGCGGTGTATAACGCTTGATTGTCAACCTGAAGGTCACGGGTTCGATCATCGGTGAGAGCCAAAAGAATTTTTCTAAGTCATGGTGGGAGTTCGTTGATCGTCTCCCAAGCCCACCAATCTTTAAATGGGTGCCTGGCATTAGTTGGCGAGGCTAAGGAGGCTAGTCATACAATCCCATCATAGGCCGTGGCTAAAGAAACAGATGAACTTAACTTTTTTTCCTTTTTAAACATTAATTAATGATCAACTGGTGATCAATTAGAAAGCGATATTCAATGTGTATGTTGTATCCCAAGTACGATGATATATTATCTCTTGATTCATAGCGCCACAGCCAGGAATTCTGGGGGCTAGAAACAAATTAAGACTATTGATGACCGTCTGGCCCTCTACCTCCTTCCACCCCCTCCCCACAACACCAATTAAGGAGCAAAATAAATGTATTTTGTTTTGTAGATTTTTGTGTGTGTGTGGGGGGGGGTGTGTGTCTGTGACAAGTATTCCGGTACCTCACCAACGCGGCTGCCCCTGTTTGAAACCATAATTAGGAAAATTGTGTTTTAACTTTAACCCCACCCCCTCCCACCCCCGCCGCGCAACCTTAACCGAGGCGGTGATGACCATAATGGACACAGCAGATAATTAATTGTGTGTTCAAAACCAATCGATGCAAGGATATTTTAGATGCCTATTTATAGGTACTGGACAATATGGCCGTGATCTACATGGTCATTTTGCAGCACTGCGCACTGTTTCCGGAAAAAAATAAATATAAAAAGAAACGAAAGCGGAACTGTTTGAAGCATTAGTCATTTCTAATACAAAGTACAATAACTCGTCATAATGCTGCAAAAGTAAACTGCAGATTTATTTACAATGAGAAAAATTTTATTTTGTTCTTTTACTTTTTAACGGATTTCTGCTAAAAATTCTTAAAAAAGAAGCCAGAAAATAATTTTAACATTTCATTTCAAGTTTATTAAAACAACTGATTTGAAAAACAAACAAAAAAAAAACTGGATTTTCCCACTTTTCCCATGCTGCAATTTTTTTTTAAAGATAAATAAACTTGATGGGGGCAGACACTGTGCTTGACACTTCCATTGCAGGGGGGCGGGGGAGAGATAAGGCTTCGAACCTCCTGCAACTCGAGCTCTAAGAATCGAACCCCCACGGGAGATACTTTGTCCGGATTAGTGGACGTAACGTCACAAGTGTCTGAGGTCCCGATACTATCTAAGTTTTCAAACATTCATAGTTAAAGTGCTGGTGGCAAGGTTTTCCTGGTGGTGGTGGGGGATGGGGGGAGGGGGGAGGGGGCGTCGAGTAACTGTGGTGGGTATGAGGTGGGCAGGGGGAGGGGGCGGTGGTTTAGTTTTAATGTAGGGTAAAGGTGTACAACGCGGAGCTTCTAATTTTTTTTTTAATGAAATAACAGTGAATCATCGCGTAAGTATGTCAGACCTGTGGGAGAAGAAAATAGTTCTGAGAAGTATAAGATTAACAGAGACTTGCAGAAAAATTAATTTTAATTTTTTTTTGCAAAGTTGGAACTGTAATATACATTTTTTTGTTTCAATGCCATTCTAAATTGGCGGTGGTGGGGCTGGGGGTGCGGAGGTCAAGGCCTACCACACAGGAGACGGCTTCAATTTAGTTGTGCAACAATATGCTTTCAAATGACCTATAGCTACTTCTGGGTGTGGTGTTATCTTCAGAGTGGTGCTCAGCTTGGTAAAATTTTGGGGGGTCCAGCAGGCACCAGCCCCGTAGCGTGAAAATTCTACAGGAGGCCAGGAATTTTACAGCAGGGGCCAGGCAATAGCAGGGGGGGGGCAGGTAATACATTTTACTAAGTAGAACAAATTAGCAGAGGGGGCCAGACAAAACGCAGGGGGGCCCAGCCCCCCGGACCCCCGCACGCTACGGGCCTGGGGTCCAGTATCAGCTGGCGGCTACCCTGGCTATGATGTGGCTGTAATGGAAAGTTATCCGAAGTTGTATGGAAACGCCCTCATACTTTGTTGTTTCATATTGATTCATTTTACAGTTTACAGTAAAGTGATAGCATCACAACAAGAGCATCACAATAATTATGATCATCGTAGCAATATTCAACATTGTATTACGTATCTTGATACAATCACTCAGCATTATATCAGGTATCTCGATACAATCACTCATCATTATATCGGGTATCTAAATACAATCACTCGGATGGTATCTTGATACAATAACTCAGCATTATGTCAGGAATCTTGATACAAACACTCAGCATTATAGCAGGTATCTAAATACAATCAATCGGATGGTATCTTGATACAAACACTCAGCATTATAAAAGGTATCTTGATACAATCGCTTGGCATTATATCAGGTATCTTTATACAATCACAGCAATATAGAAGGTATCTTGATACAATCACTCATCATTATATCAGGTATCTAAATATAATTACTCGAATGGTATCTTGAAACAATCACTCATCATTATATCAGGTATCTAAATACAATCACTCTGATGGTATCTTGATACAATCACTCAGCATTATATCAGGTATCTTGATACAATCACTCAGCATTATATCAGGTATCGTGATACAATCACTCAGCATTATATCACGTATCTTAATATCATCACTCAACATTAAATCACGTATCTTGATATCATCACTCAACATTAAATCACGTATCTTTATACAATCTCTCGCCATTATATCACGTATCTTTCTGTTGTGTAACTCTCAAAGAGATAATTTAAAAAAAGCCCAACAAAAAAATTTTGTTTACAAAATTGACATTTGTATTACTGAACTGCTGTGAAAAGCTTCTCCATTGAACTGTATAACTCTTGCGTTCCAAGGATTTCCAAAGGATCTCGAATTAAAGCTGAAATTTAAAAAAATAAAACAAAACAAAAATAAACATGCGATCTGGCCTGAAGAAGCTGGTTCCAGATCCATGCCAGGAAACCCGAAATCTGCTATTTATTTATTTATCTGTAGATTTACGGAGGTAATTAGAATTACTTAGCAGGCTTATGTGGAAAAAATGGCTTGAGAAAAGCCGAAATCCATTATTCACTTACCTGGCCACTCGTCTCGAGCAATAATTGAGACATGAGTGTAAACATGGGAAGATTTCCAATTGGACAGGCCAGGTTTTTAAACATTTTTTTTCACAATAGTATTCTTTACGAGTTACACTTGCCAGGTTGCCTATTAGTGTTTGTTTTTTTGGATGATTCGACCACCTCTAATTATTATTTTTTCAGAGGGGGGGGGGGAGTGTTAAGTCATGTTCTGTTAAATATTTTTACCAGAAACCTTTAAAAATAGGCAAGGCAGACAAATATGGAAGCTGCAATGGATATTCTGTATTTATTAAAAAAGTTTCAGAAATTTAGACCCTAAGATAAAAATAACTTGATCGCTCATGTTTATTATTTTACTCCTAGAACGGAAGTTGGTTAAGGGCGTCATACAAAGGCCATGAGTATGGGCAACACTACATTGCATTTTGTGGTAGAAAAAGAGTGCACTGGCATACACATTTTATCTGCAACTTTTTAAAAACCATTTAAAAATCGGACTTGATGATATTTTGCTGAAAGAGATTTAATTTTTACAGCTTTGAATGTTTGTCATGTAACACGGACACAAGATCAGAGGTAGACCTGACCGAAATAACCAGTCAATGCTGTCCGATAGTAAAAAGGCTGTAGCCTGATGGAGTCAGCTTGTCAATAAATACCACAACAGACTATTCCAAAAAACCAAACAAACTGAAAAACCATTTTACATGCTTGACATTTGCCAAAGTACATTAAATAGTTTCCATTGTCAAAGTACATTAAATAGTTTCCATTGTCAAAGTACATTAAATATTTTCCATTGTCATCAAAAGCAAATAAAAAAAAGCTCGGTAAATCGTCTGATCTAGTGAGCTTCCAAAATGACTTCGCTGAGATTTTTTAACGATTCTAGCGTTTCCATTTAACGAAAACCGAATATGAGTAAGCACCAATACTGTAACAGCACCTGTATTGAGCACTGTGCAGACCTCGAACACAAAAAAAAGAACACAAAATATAAGATGCACATTTGAGTCTCCTCCAACCAGTGAGTATCTTATCACGATATTTTCGAATATACAGAGTCTAGAATTTTTTTTTTATCTCTTCAAAAGACCCGGTGACTTGTTTACAGAAGCCCTTAGGGTCTTTTTAGAAGTAAGTTCATAGGAGGGCTTCTAATTGCCCCTAATCTGCCAATTGTTTAAAGAACATCCCACCCCCCTCACCCAGCTCCACCAAAAAAAAAATTCTGTTTTCTTTTATATCAGTAAAATAAACTTTGTTGATATATATATATTTAAAATAAAAACACCAACTAATAGACCACACATTCAGACGTGTTTCGTGTATATGAGGAGTAAAGGGTTAAAGAAAACGAGGGATGATAGAGACTGAGTTAACCCTTTGTTTACTGCAGGTGACTCCCTTCTTTACAGTCCCGGTGTCCGTTTTCAAACCCCACTTGCTTGGGCTCGATAGGAAAAGCCCCCCCCCCCCACACACACACCCCTTTCCCTCCATCACACGACGACCCCTAGAAATGCTCACTCCAAGTAAATGTCCCGGGGGTAGAAGTTAAAAGTGCAGAGTGGGGCTAAAACTCCCCCCCCCCACCAATCCCTTTTTGCTTCCCACCCCTTTTACCTTCCCCTCAGTTCTCTCTAGATATTCGTTCGCATTTCTTCCCTTACTGTTTACGCAAGGCGCTTCCTTTCCTTCAAGCTATGAAGGGGTTGGGATGGGTAAAGGGGTTGACAAAGGAGGGAGTAAAGAGAGAGCGGGAGAGGGCTTATATTTGGGGGGCCTGCCAACCGAGTCGTAAATAGCGCTGAACGATAACAATCTACGTCTTAATGGGTGTGGGGGTTGGGGACAGTTTTAATTTTTTACCAAGCGGTTTCAAACTCTTGTCAAACCACCCAATCTTCCACTCAGAAAAACAACAGAAGTCCCCTATTTCATGGACTAGCTACCTTAAAACATGCCTCGTTCTGATAATATCGTCGTAGTGGTGGTGTTTTGCATGGCACAAGGCCCAGAACTCTTGCAAAGAGAGCAAAGGAATCGAATGTTGTTTTTATTGTTTGTTTTTTTTTTGTTTTGTTAAGGGGTGATAACCGCGCTTGCACTAAAGACAACAGCATCTAACGATTTTATTTTTAGATCTTGCCCCCCCCCCCTTGTTTAATCAGCGATGTTACTACACTTTAATAACAGTAGCAGGCGCTCGACGTTACATTTGTTTATACTATCTTACGCAGGATAGTCATCCAAGTGTAATAATATTATTACTGTAGAGAAAAAAAAATCAGCCTGGGCTGTGCCCTCCGCTGCGCCCCCCATCGCCATGATACATTCGACTTTAAGTCTAGGAATGTTGATAGCACTTTCGAAATACCTATGTTTGTTTCTGATTTGTTGTGAGATTGTAAGATATGTGTTTTAAACGTGTATGTTGAGGCAGAATATTGATGACGCACTAAGCGATTATCTAGATCAGAGATGAAATGACTTGTACATGTTTTGCGCGTAACTTAGGCTAGGCCTACCGTTTAGCAGAATTTAAGCAGATTGCATCCACAAACTTAAGACATATTCTGGCCCAACCTGAGGTATGAAAAGTTGAGGCCAGTGCGCCTTTGGGCTATGGGGGGTCCGCCACCCGAATTTTGGAATGCCTGTGGGGTCCGCAGCATAAAAAAAGGTTGAAAACCTCTGATCTAGATAGATATCAACAAATCATATATATTCCTTTTTAATTTCCTTGATCAATATGATCGGGTGGGGGCCCGATTGGACACACCAACAGATGTGTTATCATACATTCTTTCAGTGGGCTATAGACTTGGTGACGCCCGCGTCTTCTCAGAGTCAGCGGCGGATATTTTTGGCTTTACCAGGGATCGAACCCTGTCCCTTTAGCTTGATAATCAGTTCACTATCAACTATCCAGCTGCAAAAACATATTTATATAGTTGAATTTCGCATATCAAGTCTGTGATTCGTCCATTCTCCGAATACTTTGAAGTATTAAAAAAAGAAAACAACAACAATTCGCTAATAGATTAACATCGATGGAAATAAAAGTCTGTTTGTAAGTCATACAATACGAGATATACACAATCTGGCGCTCACGCCCGATGTTTAGTAATTATAATGTCAATGACTTTTTGTATGATCTAGTGAAGTATATTTTCTTTGTACTTTTGAGTAAATTTAAATAAAAACCCATTTTCTTAAAGTTTTTATTCAAATATTTTTTTTTTAGTTTTATTAAGAAACGTTCGTCAACAATTGAACATTTTAAAAAGTGTTTTTTATGTTATAAACAAAATGGGGGTTGCGGGGGGATGGGAGGGGCTTATCTTGTGCCTGCC
Source organism: Bulinus truncatus (assembly GCA_021962125.1). Taxonomy (NCBI): domain Eukaryota; kingdom Metazoa; phylum Mollusca; class Gastropoda; family Planorbidae; genus Bulinus; species Bulinus truncatus. Next base: position 16,326,921 of record JAGDYQ010000002.1, read on the forward strand.
GTCCTAACATTCCTTTCTTTCGTTCACGTTTCTTTTTTTTTTTAAATGAGTAAAAAATGGTCATCAAATACTTATAAGTTATTTATTCATTATTGGTAACTTGATAACCCTGCCATCTCCTATCAATCCGAGCTGAGAAAAGCGGATTGATAAAGTAGATTTATATAAGTAACTTCCAGCATTTTGGTTCGCGACCGGATTATCAGTTATAGGTTGAAGATAATTATCGAGAATCGGTTGTAGATAATTACCGAGTAAATATTGCAGTTAATTATCAATTATAGGTTGTAGAGAATGGTCCCTAAAATTTTCAGGAAAAAAAAAATATTGGCTGTGTGTAACTTTAAACACAATTACATTTTTTTGTGCACAACTTAAAAGTAATATTTATTGGCTGATTTAATGAACTTCGATTATTTATGTGTGCAGCGCCCACAATTTAGAGATATCAGTGTTTGTTGTCACCAGAGCGCACAATTTAGAGATATCAATGTTTGTTGTCACCAGAGCGCACAATTTAGAGATATCAGGGTTTGTTGTCACCAGAGCCGGATTTACAATTTTAGGCCCCTATGACAACATCAATTTTGAAAAATATAAAAAATATTACTAATTTTTATTTTTGTATACTTCTCAACATTTTTGGGCCCCCTTATTTCGCGGGGCTCCTAGGCCTGTGCGTAAATCAGGCCCCTGGTTGTCACGCCCCCATTTCCGGAACTTGTTTCAATGTTGATGGATACAATGTCTCATCTGCGAAGTCCATGTAATGATGAGCTGTTTATCCCCTTCTAGATCATATAAACCACGAATGGGAACGTTTTTGTACCGACCCTACTTCACCCCCCCCCACACCCACCCCACCCATTATAGTCGCTAGTGCAATGTTCATGGAGGTGACCAAAAATAAATCCCTCGGCTCTCACCGCGGAATATATTTCATACAGACGGCGCATAGAAATCATGTCCTCTACTAGTGACGATAAAAAAATGGCCGCCATTTCTGTTATATTTCCTTTTTTTAATAGTGCAGCGCATAGATATCACTACACAGTGCAATAATACATAGATATGACCATATGGATACGAGAATATTACACAAATATGGCGGCCATCGTAAAAAAAATCAATTTAAATTGACGACGCGCATCCTGTTTGATTGACATTGAGTGATCGAACCCGCGTCGACAGTCGCGTGTTTTAGACGGCTTTATAGAAATTTTGCCCAAATTTTGATTCGCTGGTTTTCAATAAACATTTAGACAACATTATCTTTATGTCATCTTTATTTTTATACAAAAATATATTTAAACTAAATAGTAGGTAAAGTGATTCAACACAGTTTTAGAACCGTCGGTGTGGAAGAACGTTTTCAGATGCCCTGCCCTGCTGGCTTTTTCCACTCGCCTCACACATTACGACAATGTACACAGTTTTCTCTGAGCTACTTCGGGGTGTGATACTCTGCTCTCGGATGTCTTCTTCCTACTCCCCCCCCTCCTCCCACCCCTGCTCCTTATTCACACCCCCCCCCTTTTTCAAATTTATTTCTCCTTAACTTCGCACCTTTCTCCCTTCCCCCTCCCTCCTCAAACCTTACTCTTGTAAAAAAAAATAAATCTTGAAACAGATCACCGGCTATCTCAAACTGCTCATACACCGTTTACACACACACACACACACACACACACAAAGACCCACGTAAGTATATACGACCGGACACGAGCGCACACACTCACAAACACACACACATTGCACAGGGCATTAAAACATACAATTTATATATCAAGGAGGGGGGTGGGGGATACTGAATGGGGGGGGGGGGGCAGATGGGGATGCCCAACGTTTCAAACCAATCCAGTGGCAAATTAATCAAGGAAGTTTAATCGTTTTGGGTTTTTTTTTTTGTTTAAAAGAAAACACGAGAGTTGGGTTGGAGACTATTAAGACAGGCGACAGACTGAAGGAAAACAGATGCTCGTAGAGGGGGGAGGGGGGGGGGAACTAGTTGTGGTGGTGGGGGGGGGGTGTTTTTACCTAGGTTTTTTTTTCCTCTTTTTTTTTTTCTTTCTGAATTTTGCTTTTAAAAAAAAATGAACTGGTGGTGAGGTTGGTTTTTAAGAGACGAGCTAGTGATGCAATTTTAGATTCAAAAGACCACCGGAAGTAAGGGGGGGTACAGTGCTGCTGGTTGGTGGTGGTGGTGGTGGTCGGGGCGCGTCACACAGAGAAAACAGGCTGTTAGGAAGCGTACGAAATACACGGATGGTTCATACAAACGACGAAATTTCAGATGGGTGGCTTTTAGTGGAGAGAGACAATAAACATCGCAACGACACACGCTCAAACAGTCATACTTATTGTCATGAGTACATCCAGGCATACACAATACATCAATACATACAAACATAAAAACAAACACATTAATAAACATTCATACATAAATAAGAGAATGCAAGCAAATGACATTACTAACTTTGTAATGTGAAAATACATGCAAACATACAAACAAGCATAGAAAAAATAAACAGTCATACATACAAACATGGATACAACAAAACAGTCATTTACATAGAGACAGACACATGAAGGCACTACGGGAGACTTGATCCCTTAATCCCACAGCACGCACATTAGGCTGCAGCATGGAGATTTGACTCACAGCCCGGTCACCATTGGTATGGGTCATATTGTCTATGAAGTTACCACCTCGCTACATCTCCCTGTTTACTACGTACTTCTCATTTGTTTAAATGTGTTCACTGTTCAGCCTCCATGGTGTTTGGTGTGAGATTAGGGGGTGGGGGGGGGAGATAATGGGGTGTTATTTTGTTTGGTAACGTGTTACTTTGTTCGGTAATGGTGTTATTTTGTTCGGTAATGGTGTTACATTGTTCGGTAATGGTGTTACATTTTTCGGTAGTGGTGTTAATTTGTTCGGTAATGGTGTTACTTTGCGCGGAAATAGTGTTACTTTGTTCGGGCAAGTGTGTTACTTTGTTCGGGCAAGTGTGTTACTTTGCTAGGTAATGGTGTTACTTTGTACGGTAATGGGGTTATTTTGTTCGGAAATACTTAAGTTAACGCAGCGACGCAAAACCTTTTTTTCCGCCAAAAATGTTTTTTTCACGTGGGCCAGACTCAAACACATTTGCGCGCTGCCCAAGGGAGGACATTAGATACCCCGTGTCTCGAAAAAAAAAAATAGGAGGGCCGCTTATGGCGCTTCCGGTCGCTACAGGAAAGATATTTTTTTTCGTGGTCCGCGGGCCGGTTCAGCTCTAACCGCTGCCCGGATCCAGGAAACAACAACAAACCTCTATCCGACAAATTATCGACACCGCGACTGGATTGTGCGAGGAGGGGATAGAGGGTGAACCACTCACCCCAAGGAAGCCACTCTTGACCCACGGGATCCCCTCTCTGATAAGCATTAACATTTATATTCTTCCCGATGGATTAAAAAAAAATTCCTCCGCTCAACACTAACCCCCCCTCCCCTCCCCCCCCGACTCCCTTCAAACTCTCCACCAACGCCGGAAGCCCCCCCCCCCGCGTTCCCTCCCTTCCCCCCTCCAATTTCGTCTTCACACTTTCCAGTAGCCGTGGCGTAAGTCCCAAGAGTCAGCATTCGCCGGGACAAGGGCAAAAATTAGCAGCTGATACAATACATTTTTTTTTTTGCCGCGGCTTGGCTCCGCAAGGCAATCATATTTCGCTCATTGTTCGCAGGTGGTGAAGAGGTTGAGTATTAAGAACATTGAAGCTGGTGGTAATATCTGGCCTAGTGCATCTGGAGGAAACGGATTTCTACGTTCAGTCATACACAATGTGTACTTATTCAAAAGGGCGTGACGTGATTATTCACTCCTGGAGTTTCTTACAGAAAAAAAAAACAATTATTATTATCTTTATCATAATCATTATCGTTATATCTCTTCATTTAATTAAGCATACATTTTCGCGCACAAAGAATCTCTTCTTTACTTGAACGATTCTTTATTCTAGCATTAAATGTATTCACCTGATTAAAGATCTGTGCGCTAAATAATGCGCCGTACCAGTGTACACAGACAAACAAAATGATCTCTTAGATTTAAATAAACTAGATAACTTAGTAAACAGTCGCACAGATAGACAGACGGAAAGGGGGGGGGGAGGCGAACAGTCAAATGGATAGAACGGTGCATATGGATTAATGAACTGATGGAAGGATCGAAGATAGAATGATAGGAGAGCTCGACAGACAGAAAAACGGAAAGTCAAGCAGATATGGAGATTAAACACTACATCAATACGTTTTAATATGTAGACAATTATCGAAGATGTGTATTGTCATTATTCGAGAGAAAAAAAAAACCGTTGAGTTCCATGAAACGGGGGGGGGGGGAAACAATTTATCTCCCTTGAATTGTATTTTCACAACCCTAAAAATCAGTGGTTCCCCCAAAAACCCCGGCCCGCAGACCGGCACCGGTCCGTGGATCAAATAGTTATGGGCCGCCCATGAAACATATCTCTCGGGATTGTGACCACTTTCCATGGACGAAAGATTAACCGGCCAAATGGGCGACTGTGAGTGGCAGAGGCATTGTAAATCAAAACAATCTTAAATATAAATTAATAAAAGAAAACGCCCCTCAGGCCAAGCCCCAGCGGGCCGCTGTGAAATTATCAAACCTTGACCGGGGTCCGCGGAGAAAGATTTGGGATCTCTGCCCTAAAAAGTACTTCGAAATTATGACACAAATTAAAGAAAATTTAGTTAAAATGCAAATAAACTTAAGATTAATTAAACGAAACTGTCAAAATTTTATTCTTCCATTTAATTATTTTATGAAAGGTTCGTCGAATTTATGAATATTGTAGAATTAGTTTACGAAAAATGTTTGAACAACTGGGCTATTGTTTAAATACAACCTCTGTTAAATTTCTGCTCATAATCAGGTGTTTGTTTATAAAAAAAATGTGCACCCATGGTCAAATGTTTTATTTTTTTTTAAATTACATATGCAAAATATCAAATTCAAGATAGTGTACTATGTTAATGTCAATTAGTAACTATCACTAGCAGGACTGTTCATTTATTCCCCCTCACCCCCCAGCCCTACACAACCACCCCCTTCCCTCTTTATTTTCAAAACTTTTTTTATCCTATGGCTCATTCTCTCTTTGATAGCTGATTCTTTCATCTCTGATTTAGTGGGGTTCATAAAATGTCGCTCCCACCAATGGGTCCTCCCAACGTACCAAGATGACTTCTCCTCTCTCTCCCCCCCCCCCCCCTCCGTTATCCTTGCCAGTCGATTTGTGTGGAACAGCGATTCAACAAAGAACAACAAAAGGGACTCAACTCTACAAGGAAGTCGACAAAACGTGTACAACAGTTCAAGCCCCTGAGCCCAATAGCTAGTGTTATTTTTTTCTTTTTACATATTTTTAAAGTTAGGAGGGGGGGGTAGGGTAGAAACCGGAGCGATTTTGTGTATGTGTGTGTGTTTGAACGTTTGCGCGCGAGTGTGAGTGTGTGCAAGGAAAGATGGCTGTACTAATCACGTGGTTCTTCTTAACATATCGCCTCGCTTTGAAACAATGGCTAATGGTTGCAAGACCTTTAACGCCTGCACTTGATGGCAGTTACTGCCTGCCCCCTCGCCCCCTCTTTCTTCCATCCCTTTTGGCTCGCTGGGAGAAAAACGAGCCGAGATGAAGACAGAAAGTAAGGTACACAAGTAATGATAGCTTACCACTGATAGTGGGTGCACGGCGTACGACCATCTTTATACTGACTGATGGATTTCATTGACTTGATACAAGGGCAATAATTTTTTTTTTATTTATGTGTGTGTATGTGTGCGTGTGTGGCGGCAAGGGAATGACGTCTAGGCGTTTCTTTGGGGGTGGGGGGAGGGGGTAAAGGACGCTAGAGAAGGGGAAGGAGATGGAGGATTAAAGGACTGACTTTAATGGCAATGGGAGGGGCGGAGGTGGGGATTTAGGGACTGGCCTGGGTAAGGGGATGGGGCGGAGGTGCGTGGGGTTCCCATAAAAGAATAGCATCATTTCTCACCATTGCCCTATGGCAGTGGTCGGCAAACTTATCAGTCAAAGAGCCGAATATGAACATTACAACAATTAAAAAAAAATTGGGAGCCAAATCTGCTTGTTTAGTAAACTTTTACTACACTAAATAAGTAGTACGCTAAATAAGTTGTATACTAAATAAAACTAAATGCCAGAGCCGCACTTAAGGAGCCAAAGAGCCACATGCGGCTCCGGAGCCGCACTTTGCCGACCACTGCCCTATGGGACGGATGGCCTAGTTGTGTAGATAGATACTCGACAGTCGACCTGAGAGTCATGGGTTCGATCCTCGGTGAGAACCATGGAATTTTTTTTTTCAGATGTTATTCGGTGCAAAGTCGTCCCACAAGTCCAACCAGCTTTAAATGGGTACCTGACTTAAGTTGGGGGAAGTAAAGGCGGCTGGGCGTCGTGCTAACCACACAATCCCTTCATATGCCGAGGTTATAGAAACAGATGAATTCTACACTTCATCTGCCCCGATGGCCCAGTAGGGCTAAGGGAATTTTTTTTTTTACCATTGCCCTAATGCAATTTTTTTCACTTTTATATTTGTTGGAAGTAGTTGACTAAAACAGTAAAACGCATAGTGGACTAAAAATCTAATTTGTTTGAAACTGAATTGAGAAACGATACGAAAGATAATTTTTAAATTATCCGACCTGAGGGTGAGGAATATTACTTTGATTTGTTTTCCTTTGTAGAAAAAACAACAACAATCTGCAAGCAGCTAAACTAAAAATTTTCGATGCCCTGCAGCGGAAGTCCTGGTTGGTGTGCAATTTTCCATCTGGTTATCATTGCAGCGAATCGGAGACGAAATCCGCGAGGTTCTTTAGTCGCAGGAATTATCGGATCGGTGGGGGTACAACTTAAGTATTCGAGATTAGAATTATTACGTTTATTAGAAGAGGACAATGAAAAAATAATAATTCGCCGGCTTTAAAATGGGTTCCTATAGCATTTATTTTGATGTATGCTATATATGTTATTTTGATGTTTGCTATAAATGTTATTTTTTTATGTATGCTATATATGTTATCTTGATGTTTCTTATTGCTGTCATTTTGACGTATTCTATAAATGTTATTTTTATATATGCTATAGATTTTATTTTAACGGACATTTAATACCAAAAATACTCTGAAATTAAAATTAGTTTTAACCATCCTATAGTTGATTCTTTCATTTTTCTGACACATTCTATTTCTGTTGCTTTAATTTATTATTTACAAAAAAATATTCTTAGTAGTTTACCTTTAATGAAAATGTACATATGTAACGTTCCCAACTTCACACACACTGAAAGTATGAAATATTTACTCACTAAACACTTACTGTACTTGTGACTACGATCATACACCATACTGTGTATTAACTCATACTAAATGAAATTCTCTTGTAGGAAAAGTGTTTTCAAGTCTATCATTAGGCGCCTCCCCGCCCCCCCCCCACTCCATACATTTTTTTCTTAACATCAACAAAAGGTTGACCTCGGCAGAATCTGGTCACCGTAATTTACCATTAATTAAAGAAAAACAAAAGTACCTTATTTCGAGGAGGTAAGTTTGAAGAATTTTGAATTGTTTACAAACGGAAATTTAAATTGCGTGGACTAACAACGGAAACTGTTATCTATGGGTTTTGAAATATGAGTGATATTTGATTTATGTATGAAATTTGATATACTTGTAACATTTGATTTACTTAATGAAAATTGATATACTTGTAACATTTGATTTACTTAATGAAAATTGATATACTTGTAACATTTGATTTATTTATGACATTTGATATACTTGTAATATTTGATTTTTTTTGTGCCATTTGATTCATCTGTGACATTTGATATAGTTATGAAAATAAAATTTTGATTTATTTTTGACTTTTTGATTTATTTGTGACATTTGATTTATTTGAAAAGAGGTTAAAAAAAATGAATATCAGAACGTAACAAGTAACAATCACAAACAAAAATTAATATGCACTTTAAATAATTATTTGCTTTCAGATCTACAATGCATGTAAAGCAGCAACAACAACAACTGAAAGCGGTGACTCAGTCGAGCCGGTAGTAATCAGAAACTGTCAAGTGATATTGGCCGACATTATATAATATCCTCCTCACATCCCCCATCGCCAGACCGTTAATACAACCAACACCTGCTCATTCACACCCTCCTCTCCCCCCCCCCCAACCCAAACCCCTCTACCATACTTACATTTCGACATAAGACTCAATGTAGTCTTTATTTTCTAAGGAGTATCCGAATCTAACCAATTTTATGTTTTGAGTAGAGATCTTCTCCCCCCACCCCCCCTTCCCCGACCGCCGACCCTACTCCCCACCCGCTCACCCTTCCATTTTCCCTGTTTTGACAGAAAGGTCAACACCAATGAAAACCATCTCATCGACCATTCGTCGTAGCCACCCCCACCCCCAACCCCTCCCCCAGCCGTCCACCCCACCAAACCCGCCCATACCCCATTACCTCACCCTTCCCTACTTAACCATCGCCTCTTCATATACCCCCGCAAGTCGTACATAATCTTGTTTCACCTTTCCTCCTTGCCCTAACCCCCCCCCCCCCAACCACCACCACCACCTCCCGCCACCCCCAGAAACCTTTACAAAAAATAAAAAAAACTCCAGTTATCTCCCTCTTTTCCCTGAAGATCCATCAGTTAGTTACCATTAGAGCGTCGTTCCGTTGCTATGTATCTGTCGATTTGATGGCATGTATCACAAGCTTGCTTGCATTACTTCTTCTCTCCCTTGACTTGTTTTTACTTTGTGAGTAATCTTCCCCTTTCATTCCACCCCCCCCCACCCTAACCCTCCCCCTCTCCCCTCCCCTTTGTCCCTTTCCCGTCTTTCTGATTTCCCGTAGGTCGGCATTTTTACATCCCGTGAGTCATGTAGATACATCGAACTAAAATGAAAAAAAAAAATAATGCGAGCAACTCAAATCAGATGCCCGGGGGGGGAAATGGGTGGACGGGGGGGGTCGGGGTCCCAAGTATTACGAAAGTTTAGAAGGGCGCCCCTTTGATTTGCAAGGTTGTGCGCGTTAAATTAAGGTAAAATTGTAAAAGTCTTTGTCCCGGGTTCCCGAGACGTGAAGTCATCTTTCTGAGATCAGTGCCACATAGCAGCGTTGAGTCTTAATTAAGAAAAATGTATCTCGATATACCCGATTGGTTTCACTCACACATGTAGTAACTATGTCTATTGAAATGTCTTTTTGGCATATTTTAGACTGGTGAGGGTGATGGTGATGGTGGGGGGGGGGAGGAAGAGGGGAGGGACAATAAGGCCAAGAAGCCACATATTAGTCATTTATTTATCACAGACTTAGTCACAGATTACTCATTTATTAGTCACAAATTGTTTCATGGAATAGTTACTTGAGTGAACATTTATGAGTATTGAATACATCTGGGAAGATCATTGAATTATATGTGAAAGCGGGGGGTGCGCTACAGTCCCTGAAAGGTTGAGATGCTTATTTCGTAGGTCCTATAAAACCACTAATCGGGTGGTGTTTGTAGCGCTCTTCTCCCCCCCCCCACCATACCCGATAATCCATTGGCCATGGAGGGGGGGGCACCACGCGAGGCACATGTAGGTAACCAGGCCCACCGACAGATTATTTCGGGCCCCTGGGCAGGGCTGTCACGGCCCCCCGTGCTGATAATAATATTTTCAAAAGTTGATTGGCCAGCTCAGTCCGGGCCCCTAAAACTCGCAAGGGCCCCTGGGCATTTGCTCCCCCCCCTCGGCGGCACTGTAGGTAACCCACAGCAAACAGGTTGTCCAGCAGCATAAAAATGCGACGACCCACACTACCAAAGCGCAACCAAGCCACTTATCAATTGCGCAAACCACCTACCACATAAAAGGGCAGGGAGGGGTGTGTGTGTGGAGGGAAGAATGACTATGGTTAAGACGGATCAATAGCTGCCAACTAAAGCTTTTTTTCATTGCCGACCATATGCTTTAAAGTGACACTTGATGTTACACTTGGACTGTTTAACGACAATGGCTAAAAGAGTAGCACATAATCCCCGATACTGTCTCTTTTATGTTTTCTTTGAGGTTATGGTTCCTGCCTGTTTACATCCCGTGTCTTTTCGCTTCGATCCCAACTGTTTATTTACGGAAATCCCCGCAATCTCCACGAATACGTAGAAAGAGAAACATTATTTCCCCGCAGAAATCAGCACAAGGCTCCAAGAGCGAGGCCCCGGAAAAAAAAGGCAAATCATGATTTCTTTGTTATCCTAGCCACTTAGCTATTTTACGCGCCAAAGTGCGTGAACGCTTGATACCCGGATGTGGCCGGTGTTCAGCCCCCATACTACCATCTTTACTATTTCCACCCCCGAGCCTTTCCTTTTTTTTTCCCCCGTTCCGTTCCCATATATGTTCCCTAACCCCAACCACCCTTACACCGCCAGCCATTTATGTTAACAACGTGTTTCGAAAAAGAAGAATAGGGAATGGTTGGGGGGGGGGAAGGCTTGTTGCACGATTTTCCATTCGCATTATTATTTTTTCCCCCAAATATTTTTTTTCTTTCTTTCACTGTGAGCAGTTGGGGGACATAATGCGAGCAAGAAAAGAGAACATGGATTCTCTCCCCCACCCCGCTCTCCTCCCCTGTCCGTCCCTAACGAGCGCTAACCGGGGCCATCTGCGCCGGCCCAGAGAACGGGGGGGGGAGTTTAAAAAGCGTTTGACAGGCCCGGCAAGTGGGTGTAGACTTCAGGGGCCGGGCCCCCGAGCTTTAGGGTGCACGCACGTGTAAGGCATCCGACGTGAGTGCTGTCAGGTGTAGTGGCTTGATGGCTTCAAGAAGTTCGTCGGGAGGGTGAGGAGTTGAGGAGGCGGCGGGGAGGGAGGAAGGGGGGAGTGTTGTTGGTGTGGAAGGGGGCTATGGAGAGCGGGGGGGGGATGTCCTCGCTGACTTGTGTGATTCGATGTCTTGTTGGCATGTTCAAGAATGATGGCGGTATGGGTGAAAAGGGGAAGTGGGGGTGGTGGAGTGGAGAGAGTTCAATTCCAGAGTTCACCAGTGAAAGTTTCTAAAGTGAAAGATTAGTCATTGATTAAGCCACTCGAGTCAAGGGTTGCGGTTCTGTAATACCAGTGGACGCTGGCATCATAGTTGCAGTACTCATCACAAGCAAATGGAGAGAAAGATCGTTAGTTATTGTTAGATGCGTTATTACATTCAGTGGGGGAGATGGCATGGGCGTATTCATGGGGGGGGGGGGCATTTGACCCCCCTACATTTTGAAAAAATGTCATATAAGAGGAGAGCATTTGCTCCCTCCCCCTTTCATTTAAAAAAAAATGTCATAAAGTTGTTATTTGCCCCCTCCCCCTGGAAAATTTTTGCCCCCCCCCTGGAAAAATTCCTAGCGACGCCCATGGTCTCTTGTAGGACATATTGCAAGTACATTCACGCTAATGATACAGGTTTATATGTTTGATTTTAGTTCAGAAGATTCCATCTCGTTGTTTGCATTGGGCTACACGGGTTGATCTAGATAAGTAGTATCCAGATTGTATTATAAACCAATAAAACATAAAAAGACCAGACAAATTTCATGAAATGAAACTTAAGTGTTGAAGTTTGTCCTCACCACTCAGACTAGACTGTACACAGGTGTACACTTCTTCCGATATGTACATTTATATGATGTTTTATTTCTTAATAATCTTATACGCTTACATCAATAGTTCTCATACTTGTGGAAACCACCTGTACGTCTTTTAGAATTTAGAGTATCTATTGTAAACAAGAAGAAAATAAATACATGTTAAATTGAAAAGAGTGGCGAAACATTAATTGTTAACACTTTAAGTTACGTTAGAAATAAAATAAATCTGGCGACCCACTTCAAATCATACTTTGAGAATCTTTGCTGTAAATTGTCAAATGGGGTTATTCAATTTATTGAAAAAAAAACTTGAAAAGAATGACGAGGATGACTGTATGTTGTGAGGACAGCCTAATGAATTCGATGGAGAAAAACAGGAAAATACATCCATAGGATGTGTTTAGTCAATGTACAGGTCATTTGCTGTGTTTCAAATGTCTATCTATCTATCTATCTATCTATCTATCTATCTATCTATCTATCTATCTATCTATCTATCTATCTATCTATCTATCTATCTATCTATCTATCTATCTATCTATCTATCTATCTATCTATCTATCTATCTATCTATCTATCTAGCAATCAGTCTGTCTGCATGTCTCTCTGTCTTCTCTGTCTTTTTCTGGTTTATCCTTTTATCTTTTTTACGGACAACAGTGATGACGCACTTACCAAGCACGCACACACACCCAATCACACACATACACACACTCACACAAACACTGACACTTTCGACATTGCCCCACGTATTAATCACAAACATACCAAAGTAAATCACCACAATAAACGACACCCTTCACCTGCTGGTTTGTAGAACACAACGAGTAAGAACATTTGGCCGGAGTGGGAGGGGAGAGAGGGGTAGGGGGGGCGCCGGCCGGACTACTAAAAAGAAGTCGAGCAATAAGGTCAGTGCAAGGGCTCTAAAGGTGAGTGTAAAGGGGGAGGGGGGAGAGAATAAAGGATGTGATGCCTCGTGTCAGTGGTTTTGTTTTCATTAGAAAACTGACCGGACCACTTAGAGAGGTTCCTATGCGCCCCCTTCCTCCTCCTCCTCCCCCCTCCCCTCTGTTCCTTCATCCTCTTAATGCATCCGTACAAAGGGTTTAATGGTGAGTTTGTGGGCTAATGGTCAGAAAAGATGGCCAAAAGGTGTGAGACTTGAAAACGGCGTGAGTCCAGAAAAAAAACAACAAATGAAACGCTGAAGTGATAGGGGAGGGGGGGTATACACCCCACTTAGACACGATGGCTATCGGCACTTATTGTGGAAGAAAACAAGAAACGAAACAAACAAACATTATTGTCTTTAATGGGCTCAATTACAGAAAAAAACGGCTATCGGCACGCAGCAGAGTTCAGAATAGAAATATACGCTACGTTTTTGCTGAGTTTCATTGATGACTGCTGGTGGGAGTGGGGTGGGGGGTGGGGGGGGATAATAGATAAAAGGAGGTATTTTATCATGTGATAGTTAAAAATAAAACCCCTGGAGATGGTAGTAAGTGAAGTCGTAGCAGGATCGTCAATAAGTGAGAGGGCTGGAGAGGAGAAGGGTAGTGGCGGTGTGGGTGGGTGGGGGGGTGAGAGAGACAACAGATTGCCTTCTTCCTTGTTACAAGGTTTCCCCCCACTATCACCTTTTAGTCCAGGTGTCTAAATACCAATGTGTTATTACCGGTGTCGTGGCAAAATAAACCCACAACACTCATAGACGGCGCCACGCCCATTATGTTTCTGTTTTGTGCAGATAAAAAAAAATAAGGAGATGGTTTTGATGAATGGACACCGGATGTGAATGAAAAGAAAGCTCCGATTGAGATGGACAAAAAGAATGCGCATTAATTTTATTTTTTCTTTTAAAAGCTACAGTGAATAAGTTTATTTGGGATATGCTCACTACATGCAATTTGTACAATGTAGTGCCAACTCTGGGTGGAAGCAAAATTAACTTTCTTAAGAGTTTCGCTTTGAAACATGTCATTCTTTCAGACCGTGATTGGATAATATTACTTTTAGCTCTATAGCCATGCCCAGCACCGCCACAGAGGTTGTGGATGGGGAAGGGCGCAACCCGAACCCTTAGAGACGTAGGTGTTGTTGGGAACGTCTGATTGGAGAAGCGCCATCAGTTAGAGGTTGTCAAAGGAGGGGGGGCCCAAAGTTACCCGACCGCAGCCCTGTCAAGACATACCCAATAGGTCAAAGGATCAAGGTAACGCATTCATATTACATTAATAAACATTCCATGACACTACAGTAATGATTGATTCAAATTTGAGCCATACCTCAACCCACCCCCGCACAACTTTCTCTTTATTTGTTTGACACCTCAACACTAAGACTGTCCAAAGATTTTTTTTTCCTTAGCCCGTCTCTCACTCTCTCTTTTCTTCTCTCTCTCTCTCTCTCATCTATACAAACGATTGCTGCTCAATATTTCCATCCAATATTTTACTCTTCCATGGAACTCCATTCCTCTCTTTTCTTGTTTTATTCCGGACGGCAGCCATTAGATTAATGGAGAAAGCAATTTACCTGATGAGATCTTTCTTCTCGCTCGACCCAGGAACTTTTATATTTTCTGCTTTTTTAATCGAAGTCAGATAATAATCGGTCGGATTTCTTTTATGATTGTCTGGTGAACGGTTTTTAGGTGGGTCTCTGTCCGTGAGGTGAGGTGGTAAGCTGGAAAGGCTATGGAGTGTTCGCTGGCCAGATTTCATCTTTTTTCTTTTTTCTTACACTTTTAGTCATCTAGACCAGACATGGACAGATTTTGGCCCGCGGGCCAAGTACTGTTCGTTTGATCCGAGCCGCATTTAGTTTAAAACTCATTTAATTTTTATTAGTTCACAGAGTGTCTACATTCGATCCGGCTCTTGTGTTCAGTTTATCTATCTATCTATCTATCTATCTATCTATCTATCTATCTATCTATCTATCTATCTATCTATCTATCTATCTATCTATCTATCTATCTATCTATCTATCTATCTATCTATCTATCTATCTATCTATCTATCTATCTATCTATCTATCTATCTATCTATCTATCTATCTATCTATCTATCTATCTATCTATCTATCTATCTATCTATCTATCTATCTATCTATCTATCTATCTATCTATCTATCTATCTATCTATCTATCTATCTAAATCTATCTATAGAAATATATCTGCATTTTGGCATATCCAGCAATTAATCCGTGTCTGCTAGTCTATTAGACCAGAGGTTTTCAACCTTTTTTATGCTGCTGACCCCGCAGACATTCCAAGCCCGGGTCGCGGACCCCCATAGCCCAAGGCGCCCAGAATGTCTTAAATTCTGATAAACTGTAGGCCTAGCCTAAGTTACGTGCAAAACATGTACAAGTCATTTCACATGTCAAATAGCTATCTACCCAAAAAATAAAATATCACCGAGTATTTATTATAGTGGAATGTCTGTTACACAGTTTTCTGTTCAGTGGTAAGGCTGTGACTGTTTTGCACTACAGCCAGATCTTCATTCATTCACCGATTGTGCGCCCCGGCAGTGACTTGCAGAACAAAAAGTCTCCCACGACTTCACTTTCCCAGCAGTCTCGAACGTAAACCAACAATAAGGCTACATTCGCAATGTCTGTACTTTCGTGAAGCTGAATTGCGAATCTGATATGCTGAAGGCGAGCAATCAGTTGGCAGCGGACATCTGAAATGTCGGCAATTCGTCTGCTAACTGTGTTATTAGACAGTGGAATGGCTTTCAGTTTTTGACTGTATTCCTTTCTTAGAACGACTTCGCACAATTCGATTGCTGCCGGTATAATTAGATCCTCTGCAATTGTGTGAGGTTTTTTTGGAATGCGCTATTCGCAATGCTACCAACCAAAACACGATGCTCGAAGAGCTTTCTCGTTCACAGTAGTGCAGGCCATTAGTTTGCCTTTCTATTTCAACTAGAGCTCTTTCTGCCTCTCAAAGTATTCCTTCGCTTTGCTGGCAAGTTTCGAATGCACTGTGATCAAACGGCGCCTCAATTTCGCAGGCTTCATCGCATTGCTCAATAATGTTTGAATCACACGACACAAAGTAGTTGGTCAGCATCGGTTACCACTGCGGTGAAGCCGAATCGTATATACTCTGGATAATACCTGCACCGTTTTCTTTTTCGTTCGTCTTTGGCTGCTTGATCATCAGAATCTTCCAGGTTCTGGTCAATTTTCCTCTTCACAAATTTATCCATGCTACTAGGCTTGGACAGTTTATTTATACAAATATTGATAAACAAATGAAAAAAAAAACAGTTTAGTCCAGTTGAGTCAGATCTCACAGGAAAAAAAAATTAGAGACAAAGTTTCAGAGTAGAGAGGGTTAGAAGAGGTAATTATCTGTAAAATATATTTCACATTCTGATGACGAAAACTCACATTTTAAAATTAAATCGACTACTATGATAAAACAAATATTTTGAATTGTTTACTAAAATTAAAAAAAAAATAATTTTCACATAAGCTAGTCACATGACAACAGAACAGCATAATAAGTTCATTGCTAGAATTTCGCACCGTTTCATGGATGCGTGAGCGAAAAATTCTTATTAACGCTCAGGCCTACTTTCATATTAAAAATTTACGAAAATTTACGAAAAATCTTTTTCGAACCAAAACAATTTGTGGGTGTCTTTTTAAATTAATATGTGAAGTATATACCAGCTATTTGATATCTAAATCTAGGCTTCTAATAATTGTAACCACTGATTAACCAGAATATTTATCAACAATACACACGCTTGAGCAGATTCGGATGTTTTAAGAGCGATATCAGACCTCAGTAAGAAAGAAATATCGCCAAGATACCTTGACTCAAAAACTCACTGCATAAGTACATGTATGCAGTCTAGTTCAGACTTCAGACAAAAATATAAGGAAATACCAGCAAAGTTTTTAATTAAGCACATTGTTGTCTGTGCTTGAAACATTGGCATAGCTAGTATTTTTGTTTAGCTAAAAGCTAACCAATCAACTAAACCAAGCAAGAAAAATCAACTCTTTCGTTGACTTGCCCACGGACCCATTTGAAGCTCCTCGCGGACCCCCAGGGGTCCGCGGACCACAGGTTGAAAACCTCTGTATTAGACTATCTATCTCTAAAGATAAATAATAAAGTAACAAATATCTAGCGTGACTATCTGACATTTACTTCTAACTACTCTGTAGAACTCATCTCATCATTAGCTTTCATTTCTTCTTTTTTTTTTCCTTCTTAAGATTCTTATAATTCTATTCCTCAATTACCCCTCCCCCACCTTTAAACCCAAATGTCTTCCGTCAACATGTAGGCCATAATCTCCAATCCGCTGCTCTTCCTCTCAAGAATCCTCCAAGACGTCGTTATGTCGATTGTAAATCCCATAAAGACCTTTTTCTTTCAACACAGCACAACCTCAAACCGGATAAAAAACACGAAATAAAAACAAAGAATATAATTTATTAACTCGTCATCTTTTGCCTAGGTCACCACTTCCGGTTAATATTTAAAATCTCTCATCAACAACAGCCACGCCCCCTTGCTCTTTATCATCACTCCCCCACCCCACCCAACCCCACCCCTGTACTTTTCATCAACATTCAGTATCGGGTTAATTGCTAAGAAAAACAAAAAAGATCGTTTATTTGTTTTTTTGGCTCACTTCTCAAAAAAAGCAGCCCACCTTCCATTATAAGACTATGTCTGTTTCCAAGCTGTTAACATACAATTTTGAAATATTTAATAAAAAAAAACAAAAAAAAAAAAAGAAATTGCGTTCGATTGTGAAGTCGTACTCGCGCGAAATTTGAGCGAAATGTCACACCGGAAAAAACATTCAATGTACGGACCGTAAAAATAGAAACGAAAAACAAAAACAACAACAGCGAATGAAGACAAGAAAAGAGAACGGATCAAGTACATAAAAGAGAGAGAGAGGGGGGGGGGAGAGGGAGTCAGAGAGAGAGAGAGAGAGAGAGAGGGTGGGGAGGGAAGTGAGTCAAGGAGAGACACGGAGTTCGAGAGAATGAGAAAAACACTTTTCATTATGAAAATTATTAATCTTTTTCACCGAAGAGTTTCCGTTTCATTTCATTTCACGCCTTCCCTTGTTATCGCCCTTTGTATTAGGTGGATGCACTTTGTATAGAGAAGTCGCGCGCGGAAGGGTGGATAAAAGCTCACACATCAAACTGATTCACGTATTTATTATTATTATTTTTTTCAAAGAATATTTTTAATAACACAAGAGGCATCGTTCTGCACATGCGCCTCCTGCTCCTTCCCGCTCCTGCCCCCCCCCGCCACCCACCCTTTTTGAGTTTAACTTCTCGATCCAACCCCCCCTCTCCTACCCCATCGCGGTACGCCCCTTCTCCCCGTAAGATGTACTAATTTCCGCCGCTGCTAATTAAGATGATCACCACGTGAGGTTTTAAAAAAAAAAAGAAAAACATTTCACCGCAGCGTGGGGTCTTAACGATTGGCTGGTCTCGCGCGCGCGTGCTAGGGGTAACTTTCCTATGGCAACAATGTGAGGTGCGCTTCATGACTCTTGTTCATTTACCAGGACTGGTTGAAAACGGAGCAAGTTTCACATCGATATACGCCATTGCATCGACAACAGGACAGTGAAAAACAATCTAATTTGGCATGAAATCAAATGATGATTAGATCGCTGTTAACATTTCTTACAGTACATCTAACTGCACATGTTGGATAATATAAAAAAAATATTTTTTTGTTTATCAAAAAAAAAAGTGGTAAAAAAAAATAATTAATTAATTATCATAAAGGGAGTTAATATAACAAGACATTTAAACAAGTAGCGCAGATAGCCTCCCTTTATTTATTGAAAAATGAAATTTAACTAAATTGATGAAGTACACGCTGATCTTTTGGTTTTCGGGTAATTTTATTTGGTGTGTACGTAAGACTGGACAAGGCCCGCCAAGATACAAACATTGAGATTTAAGTAATGTCTGGACCAGGGCAGGCCTTACAAATTGCGGGGCCCAATTTAACGGATGCTTGCAAGGCCCCTCTTCTTCTAGCCTGTGACAAGAGCCATGACTGATGGTGATATGCTAACTGTAAATTGCGGGGCCCCTGCCAGGCGCGGGGCCCGATTTGGAGCAATCGGTCAAATCGGCCTAAGGCAGGTCCTGGTCAGGACAGTGAAAGTAGGTCAGGAAAGAAGCTTAATACCAGCAGTATAGTAAGATAATACGTAATTAAACAGGGGGAAGACGAAGGAGGGGAGAAGGAGACAATTTTGTTAGTTTAAGCAGACAAAGTTAGATACAGGACAGACTGCAAGAGAGAGAGAGAGAGAGAGGAGGGGGGGGTTGTAATGTAGTTTTGTTAAGTTTGAAGGAGGCGGTGAATTAGGAATAAACGAAGAAGTTTGTGAGTGAAAAAGTAACCAAGTTGTCGATGTATCGTGCAGACGTGATTTTAATTAAGTCTATTCACTAATCTATAATTAAGGTTTTTAGATATGTCAATAAAGTGATTTTCATTAATTAAATGGAAGTAATGTGAAATTTTACTAGTTTTATGTGTTACGAAATATTAGAAGACCACTCGACATCCCTGACACATAATACTAAACTTTATTATTTATAGAGAGATGTCTATACTGAGGGCAGATTAGTTCAATAAGCAGTGTCGAACCTAGGGATTTTGGGGCCCAGGGGTGGGCTTGGCCTCTTTGGGGACCCCTGCATTTTGACATTCGACACAATGACATGAGATAATGTACTTAATATTTAATGTAAAAAAATGTTTTGGGGGCACCCTCAAGCTAGGACCCGGGGGTAACTTTCGAATTTGGACCCCCACCCGAGGTACGCCTCTATCAATAAGTAACATTAAGTGGCTGAAACAATGCGAAGATGTGTTAATTCAGTCAACAAACCATTTTATAATTTTACCATAAGAAATTAATTCTTCTATAACAAACCTACATGAATAGTCACTTTCACAATCCTTATGCGTTAACCACTAGACATTTACCATTAAAATCATTTCTATCTAATGGGGGCCCCTCTTTCATCCCCCACAGGGCACAGTGCGATGCCCATGCTTCCCCCAACTAACGTCAGATATCTAGTCTGTGTGCTCTCGAACTAATTTAAGACTTAAAAGTAAAAACAGGATCTATCGGCGAGGATTGAACTTGAAACTTTCAATTCTATATCCTCTCCCTCTACATCTTACCAGCATCCGTCTCTCAGTTGAATCCAGCAGAATAGATTAGAACATAGACCGGATATGGGCAAATCACGGCCCGCGGGCCACGTCACGCTCGTCATGTGGTTTTATCAGGCCCACTCAAGTCTCCTCTCGTTCACATCAATGAACTTTACACTTAATTTATGTATTTTTTTTTTAAATAAACAAAATCTTTCATCTCCTCTTCACCCGGTCCCTTTAGTCAACAAAAATGTGTTGCCCCCATTTTGAAAAAAAAAATGTAATATTCTTTTTATATTACTCAACATTTTGAGGTCCATTATTTCGCTGGGCCCCCTGGGCGGTGGGTGCGGTCCGCACCGGGCGGCACTTTTTATTACTTTTTTTTTTACCTAAATGAGAGGGCGGCAAAATCGTCTTCCGCCCTGTGCGGCCGATACCCACGCTACGCCGCTGCCTGGTCGGCTGCTGTAAATCCGGCCCTGGGTATGGGGCTACTATAACTGTCGCACAGCCAATGTTCCCGAAAAAGGTGAAATATTTATTGTTTTCAAACTAATAGTATCAAAGAACAATAAATTAGCCGATTTTCTGACTGTTTTCTAATTCGCTAAAAATTCGTTAGTTAAAATATTACTATTGGTAGCGATATATATATATATATATACATTGTCAGGATATTATGGTGGGGGGGGGGGAGAGGGAGAGCATGAGTGTGTAACTGGAAACTGAGTTATGTTCTCTGTGGGGGGGGGGGGTGTAGCAGGACAGTGGAAAAAACGTAGGTGAGTTACACGATGACCCTCGTATGGTGAGGTCGTTCTTCGACCTAGCTATTTAAAGTAGAAGCGGTCAGTTAATTATTGGAGTTCAGTGTTCATGAGATGATATTGTACTGGGATCTTATTCGGAGAGACTTGATATATTCTTTTTGATTAAAGTTTCTTGTGTCTGAATTCAACAATTATGACTTGTGCAATTATTTGTGCGGATGTGTGTTCTCATTAATCTGGCCTTGACTGACATTAATAATAATGATAATATATAATAAAAAGAGCATACAAACTAAGAACATAGTTAAATTCTGCTCCATAATAAATCATATTACACATTTCATTGACTCAAACACTACCCAGCCAATCACATTTATTGTTATCACTTTAAAAAGAAAAAAATGACGTCATTAGCTTATTAATGGGCGCGCGCGGTCAATTATACAGGTTGGAGTCATCATCCACACATTCATCAAATCACGCGACAAACTTCTTTCACCATATCATTTACATATTTTCCGATGAACTTCTTTTATTAATCTGTTTTTGTAAAAAAAAAAAATGTGTATTTCTTGGCCAGATGTAAGGTAATCGGGGCTTTAACAATGGCCGCTTGTCTCAAGAGACGCGCTAACCTGCGACGGTCGAGAACGACGGAGGACACACGCCCGAGGGTGGGTTGTGAGAATGGTTACTGCTGAGATCTAATGAATTCAGAGTCGGCGACGACTGGTAGAGGCAGAAGCGTAGATGCGGGAGTTGCGTTTTATTTTTTTTTTACCTTGCCTCGCGCGCGTGTGTGTGTAGAAGTTTGTTCGATTTTTCTAAACAACAACAACAGCGTTAAATCTGTGACGCTAAGATTGATGAAGACAAATCTGTTCATGATACGCTAACTGTGGTATAGTAGTTAGCGCACCCGCTTTCTATCTCAGTGTTCCCCGGTTCTTATCCAGGTGTGATCTCGATTAGCAATGGAGTGACTACATGGCCGAATTTCCCGGTGTATTGAACACAGACCAAAGTTATACCATTAAATATGAGATATTTTTTTAATTCAATAACCCAAGAATCTGTTCTAGAAACGGTTCAAGTTTCATTTTTGTGAATTTCCAAAGATAAGATTAAACATAAAAACAGATGCGAAGCAAAAAAGCTTTCCAAATCGGCATATTAGAGCTAAATGTAAAAAAAAAATCGATAAAAAACGATGCCAAAAATTGATTTTCAAAGACAGCAAGTATTAAATGTTATAATAATTACTAAAAAAAAAACAATTTTAAGATTTTACAAAATTTTATACAAGTTTTGATTTTCTGCTATCTCAATGCCGGTGTGTGACTCCCTTAGAGACTATCAACCACAAATGGGACGGTTTTTGCAGTGCCCTTCTTTCATCCTCGCCATAGTCGATAGTGCGATGACCTGTGGTTGACCACAGGAGATGCAGCGGGGGACTTTAAGCATGACCTGAAATATCCATTGGTCCTCACCGGAGATCGAACCGGGGACCCTCAGGTCGACAGCCGAGCGTTTTATCCCACATCCATCCGTCCTCGTCTCAATGCTGGTAATCTAAATCATTTCATAATTTATTTTTTTTTTAAAAGGCAAATGTCAAACAGCGTTATTCTCTCGAGAGTATCTCTTTCATGTGTAAACTATTTTTTTTTTTTATGTTTTATGGAAGTATAGACAGTTTCTACGACAAGACGTCCATAACATTTAGTTGATGTCTTTTCTACCAACCAGAGTGACTTCCCTTTTTCCTTGCCATATATTTGTACCCCCCTCCCCGCCTCTCCCCGCCAGCCTCTCACACACACACACACACAGACTCACAAACTCAATCATACACAAAATTAAATGAAGCCATCTCCTGTTCCCTCAGATTCCAGAAATGGAAGACGATCTCAAAAAATAAAAAACAAACAGTGAAATTTTGAAAACTCTTTTGAAAAGTCAGAGAACGCTTAAATATCTTTGTGTCGTCAAACATGTCACGTGACGTTAAAATACGCCACATTTTTCTTGGGAGCATCACAAAAATGGAAAGAAACAGCACCTCAACCCACTCCATCCCCCCTCCCACACAAAATCACATCTTCTATGCCCGATTGTTTACGTTTTTAGAAGAAACTACATATATATATATATACCCGATATGTGGAAGGCGCTGATGGACAAACTGCTCCCCCCCACCCTCACCCTCCTTCACGACACTAAATCAAACCGGTCGCTGGCCGAAGATGACGTCGTGACGAAAGAAGATGGAAACCGCCACCTCTGCAGAAGAGCGCTTTTTTTTCCCCACCTCAGATTTTAATGTACAATGGAAAAAAAAATGGGAAATTTGTCATCCTTTTAAAACTTCTCGGTTAGAGACGGACTAAGATCGGCCGAAGCCCAGGCGAGGATGTATGTGCTGTGTCCCCTAAAAAGATGATAGATAAAATATTAATACAGGGCTCAAGGTTGAGTTTTGCAGGGTCACTCACATGTTAGGGCCCCGGGGAACCACCACAAGCGCTAGCAGGTAGTTCCGCCTCTTTTCTCAGTATATATATATATATATATATATATATATATATATATATATATATATACAGTGGATTCCGCTTAATTGGGACACCGCTTAGTTGGGACAGCCGCTTATTTGGGACAAATCTCAAAGAAACCAAACCAAGAAGCCAATAGTAAATTTGTATTTTTAATTGGGACAGCCGCTTAATTGGGACAAAAAGCCTCGGTCCCGATGTGTCCCAATTAAGTGGAATCGACTATATATATATATATATATATATATATATATATATATATATAAATATATATATATATATATAATATATATTTGTATTTAATACTTATAATAACTCAAAATTGATTTGTGTGTGATTGGTTCAGCGTGTATCAATTATCGGATGAATGGATCAATGGAGTATGTTGATGAATGATTTAAATGACATGTTATAAACTTCATATTTAAATTGAGCATATTAATCCTCTTTCTTTGGCTATACATCTCATTTAGGGCCCTGGTTTGCAATACTACTCTTCTGCCCTTTTCCCGATCCATGGTATTTTTATTCTCTCTCTCTCTCTCCTCTATCACTCCTTATGGCTTTAAGGTCTTTCTCCACCTCCTCTAAGCTTACTAATCATCTAATTCAATTATTCATTCTATTTACTGAATGCAACTTTTCAATCGCACGTATTGGTCATCCCATGTGCTCGATAACACAAATGAGTACGATCCTTATATACGAAAAATAAGAAGTCGATGGTTATGAGAATCGATTCTGCAGGCTGCATGTTGACACGTGTAAAAAATAAAATCCAAAAAAAAAAAATGGTAAGATGAAAAAAAAAGGCAAAGTGAAACAAGACGGAAGGGGGAGGGGAAGGGGGGGGTGCGGGTCTCTGCTACCCATTTACATACTTGCTTACCCCCTTAAACAAAATATAGGAAGACAGGCGTAATTAAAGACTTTCCTTCTGGACGTTTTAAAAAACAACAACTAGCGAGATGAGAAGTACAGGACAAGGAGAGTGAGTCTTCTGGAGAGGATATGATGCGGTAAAGATGGTAAGGTATGAAGGATTGATGGGTTGATTGAGAGATGGGGGAGAGAAGTGAAAATGAAGATGAGGATAACAAACATGCGCCTTTTTTTCATTTATTCTTCTGTTATTCTTTCACTGAATGAAATGTTACTTGAAAAACAAAATTTGTTTTGTTCTGTAGTTCGCGACAGACTCAATCCTAATTCTTATACTGCTGCTTTACAGTTAAATACAAAATTGAGATTTCATTTCTTTAAATAAAGACCGAAAATCGATTTAAAAATGATCAATATTTAGTTAATACAACATGAAAATACATAAAATTAAACAAAAAAATATCACTGAAAAACAAAATGACCGGAAGGCGTCTCATAGCTGGAAATGACCGAACAAGTCATTTACCAGGGCATCACTGAGCAAGGCGTTTACCAGGGCATCACTGAGCAAGGCGTTACCAGGGCATCACTGAGCAAGGCGTTTACCAGGGCATCACTGAGCAAGGCGTTTACCAGGGCATCACTGAGCAAGGCGTTTACCAGGGCATCACTGAGCAAGGCGTTTACCAGGGCATCACTGAGCAAGGCGTTTACCAGGGCATCACTGAGCAAGGCGTTTACCAGGGCATCACTGAGCAAGGCGTTTACCAGGGCATCACTGAGCAAGGCGTTTACCAGGGCAATCAAGTGGCGATACTGTAGGGGCTGCAGTACCCCCTATGTCCGTCCACTTGATGTTATCGATAACATTCTATATAATCAGTCCTTTTAGTTGTCTTTAATTCTTTTTTTTTTTCTACTGGACCTATATAAAACCATACAGTTTAATACAATGGTCATCCAGTTTATTAAAATGGTCATCCAGTTTATCAAAAAAAAAATACACAACTTTGCATGGATCTTACACGTTGCACAGTTCGAACGGCATGAACTTTGGCTTCTGTGTGCATGCTTCATAGGGGTGGATATGTGACAGGGTTAGTTAACCCCCTTTCCCCCAGTTAGACCTGTTCCCTCCTGACAAGCGTCCAGGTAACCCCTCCACCCCCCCCCCAATCCCTTTACGGTTTTAGGTAAGGGAACAGGGGGCAGCATCTTTTAAAAGTGAAAAAAAAAACAAACCACAAACAATATTGCCCTAGGTATCCAGTGTTGGTGGAATTTTTGTTGCTAGATGGGACGTTACGTTCCCCATAGAGTTAGGGCTGGTCTTATGGAGAGGTAAACTAGACAGATGCCTGGGCCCACGCTACTAAGGGGGGGGAGGAGAGATCTACTAGACTATTAAATGACATGACAACATTTCAGAAAAGGGGAGGGAGAGAGGTTATAGGGTGGGGGGGGGTTCAAACTTTCAAATGACCAATATTTTAAACCGGGCGCATGTTGCACTCAAATGTGACTTTGTCCTCCCCCCCCCCCCACAAAAAAAAAACAGCTAACAATAAAACGCCACTGACTTCTTGAAAATAAAACCTAACAACATGTAAAGTAAGGGAACAGGTTCATGAGGTTCATGTTGCACAGTAATACTGGGTCGCCTCCCCCACGACCATATAGCCCCCATACGTAAAGACTAAGGGACGTTACTCTTCTCACGAAGTATATAAATGTACCTTCTACTTCCAGCGGTCCACCAAAAGAGGTTGAAGTACTTCACACTCCTTAAAATAAACAAATGATTATTGAACGTTTTCTAAGAACACAACAGAGTTAACTGCCTTGATCCTTTGGAGCTCTCAGGCAAGCCATGAAATCTCTGCATGCGTGCATATTACCCTTGGCCACCAGCGATAAACGCACACACACACACACACACACGCATACGCTCACACACACGCTCACACACACACACACAAAATGCTGCCATCTGAAATGTACATTGCAATGAAATATAAATGACTCAAGCGAACGGTTTGTTTATTTTCACAGGTTTTAATAGAGTTCTAGATAATTAGATTTGCAGCGAGCTTTACGCACCTGAGTCCACAGACAGCCCCCACATTGAGAAACAAATATCATCTCTGAGCAATTTTTTCGTTCAGAGGACCGTAACAAAATATATAAAGTTATAAAACTCTTCATGCGCCCCGACATCCCCCCATAAATATTTTTGTTTTTTCAAATATTTGTCTTTTTGGCACATGTCTTCAAAAGTTGTAAATTCCCTCCAACTCAACTGAAGAGAAAACATTTTCGTTTTATTTATTTATTTTTTTTTGGGGGGGGGGGGGAGGGGGAAGCTCAGACAACTTTTCGTGTCATTAAATTTCGCTTCGGCGAACTAATCGTAGAGGGAATCTCAAATTATTTCGCATTATTTTTTTTTTACGTATTCGCATGTATGCGATGGTACGACAAAAATAATGAAATTAGAATAGTGAATTGATTTAGAAAGAAATTAAATGCATTGCCTTGCCTCTGACTCGCGGTTTTTTGACCAACTACACAGTCACGTGACGGTGAGCTGTTGAAAAGTGTTGAACTTTAGGACTAACGGTTGGATGAAAACCTGAATAACAGCCATGCCACTGTTATTGGGGTGGTAATTATAATATCAGTGTTTTATTATGAAAAAAGCTCACACCGGAAAAATGAGAGAGATAGAGTTGTTGAGGGTTAGTGGTGGGGGGGGGGGTAGAAAAATAGTACAACAGACAAGATATTCAGTCTGTTAATCAGACCGATATAAAGAAATAAAAATATATTATTTACTTCATTACAAGATGTCAGACATATGTGTGAATTATAGATAGATGATAATAGAAATTTTACTAGAATGGTCAACCTGTCATGGTTGTTTTGAAGATTTATCCACAAGTACTGTGTTCACGGTGCAGCATTGCATTAGAAAATAAAAATTGTTAACTTTTTTTGTGTCTGGTCTCAGCGGTGGCCAAGACTGTAATTGGACCATATATGTTGTATTAAGAGAAAGAAAAACTCATTATAAGACAGTACGGGACAATATACATTTTGTCTTTTTACTGTGTACTATGCAAATCTATAAAGCGGGATGCCTCGGGAGAAGCGCGAATGAGAGTCTGTACAGTTTACAGGGTTAAGGAATGGACAGGCCAAGATGTAGTGAATATACTGACCGCCACAAAGATGTAACCACTCTTCTCTCCAGTTGCCAACACACAGGCGGAGAGAGAAATAGAAAGACATATTCTCTATTGAAGCTCCGCCAACGACAAAACTGGTTAAATGGCCAATGAATGAATAATTACAATATTTTACTGTACTATCACCTTGATAGTGTACTATGTACTGTATACCAGTACGATGTACAATTAATGTATACCTCGGATCTGTACTGTGTACTGTTGGTGTATACCAGGGATCTGTACCGTGAGTGTACACCTGGGATCTGTAGTATTACTGTATACCTGGGATCTATAGGAGATGGAACTGCGGCCGTTTCAGTGCCCTGTGACCTGTGAAGCTCAATGTAGGCCTAGTGGGCCTAATGTTAACAACGTAAACAAACTGATTTTTTAAAAATTATGAGCTAAGTATATTTCAAATAATTTATTCATCGGTTACCTTGACCCTGAAAAGACGCACAATTACAATCGAATATCTAGAGTCAAGGTCAATTATGAATCTTAAAAAATAAATAAAATAGTAGACAAACTTGTTTCTAACGTGATATCAGGGCCCTCTCTACATATGGGCTCGTTGGGAACCTGCCAGGGTGTCGTTTTTAGGAATTGGGGGTCTGTTGTGTTACTGCTCAAAGTGAATCAATCATAAATTGCTGGAAATAAAGAATGGAATACACCCTTACATATTTGTGTTGGATTCAGTCATGGGGACCCTCCCTCCCCCTACCCCACCCCACCCCCATCTCTCAACTACTTCGTACCGGTGGGGCCCCGCACTGTCTGTCGACGAGTCTGGCAGCAATCGTTAAAGGAAACTTTTAGTAAAGAAAAGACAAAACTTAACAAACAACATAAACAAACTAGACACAACGCCAGACATCTTTCCCTGTACTTTCAGCTAACATTGCCCTCACCCCTCCCACCCCCTCCAATCCCAACACTGTAATGTATACGACCTTTGTTATGAGAGAAAACAAGAGAAAAGAGTTGTTTTTTTTGCCCCACGGGGTCTGAGAAACGAGATAAGTTCGGTCCCCCACTCTGTAGATTGTTTGCCATTTCACATGCCTTATTTAGCGTCTGAGTTCGCAGCTCATACATTACCACTTGATGATTTTCAACACCACTTATGCAATACCTATTAGAGAGAGGGAGAGGGAGAGAGAGAGAGATTTGGAACGGTGCCAACACCACTTATGCAATACCTATTACACGAGAGAGAGAGAGAGAGAGTGCTGGAGGGAGAGAGAGAGGGAGGGAGGAGGGAGAGAGAGAGATTTGGTACGGTGCCGACACCACTGCAATATTTGTATTTCTTCCCCTTGTAACACGGGCTGCCGGCTGAGATGTCTGTTTTATGTCCGCACTCGTTAGATAAACTCGGGGAGGGAGATAAACATTCACTGTGAAAATCATTTTCCAATTTTTACTCTTGGAGGAATATCTGCTCACTCGCGGGTGTAGTTGTTCTGATTTCTTGTTGTACTGATTGTTGATATTTTTTGTAATCTTTTAAACCAAGCTTTACTTACCGAAGTACACATTTCAAACAAAATCTTCCCATTTTTCTAGACAATTACATTAAAACATTAATCGAATCCTTTCACATATTTATATCTAGCTTAATTTATATATATATATTGTTACGTTAAGAATTCACCCCCCCCCCCTTTTTGCACACGCACCTCCTGCCAGTAGCGAGTGTTACGTTAAGAATTCACCCCCCCCCCCCCATTTTTGCACACGCACCTCCCGCCAGTAGCGAGTGACTCATCAGTTGACCATGGAACATAACCCAGGGTCATGGTCAGAAATGTTACATCTAGAATTTACCCTCCCCTCCCCGTTTCCACCTCCACTGCAATTTGAATTTACCCCGCCAATACGGACCCTCTCGCTCCTCATCAGTTGACCATGGAGATGTTACGTCAAGAATTCACCGCACCTTCCCCCCCCCCCCATATAACGTGTCAAACTTAACCCCTTCCATACTATTTGAAAGTTGTTTCTATCAGCTCTCGCTACCTTTACACACGGATTATCTACTGTCCCACTCGCACCCCGCGAGCCTTTATAAAGTGGACGCAGAAGGTATCTCGACAGAGGGCGGCCCACAGAGACAGAGGGCGGCCCAGTAGACTTAGGGAAGTTTATAGAATATATTATACTTAGAGTAGACTTGGATTGTTAGACTTGTAAAATATTATCATAGTACATTAAATCAGTGTTGTAAAATACACGCCTAAGAGTTGTGTTGTTATATACTAGTACCTATACCAGTGAGTTAGAGTTAAAGATTTGGTAATTAAGTTAAATTACCTGGCGAGCCTGCTATACATAGATACATAATAAATACTTAACGCCACATTTGGCGAGCCTGCCCTACATATAATATCAGCCTGCATATTGAACTTCACATTTGGCGGTCTTATATACGAAGAATTTCCACCGTAACATATATATACATATATATATATATATATATATATATATATATATATATATATATATATATATATATATATATATATATATATATGCTAGTGGAAAAGCCTGCTGAAGCTGGCTGAACGAAATCTGACAGAAGGGATAACAAAGAAATATATGAAATAATGCAATAGAAAAGAACATGTGGCCTTTATTGTCGTGAACAGAACACGATATGAACAGAAATAACAAAGAAATGTATGAAATACAACGCATACACCGCACGATATGAAAACTACCTGCGAGGAAGAAACACGGTTACAACGCATACACCGCACGATATGAAAACTACCTGTGAGGGAGACACACTTGTATTTAAGGATAAGTATGTAATATATATATATATATATACATATAATACGCTTCATGCAGGTCTCGGAAATTTTCCTTTTTGGTGCCCAACTTCAATATGCCGCCCACCCCATTAAATGTTTATTGTCTTGTTTATAGATAGCTACCGATGCTGAATCCACCCACATTATGGTGCCGCCTGCTGCCGCCCACAGCGTTCCGACCCGAGACAGTCGCGCATAGAGTTGTTCATTATGGAAATCAATATAATGTGCTTATTTAATTGAAATATTACGAGCATATTAAAGGGTTGATTCAAATGATACCTCTAACGCTCCTTTTATGTTCCTATTTCATGTTCCTCTGACGTTCCTCTAATGTTCTGAAGGTCTTTTGCTTGAAAATTTTTTTTTTCTGTGCTCATCTCTAGAAAGAAATTTAGGTTCTAGCGCGCAACAGCGCAATATATTGGCCCATTCTTCTACGGACCTACTGGACAGAAAACGCGTTCTGTTGTAATGTTTTCATATTTGTTTTTTTTTTTCTCAAGCGAGACGAAATAAACTGCGTTTTGAGATAAATTAGCAAAACTAGATTGTCAGCACTGTTAAAACTTTCTGATTGTTGTGTCAATGAGCATACTGCGAGATTAACGCTGACGTTTTGGTGTAGAGGCTAACCTGCAAGGTCAAGGTAACGGGTTCGAAAACAGTAACTTATGTCCCCATTGGTGTGTGTTGTTGTGTATGTGTGTGTGTGTGTGAGTGAAGTCCCTGTAAGGATGAGATGAAATCTCTTAGATCCTATAAAATACTTATTCGGGACGCTTTTATGGTGCAAAAGCAATTTGTAAATGTAATAGGGTCATTGGCTTTAACAAACATCGTTTTAAAATTGATGACGATATATCATTACCTGATCTTTAAAGTGAGAGAGCTGAGGAAGAAGACCATGGATCGGGAAAAGTGGAGAAGTATAGTATGGCAGGCCAGTGCCATAAATGGGCTGTAGAGAAGTGTAGTATGGCAGGCCAGGGCCCTAAATGGGCTGTAGAGCCAAAGGAAGAAGAAGAAGATCTTTAAATCAGCTAACGTGCCTATCGTCTAAGTTTTATTAATTCCACTGTTTATCGACAATGGTGAGTGACCGTGACTCAACATTAGAAGAGCCTCAGAACTGACCTTCCATGGATTAGATTTATTCCAACATTTGTTAAATTCATCTTTTTGACTCTTAAGCGCCGTTTCGGAATCTGCACAATGTTGCACCGGGGCGGCTTCAATAGGGAGTCGGCTGATCAAGATGAAACGGTTTTTTTTGTGCCTTCTGCAAACAAAGAACAAAGAGTGTCGACTGGGACACAAAGAGAAGACAGCACTCCGTCAATTTGTTTTCTCTCTTTGTTCATTGCTTCGGAATTTCGGATTAAAAAAAAATATTTCGGGCACGTAGTGCAATATTTTTTTCGGCCCGTGAACACAACACCAAAGTATACTGTTTTATGTGTTGCGTTTCGTATTTACTGTATACTTATCAAAAGTGTTATAGTTAAATTATATTGACAATTGGAAAGTAACAACTTGTGCGATTCAATCGTGAATTTAAAAAAGGTTCTATCTGTGTCTTTACAATGTGTTCGTTGCAAATACTTACATTGTTTTAATTACAAATACTTAACATGTATTTGGATGGCTTCCCCGAACTAATCTTAGGCCCATGACCGCCTCCACCTAATGAGGCTCCAAATGGCTGAATCATTCTAAAGAAGATGGTGCCCGTCCGAACACCAACTAATATGCGCCTCTGACTTGTTCAGGTAGCGCCCCCCTTGACCCCCACCTCCCATTCAATTGCTAGTATCTGAGAGGTCAGGAGAGAGAAGGTCTGGAGAGAGAAGGTCTGGAGAGAGAAGGTCTGGAGAGAGAAGGTCTGGAGAGAGAAGGTCTGGAGAGAGAAGGTCAGGAGAGAGAAGGTCTGGAGAGAGAAGGTCTGGAGAGAGAAGGTCTGGAGAGAGAAGGTCTTAAGAGAAGGTCTGGAGAGAGAAGGTCTGGAGAGAGAAGGTCTGGAGAGAGAAGTTCTGGAGAGAGAAGTCTGGAGAGAGAAGGTCTGGAGAGAGAAGGTCTGGAGAGAGAAGGTCTTAAGAGAAGGTCTGGAGAGAGAAGGTCTGGGGAGAGAAGGTCTGGAGAGAGAAGTCTGGAGAGAGAAGGTCTGGAGAGAGAAGGTCTTAAGAGAAGGTCTGGAGAGAGAAGTCTGGAGAGAGAAGGTCTGGAGAGAGAAGGTCAGGAGAGAGAAGGTCTGGAGAGAGAAGGTCTGGAGAGAGAAGGTCTTAAGAGAAGGTCTGGAGAGGGAAGGTCTTAAGAGAAGGTCTGGAGAGAGAAGGTCTGGAGAGAGAAGGTCTGGAGAGAGAAGGTCTGGAGAGAGAAGGTCTGGAGAGAGAAGGTCTGGAGAGAGAAGTTCTGGAGAGAGAAGGTCTTATGAGAAGGTCTGGAGAGAGAAGGTCTGGAGAGAGAAGGTCTGGAGAGAGAAGGTCAGGAGAGAGAAGGTCTGGAGAGAGAAGGTCTGGAGAGAGAAGGTCTTAAGAGAAGGTCTGGAGAGAGAAGGTCTGGAGAGAGAAGGTCTGGAGAGAGAAGGTCTGGAGAGAGAAGGTCTGGAGAGAGAAGGTCTGGAGTGAGACGGTCTGGAGAGAGAAGGTCTGGAGAGAGAAGGTCTGGAGAGAGAAGGTCAGGAGAGAGAAGGTCAGGAGAGAGAAGGTCTGGAGAGAGAAGGTCTGGAGAGAGAAGGTCTGGAGAGAGAAGGTCTGGAGAGAGAAGGTCTGGAGTGAGACGGTCTGGAGAGAGAAGGTCTGGAGAGAGAAGGTCAGGAGAGAGAAGGTCTGGAGAGAGAAGGTCTGGAGAGAGAAGGTCTGGAGAGAGAAGGTCTGGAGAGAGAAGGTCTGGAGAGAGAAGGTCTGGAGAGAGAAGGTCTGGAGAGAGAAGGTCTTAAGAGAAGGTCTGGAGAGGGAAGGTCTTAAGAGAAGGTCTGGAGAGAGAAGGTCTGGAGAGAGAAGGTCTGGAGAGAGAAGGTCTGGAGAGAGAAGTTCTGGAGAGAGAAGGTCTTATGAGAAGGTCTGGAGAGAGAAGGTCTGGAGAGAGAAGGTCAGGAGAGAGAAGGTCTGGAGAGAGACGGTCTGGAGTTTGACGGTCAGGAGAGAGAAGGTCTGGAGAGAGAAGGTCAGGAGAGAGAAGGTCAGGAGAGAGAAGGTCTGGAGAGAGAAGTCTGGAGAGAGAAGGTCTGGAGAGAGAAGGTCTGGAGAGAGAAGGTCTGGAGAGAGAAGTCTGGAGAGAGAAGGACTGGAGAAAAAAGGTCAGGAGAGAGAAGGTCTGAAGAAGGTTTGGAGAGAGAAGTCTGGAGAGAGAAGGTCTGGAGAGAGAAGGTCTGGAGAGAGAAGGTCTGGAGAGAGACGGTCTGGAGTGAGACGGTCAGGAGAGAGAAGGTCTGGAGAGAGAAGGTCAGGAGAGAGAAGGTCTTAAGAGAAGGTCTGGAGAGAGAAGTCTGGAGAGAGAAGGTCTGGAGAGAGAAGGTCTGGAGAGAGAAGGTCTGGAGAGAGAAGGTCTGGAGAGAGAAGGTCTGGAGAAAAAAGGTCAGGAGAGAGAAGGTCTGAAGAAGGTCTGGAGAGAGAAGTCTGGAGAGAGAAGGTCTGGAGAGAGAAGGTCTGGAGAGAGAAGGTCAGGAGAGAGTAGTCTGGTGAAAGAAGGTCTGGAGAGAGAAGTCTGGAGAGAGAAGGTCTGGAGAGAGAAGGTCTGGAGAGAGACGGTCTGGAGTGAGACGGTCTGGAGAGAGAAGGTCTGGAGAAGGAAGGTCTTGATAGAAGGTCTGGAGAGAGAAGTCTGGAGAGAGAAGGTCTTGAGAGAGAAGGTCTGGAGAGAGACGGTCTGGAGTGAGACGGTCTGGAGAGAGAAGGTCTGGAGAAAGAAGGTCTTGAGAGAAGGTCTGGAGTGAGACGGTCTGGAGAGAGAAGGTCTGGAGAAAGAAGGTCTTGAGAGAAGGTCTGGAGAGAGAAGTCTGGAGAGAGAAGGTCTGGAGAAAGAAGGTCTTGAGAGAAGTTCTGGAGAGAGAAGGTCTGGAGAGAGAAGGTCTGGAGAGAGAAGGTCTGGAGAGAGAAGGTCTGGAGAGAGAAGGTCTGGAGAGAAGGTCTGGAGAGAGAAGGTCTGGAGTGAGACGGTCAGGAGAGAGAAGGTCTGTCCGTCTCACAGCCACGCGAGACAAATTTTCTATGAAATTGGGTTTATAAAAATAGAAGCAAACATGCGTACACTAGACTTTTTGTTTTTAAAAATAGAAGCAAACATGCGTACACTCGACATTTTGTTTTAAAAAATAGTAGCAAACATGCGTACATTAGACTTTTTGTAAATAATCTGACAAAACTTCGCTCTGATTCAAACACATACGATAAAGAAACAAAAAACATTTATGAATAATATAAAAGTTCATTATGTGATAGTGCGTTTACGTGTGTTTGTGTTTTGTTTTTATTTATTTTAAAGATAATTAAGAAAAAAAAATAATACAAAGAAAACAAAACAATGATGCGTATAAAATGAAGATAGGGTAGAGAATGCCCCCCCCCTTGTGGGTTGGGGGGGGGGGAAGCAGGGCAAAACATTATTTTGCTATCACGGCGACATAAAGTACGTAACTCGATGCCGCAGACGAACAGGTTCAAATGTTGTACAGGTTCACTCGTCCGTCGGGTTAAAACCTGGAGCGAGGGGGGGGGGCACGCCGAGCGTAGTAGGCCTGCACGGTACATTGGGTAACGGTAGCGGAGGTCTCAAACTGTGCAGCCCCTGCATAGATGAACAGTTGGGGGTCTGTGTTGTTAGTAGTGATGGGTGTTTGTAAAAGGGAGGGGAGAGGAGGGAAGAATCATTTATTTACCATACCCAGTCTTTGAAAAGATTTATTCATTGGCTAATTAGAAGGGGGAATGAGACAGATATACAGATATATTATAAGGACGTATGTCCACACAGTTACATGTACACAGATAAAAAAAGAGATTTAGAGAGAGACAGGGGGAGAGAGAGAGAGAGAGAGAGAGAGAGAGAGAGAGAGATAGAGATAGAGAGAGGGGTAGGAAATGAGAGACAAAAAGACAAAAGGGCAGAAAAGAAGTAACACAAGACAGTCAGACTAAAAATAGTTCCAAGGGAGTTAATTTATATGCACTGTAATATTATACGAAAATTCATTTTACGTCATATTCATAATAAAGACACCATGCATTAGTCTCATTGATCTCAAGTTCTTTTAGTATTTGCTAAAATATTTATATTATTTCTTCTTTTCATTTTAATAGCTGTACTCTAGCTGAACAGTACATGAATAATAAATTAAATATTTAGACGCGATTTTCGTAAAAAAAAAAGCTGTACTCTAGCTGCAAGCTATACATTTTATCAGTGTAGTGGACAGCAAATGTTCATCACTTGTTTCAAGTTCAATGGGGTTGACGAGGAGATCACCATGACAGACTTAAGTGCAGCCCAGAATGATTGTAGACCCGCAACTTATGAATTGGGGGGTGGGGGTGGATGGTGGGCCAGTAAATCCCTTTACACATACCTCCAGGGCAGACACAATCACTCTAATGCCATGATCAATGACGTTCTACTCATAGATTAAATGCCCTGATCAGTAAAGCCGTGTTAAATGATGTCCATCTAAACATCCTGATTTGTGATGTTTAGCTGAATGCCCTGATAAGAGATGTGTGCAATTAAATGTCTTGATCGGTGATTTCCAGCTGAGTACCATGCCCTATACTGTCTAGCTAAGTATTATGCCCAAAACTGTCTGGCTAAATACCATGCTAAATACTGTCTAGCTAAGTACCATGCTAAATACTGTCTAGCTAAATACCATGCTAAATACCGTCTAGCTAAGTACCATGCTAAATACCGTCTAGCTAAGTACCATGCTAAATACTGTCTAGCTAAGTACCATGCTAAATACCGTCTAGCTAAATACCATGTTCAATACTGTCTAGCTGAGTACCATGCTAAATAATGTCTAGCTAAGTATCATGATAAATACCGTCTAGCTAAGTACCATGCTCAATACTGTCTAGCTAAGTACCAAGCTAAACAATGTCTAGCTAAGTCTCATGATAAATACCGTCTAGCTAAGTACCATGCTCAATACTGTCTAGCTAAGTACCAAGCTAAATAATGTCTAGCTAAGTATCATGATAAATACCGTCTAGCTAAGTGCCATGTTCAATACTGTCTAGCTAAGTACCAAGCTAAATAATGTCTAGCTAAGTACCATGCTAAATAATTCAGAGTGACTCCATGTACGCAAAGTTTAATGTAGATTCGAAATGTGAACAAAGGCATTCAAGACCATCATCGTGCATCCATCACCATTGCACCCGCGAATATAAACACTACCGACCCTACATTGGTGTTTCAATTTAATATTCAAGAAAGAAAAATGTCATACTTTCAATACATCGCATTGGCAATCTAATTAAAAGACTTTTATATTTTTTTACATTTTTACCATCACAATGGCTGATTAGAAATAATAATATAAATAATAGCGATTTGGGCTCTGCGTTAAATCGAAAGTAAAGAATTAATGCAACAGTATTCCAGTTTAAAATACAATCGTGAAAAAATCGGATCTGCCCGAAACCAAAAAAAATAAACTAGCCTACCGATCAAGTCTAGGGGATATAACTCTATGCAAAGGTTTTGCAGGGTACAGCTAGTAGCGTTATATTATGCCACGGTTTTACAATTTGAGGACCGCCGCGCTAAGGAGTTTACACTGGTAAGTGTAATGGGGAGGAAATCTTTTAAATTCGTCAGGTTGACGCAGGGACAATCTGATTCATAATTTCTTCCTAAACTAAACAAAGCGGCTACCAAGCGAGCAGCTAGCTAATCGCTGTAACAACTTTGCAAAAATGAGATGGGGTAAAGGAGGAGGGTAGAGGAGAGAGAGGGGGGAGGGGAAGTGGGGAGATCGAGCGTTACCAGTGGATCTCAAAGTGGTGTGGTTTGAGGTGGTTCAATCAAAATATAATAATTACTCAAAAGAGAGTATTAAAAAAAATATTATTAGTACTATTGACCTTTCTTTTTAGTCATAATATTCTTTTCTTTTTTAAGTAGGTTGCAAAAAGGCAACCAGGTCTCATAGAAAGGTACCCACCGAAAAAGCTCTAGAACCATCGTAGTAGATTTAGAAAATAAAAAGCAACAGCCGCCAAGAACTAACCCCCTCCTTTCTTGAAGTTTATTCTAGTGATGTTTTAAGACTCTCTAAACGATCTTAACATCTCACCGACTACCTGCCCCATCCCCTCCCCCCACCCCTATCGTCGGCTCATCACTCGCCAACCCCCGGTTATGAATCTCTTCACTAGCACATGGGCCGAAAATATCCCGGGGTGGGGGTGGGGGGTGGGGGCTGTTCTACTAGTCTCAAGTTCTAATTAGAAAACCATCGTTTTAAGTTGTTTTTATTATTCCTTACAGAAAAAAAAAAACGCGTGAGATGTAGGGGAGTGTGTGTGTGTGGGGGGGGGGAAGAGAACGGGGAGGGGTAGGTGTGGGGGAGGGGGGGTAGGAGGCTTTGTTTTATATAGTTTTTGGTAGGATACATTATAGGGGTGTTAGAGGGCGAACACCCCCCCCCAACCCCCACCAGACACCCGTAAAGTTGTTTATTTATTTTTTACGCTCATGAAGCAAACCCCCCCCCCCCACCACCCACCCTTTAATACCTCTCTTCTTAAAAAACAGTTTGTGTCATCGGCAGCTCATTGAGGAGGCATTAAAAACTACAAGTGACTCCCCCTGGGGGAAAGGGCCATCAACTCCGAGGCGAAGCGGTAAGCGTTTTGCCGTTACGGTGTTAAGCGCAAGGTGCATTCATGGGGGATTTCTGTTTCTTTCTAAAACCGTTCTTTCTTTCTTTCTCCCTATCCTTTTCTTTACTTTCTTTCTATTTTTTTTATTATACCACTCTCTAAAAAATTCACTTCCTTTTTTTTTGTTTTTCTTGTTGTTGAAATTATTATTTTAAAATTTGTCGGTCTGTTGCAGTTGGATGACGTTTTGATCATGTGAGCAGACACAATCTTACAAGGGGTGAGTAAATGTTCATCGTGGCGTGACCCAGGGGTAAATACTCCGGGAGACAGTCTAGATATGTGCAAGAGTAGATGGTGGCGCCCATGCAATAAAAAAAAGTCTCGTATGACGAGATTAATAAATAATACAGTAATAAACAGTAATAATAGCAGGGGATGGGGGGAACATATATATATATATATATATATATATATATATATATATAGATAGATAGATAGATAGATACAGAGAGAGAGAGAGAGAGAGAGAAAGAGGGGGGAGAGAGAGAGAGAGAGATTGAAATTATTACTGACTGTACTGTTTAGGTAATCGCATTAAGTGCGTCATGTGTTTATGGGTTTATTTTCAACCAATCAGATATCGATTTTTGTAAAAAAAAAAAAAAAAAAAAATAGGCAAAAATTAAAATTCACGTCTTTGTTCATAAATAAGTAGAAAAAAAAATAATAATAAAAAGATTTGGTTTAATATGGCCAACTACACCGATCTCAACGAGATATACTGAATGATACTCGAAATGGAGAATGCGTGGTGGTGGTGGAGGAGTAGTGATGTCCATGAATATGGTGCAAGTCTTGGGTTCAAATCTCACAACGAAAACATCTTCAGCGCCTTTTGTCAGATGATATAGTAAATTACGTGTCTCTGCAAGTGCGATGTGTTCATGTCAAATAACTGATCCATCTATCCCTGGGGGACCGGATGGTTATGCGGTATAGAGTTTGACTGTCAATCTTGAGGGTCCAGGTACCGATCTCCGGTGAGGAGCCATGAACATTTCAGGTCATGATGCAAGTCCCCCGATATATCTCCCGTGGTACTTCTATGACTTTTGCACTATCACTTATGGTGGGGATGATAGAAGGGCGCCATAGAAAAACAGTCGAATTAGTGTTTTATAGGATCAAAGAGATTTCATCTCGTCCTTACAGGGGCGTCACACACTGTCCGTGGTGGGGCAGTTTTTATAAGTCATCAATTGCTACGGAGTCCGTAACAAACAAAAAAGGATATCACGTGATTACCTTAAGCAAGACCGTGATAAGACCATAATGCTCCCACCCATCACCCCCTACGACGAATCGTGGTGTTGGGGGCTCATGGGACGACCACTCAGATAACTCCCACAATCCCACTGTAGTAAATCACGGACACCGACACTGTGGGAGCGTTATGACTTCACTATATCAGGGTCGGCTCCGCCTGAGACGACAACAATGTATACTTTACATTTACCTCCCCCCTCCTTCCATCCAAGAGAGCCCCATTACAGAATGCATGATTAGTATCGTCGTTAACCGTATCCGTCGTTACAAGAGACAGTCGTAATGAAAAAAACAATATTGTAGTTTTCCGAAACTGTCGCTAACCTTAAACATCCGTAAGCCGAAAACCGTCGTTAACCGAAACAGCCGTAACCTTAAAGCAAGGTTAAATAACCCGTTAAAAAAGTATGGTTCCCTTAAGCCATTGAGGGCAGGTGAAGTGAAGAATTCATC
The DNA here is from genome assembly GCA_021962125.1 of Bulinus truncatus. Classification (NCBI taxonomy): domain Eukaryota; kingdom Metazoa; phylum Mollusca; class Gastropoda; family Planorbidae; genus Bulinus; species Bulinus truncatus. Next base: position 16,366,755 of record JAGDYQ010000002.1, read on the forward strand.
CGTGTCGATAACCGCCGCTTATGAAGGAATTGTGTGGTTAGCACAACACCCAGCCGCCTTTATTTCCCCAACTTAAGTCAGGTGCCCATTTAAAGCCGGGTGAACTTGTGGGACGACTTTGCATCGAAATTCACATGGAAAAATTCTATGCTTGTCACCGAGGATCGATCCCAGAACTCTCAGGTCGACAGTCGAGTATCTACACCACTCGGTCATCCATCCCACTTAATGACAACCAAAAACGTCGTTAATCGACACATCCATAACCAAAACCGTCGATAACAAAAACCCTCATTCTCCAATGCAAATTTTCCAAGTAACAGCGATCAATGAATTCTTTGTATTTTTTTCTGAGACCGTAAACTACAAGCCTTCGTCACTACCCAAGACCTTTTTGTTCTCAACCAGTGGTACGGGTACCCCAATGTGGTACGGGAAAGGGAATGCAGTGATACGCATTCTATGTACATTTATTAGCAAAGGTATGTTTGATGATTGCCCGCGGATGTGCTTTCGCACCCTTTGGGGTACAGTCGAGAGAAGGATGAGGAGCGATGGTTTAGACCAGACCGGCGTCAATCAACTTTTGCCGTTAACCAAATGTGGTATTCATTATGAGTAAAATTATAAATGTCCAATAATACTGCCACCCGGGGGAGGAGGGTGTAGTGTGCTTATCCCTTCTGATAGAATTGGCAGGATGCGACAATGTACTTTGGGGTTGCTGAGTGGATTTACACACAATCGTGTGTAATATATAGCATCTGGACTAATAACCTATTAAAACGAAGCAGACCTATTATTTAAGTGTGGGAAAATTAGCATAAGTAACAACAGTATAAACGTTAGAAACATTACTTTTTGATGGCTACAAATTAAAATCATATGAAAAAAAAATCTTTCATTTCAGTGAGTGATAGTTTTCAGTTAATAACAATAGATGTGGAACAACTAATTGAGATCATCAAACTAGTTTTTTATTCTAATGAATTTTCACCAGTCGCGCATTGTCCGTCTGTTCAAATGGGTTAACGCCCTTGGATGTACATTATCTGTCCTGAGTTGACCCGTCATTGTAAAGAGATGCTAAACTTACTTTTCGTTCCGGCTTTGTGTGTGTGTATGGGGGTGGGGGGGGGGGGGTTGACTTTCTTTGTAGATATTTCAGAACGACGTTGAACCAAAGTGATGAAAGGAACCATTGGAAGGTGGAGTCATGTATTGTGTGTACTTACGGTTGTATCAGTCAAAGTGGACACGCCTACTATCTGAAGACCGAACAGATTCATTTGCATGTATTCTGGCTAAGGTTCAAAGAAACATTTGTATAAAAAATAATAATAATTTTACTCTTTTAGTTTAAACAACAACAGATACAGCAACACCAGCAACCACTACAACTGCAACAGCAACAACAGCAGAAACAGTAAAATCAACAGCAATAAAGACAGCCGCAACAATAGATACAGCGACCATTGCAACAGCAACAGCAACAACAGCAGAAACAGTAAAATCAACAACAGCCGCAACAACAGATACAGCAACAACAGCAACCACTAAAACAGCAACAGCAGCAACAACAGTAAAATCAACAACAATAACATCAGCCGCAACAACAGTTACAGCAACAACAGCAACCACTAAAACAGCAACAGCAGCAACACAACAGTAAAATCAACAACAATAACAACAGCCGCAACAACAGAAACAGCAACAACAACAGCAGCAACAAATATATTTTATTCTGAAGGCAAAACATTTTTTTTCTCGCAAGGGGCAAATTGTAAAAAAAACCATTGAAGCAGCTCAAATGTAATGAAATGAGTCAAATAAATATAATTCATTAAGTTAAAAAAAAAGGTTATTTTTGGCTTCTGAATCAAAAAGTTTGTAGAGGAAGTGGGTCATAGATGTAGTTCTGTCACAACTTCATTGATTTTTTAAACGGTCTGTCCTAATAATACCGTTGACAAAGAATACTGACAGTTGTATAAAATTATCACTGCTATTAAGTTCATACTAACCTTTTTTTTTGACCATATATTGGAGTACATTGTTTTTTTTAACTGTTTTATAACTTGAAAATTTGTTTCCATCATTATAAGTAAAATTAAATAATATAGATTTATTAATACAAGGAGAATATCTGCCAACTAACATTTAGAATTGTCGGAGTTGGCATTGAAATACGATTGATTTTTGTATTGATAGGTCTATGGGAGGAGTACAGCATTTAGTTTGCAAACCTTTTTGGTAAATAATGTTTTATTTTCGTTACAGGAGATTAAATAATAATATTTAGTATGTCTAATAATTTTTGTTTTGTTTTTATTATAATTTTCAGGCCAAAGATAAAATGTAAATACATATTCATGGCCGGCAGAGGCGTATATATTGACGGGCGCAACGCTAATTTTAGACTCCATAGACACAGCTTGCTAAATAGTGCAGCATGATTTTGTAGCGGAAAAACCTTTGTGTAAAGACATTCTTCAAATTGTCCATAGTATTTTTATGTTTAACACAGTGTTTTTTTTTTTACTTTTTAGGTTTTTTACTTTTCTTTGAAGAAACTTTGAGTTCTTGATTTCTACCACAGTCCAGTTACAAAAAATATCTCCTATTACTGCTCCTCCCTCTGTGGTCGTGACTTAGTCAATTTGATGTCGCCTAAAACAGCAAATGTTTTAAAATAAATAGATTAAAATATATCCCGTTAACATGATCAACTCTGGCCTTTATGTAAAATTACTCTGTCGTAAATCAAACAATAGCTGACCGGACAATCGTGGCGTTCTACATAAAAAAACAAAACAAAAAAAAGGCCGCGAAATTTAAAAAAACAACAGGTTCCGTAATTTTAATTCAGGTTTTCCCCAGAGTAAGTGATCAATGCGTTGTCATGAACTGATAGTAAATTGTCTTAACTATTATAACCGCTATTTTCTGCAAGACTTTAATGAAGTATTACGTTTAAAAAAAAATCACTACGTTTGCATGTTAGTCAAGCCGAGATGAAACATAGGTGCCTTCTAAACCCCGGCCCTGAAGATATGTATGAGATTATAATTGATTGAAACAATTATTAAAAAAATCATCATATATTATAATACCTATTTCCAGTGTGTGTTAAATCGAAAGTAAGGAATTAATACAACAGTATTCCAGTTTAAAATACAATCATGAAAAAAATCGGATCTGCCCGAAACCAAAAATAACCTAGCCTACCGATCATGCCTAAGGGGATACAACTCTATGCAAAGGTTTTGCAGGGTACAGCTAGTAATAAATAATACTTATCTGAAATATCCAATCAAGTAACTGGCGCTAGATGCGCCCGGGGCGTATTCTAAAGATACCGTCATGACGATGACGCCTCTTCGATAATCGAGCCTCTTGTGAATGATAGCCTTAGGGCTCCGGGGGCCCATCAACAGTAGTCCGCCTGCGACCTTTCAGAGGGCTTTACAGAGCCGATGGGCTCCAACTGAACCAAGTCCGGTTCGGCGTATCGTCATTATAACGCGTATAAAATAAATAGATTAATAAAGTACTAATGCCTTCATTTTCTTTCGAAATGGATAAAAGTCGCGTGACAATAAAGACAATTTTCCAATACATTGATCGCTATACATGTGCATCATATGGCAACAGAATGGAATCTTTATTTATAAGTCTTTAATTAGTTTTCCTTGTTGTGGGTTTGTGGGTTAGCGAGTTTGAGGATTTGCTAGTTTGTCCTTAAATCTTTTAATTTTGGACCTGTTCTAATTTAGTGAAAAAGCTCAAAGTTTACACACGTTTAGATTCTACATGACAATACACGATTTTAGTAAATTTCGAGTTCAAGAAGTAACATTTTGTAGAATTACGAAGATAATTACTTTTTAATTATTTCTTAAACGCAGTGGCTACGGATACGGCCAACGCGCATGCGCTCTAGCGCTTAGACGGACTATTTTTCATGCGTGATTGCTGGATTTCGTGGTCCAGCTATAGATATTGCTCCTATCCCTAACCGTATCCCTAACCCTAACCCTATCACTAACCCTATCCCTATCCCTAACCCTAATGTGCACACAAAAACATAGTCCGTCTAAGCGCTAGAGCTCATGCGCGTTGGCTGTATCCGTAGCCACTTCGTTTCTTAAAATTGGGAAAATTTCGCGTTGAGATAACAACATCGCAGTATGGCACCAGTGCAGACAAGTGCAGAATAGTGCAGTTTGGTCATAAGTCTCTTATAGGTTTGCTAATTTTAGGGGCGAAAGTTTGCTACAATAGCTAGTTGGATTATTTCACAACTAATTGTAAAATATAAAAACAAACAAACAACAATACCTTTTTAAAAGCATTGGTGATTACATTATACTGAACTAAATATACCTTTACCTTAGTTGATATTTATCAATAAATAATCTATTTACCTAGATCTACTTACATTTTCAGTAATGATAATTTATATACCTGCTTGTATGATGTAATGATTTTTTTTTTACTTTTCTGTTCATTTTTAATAATAAAAAAAAAAATTTTTTTTAAAAATATATTTAGGAACACACACTCCCCTTAGTTTTAAACACATCTATTGTCTACCAATAGTCCCCCCCCCCCCTCAAGCCCCTTCCCATACAAAGATGCACATGGATGGAGCATCCACTCACTTTTTATGACAGCCACGAAAAAAAAAAGAAAACTACGCAGTATAACGTTTACAATTTAGAATATACTTTCTAAATCAGGTATATTAATGGTGGGGGGTGGGGGGGGGGAGATGGCATGAAGCTATAAAATGGCCGACATACCACTGGCTCGGGTTTCAAGCCCTCCTCGGGTGACGTTCATTAGATGTGCCCCGCAAGCTGCATCAAAGCCGTTGCGTCATTGGCTGTGACAGGGGTGGGCAAACTGTTTGAGTCGCGGGTCACATTGGATTCGTGAATTTGACCGGCGGACCGGTCCCAACAGCAGGTAGGTGCAAGGTTGACATATTCTAATGGTAAACTAATGTGAACGTCATGATAAAAAAAAGGCTTGTGCTGTGATTCACTTTGAAACGAGTTGCGGGCCTGATTAAATATTTCATCGGGGTGGATTTTCGCCCGCGAGCTTTGGTTTGCCCATGGCTGGGCTATGACGATGAGTTAATCGGAAATGAAACTCACAAAACTCATCCCGTTCTCTGTGTGTGTGTGTGTTTGTTGGGGGGAGGGGGGTCCTTAACAAGGAAAAACTCAATTGAAAAGGGGGGGGGGACATTATTTTGGCATTGCTGTCACTGAACAGGGAAACTAGGCAACCGCTTTGGGCTAGCGCCCCCCCCCACCACACCTCCCAGCCCACCAGGACGGTCCTTTCGTTCCAGTAGAAATTCCAATACAATAAAGGGCCATCACAGGCAGGGGCGTAGGAAGGGTGCTGCTGGTTGTTCTGCCGCACAGGGCGCCCAGCTAGGAAAGGGGCGCCGAAAGAGGGCCGTGAAACATTTTTTTTTGCCCTTTTCAGGTTAGGAGTTGGGTGCCAAAAAAAAAAAATTTAATTCGCACGAAGCGCCAAAATAACAGGTTACGGCTCTGGTTACAGGTAATTATGACTGGTGACTCGGGCCCCCTCCCAAATATCGCAATGCCTCATCTAGGGCCCCAGGGAATCTAAGAACGGCACCGATTGAAAGATGTCATCAGGGTAGGCTAAACGACGTCCTTGACCTCCCTTCTAAAAAAAAAACAAACAAACGCATCAGTCTTTGGGGGGGGCCCTGCATTTTGACGTCCGTCACCATGACATGAAATAATTTACTTTATATTTAATTTAAAAATAAAAATTACTTGAGGCCACCATCAAGCTGGTGCCCGGGTGGACTATCGAATTTGCACCCCCCTCTCCCCCATACTATGTACGCCTCTGTTACTCTGCCACATTCGTGTCTGTGTGTGTAAAAGGAGGGTGGGGCATAGTACGAGTCCAGATACGACAATACTTTAAAACACGAACGTTGAGTTATTTTGTTTGCCCACCTTTATAAATAACATAAAGCGCATAGTTCAATAATTATGGAATAATACTCTTTGTATTTATGCTAATGTATAAAAACCATAAATATTAGCTTTTCAAAATGTTTATTTAGCTATGAACAGCAACTGAACGGCGCGTCACCCATCTTCTTTTCAATGTTAATGAATATGAATTTTCATTACTTTCCAACACATTTAATTTTATTTAGTAATGCATACCATAACTTATCATGTGAGCTTGTCACCTGGAAACCCCAGATCTTGGGGGAAAAAACACAAAGTAACACTGGAGTTTTTCACCTGGAAATTCAAACTGTTACCACCAAACTTACTATGTCACTAAATTTCATGCCAACAAAAGGACACAAAGAATTCTTCTTTATGTTTTAAGTTCCCCCATTGTAAAATAATTATCATTCGCAGCTATGTATGAATTATTTAAGATTTTAATGCATCAATGCAAATGCAGTCGATTCCGCTTAATTGGGACATCTCGGCCCCGGCCTTTTTTCCCTATTAAGCGGTTTTACTATTGAAAATACAAATTTTTTTTTTGTTTTTTTTTTGGTTTTTTTTAGATTTGTTCTCACAAATCGGCAGTCCCCAGTCCCCCCTAAGAAGGGGCCCCATTAAGGGGTATTCATATCAATAGACCTGTATTAAAATAATTACAGCAATAATAATAATAAATAATAACCGTGTTTTCCGAGGCGTACCTAGGGTCGGGGGGTCCAAATTTTAAAATCCCACCGGGCCCCCAAGATTTTTTTACATTAAATATCAAGTCATTAAGTACAATATCTCATGCCATGGTGTCAAATGACATAATGCAGGGGCCCCACATCCCTAAATTCGGCACTGCGTGTTATCAATATTAAAATTCTCTATTTCGCAAGGAGTTAATTATAATGAACACTAAAAACCTTTTTGAGTATGAAATTCATTTTTTTTTTAATTCAAATTTTTACATGTATTTGAAAAACAATCAGTTCAATCATTCAACAATCAATATCCTCATATTCATGATTGATTGCTTGGTCTCATATACCCCACTCAATAGATTACTATTTCCCCCCCCCCTTTCCATTCGCTCATTTAGTGATGACATTAAAAAAAAATCTAAACCTACCAGTGTTTCATGTCATGCCACCATCATGACTCTCCACCCCCCCCTCCCCTTGCTCCCCCACAAAACTCGACTCACCCAATCCTTCCATCATGTTTTTTTTTATTTTACTACTCACGTTGACGCGCGTTCTCGTAGCTCCGCCTACTCTGTGCTTTTCACTCAGCGCGCGCGCACCACACATTTAGTCCCCGCCCATAGAACTACTCTCTAACCAATTTTCTTTTTTTTTTCGGTCGTAATGGCTGATGACGTTGAAGATCGAGGGCGATGAGGCCAGCCCGGAGAGAGGGACAGACACGGGAGAGATTTTAGTGTAAGATGAAGTGAAATTGTTCTCAATGTTACCCAATAACCCTAACTCCACGGCGCCGATGAGGGGGGGCACGGGGAACATGTTCCGGTAACGCCCTTGGCCTATGCACCCTATTAATGTTACGTAACTAGAACATCAATGTTCCTTTTGAGGCTTTTTTTCATAAACGCCACACAATATATAAATGTAAAAAGAAATGTTTGCTATGAAATAAAGAAAGCTGTCAATGGTCGGCCTCTTTTTGAATTTTCAAAGTGCGGGTCGCGAGCTACTGGTGGGTCGTCAAAGAATTGTAGATGGATTGCGACAAAGTTAACATTTCTAATTAAAAGATTTATATATTTATATATATATATATATATATATATATATATATATATATATATAAATATATATGCATATATAACTGTATCTCTGTTAGAAAACTGAAAGTTTGTGAATGTGTAAAGTGAAAGGTGAAAAATCTATAAATTACACTTATCGTAATAGGCTTTCTCTTTTTTTTTTCTTTTTTGGCAGTTTTTCTGTACAGATGGGTTACGAAAGCGATACAGTTTTTATGTGGGTTGCGAAACGTAAAAGTTTGAGAAAAATCTTCACATTACGTCATCAGAGACGAGTCAGAGGGCATTCAGGACGCTCACAAAAGGCCCCGACATGCAAAGACCCTCAAATGTCAACTTTATACATTTTTGATGCCACAACTTTTTTTTTTTGGAAAGGGAAGGGAGGGGGTTGGATGGGGTGCGGCACTCTTTTATTCTGCGCATAGGGATTGGACTCTCCGCCTTTGTAGGTCAAATTTTTAAATTAATAAACTGGTTATAATATTCATGGTTGTATCATGGTTGTATCATGGTTGTATCATGGTTGTATCATGGTTGTATCATGGTTGTATACTGGTTATATCTTGGTTATATCATGGTTGTATCATGGTTGTATCATGGTTGTATCATGGTTGTATCATGGTTTATCGTGGTTGTATCATGGTTGTATCGTGGTTGTATCATGGTTGTATCATGGTTATATCATGGTTGTATCATGGTTGTATCATGGTTGTATCATGGTTATATCATGGTTGTATCATGGTTGTATCATGGTTATATCATGGTTATATCATGGTTGTATCGTGGTTGTATCATGGTTGTATCATGGTTGTATCGTTGTTGTATCATGGTTGTATCATGGTTATATCATGGTTGTATCATGGTTGTATCATGGTTACATCACTGTTCCGTGAAATAGATAACGGGTTTGTTTATACAATCCATGTTTCTCATAGCCATATCTGTTTATTGCAGCTTAGTTTCATAAAAAAATGATTAAGATCCAATCTGTGAGTTAACAGTATACTCCTGCGTCAGTCACGAGCGCAGAGGCGGATTTAACGGCGGACGCCAAGGGTGCGCCCATGTGCCACAACCCCTGAAGGGCCTGCTAAACACCTACTTTACACTTGTGCACATTGTATTTATTTTCCACTGTTCCTTTTCACATAAGGGGCCCAAAATATTTCTATGACGCTGTTCCGACTCTGATTACAATTTGGATGGCAATTTAAATGGAGTAGGTGTGTCTCTGACGGTATGTATGTATGACCAATCTCTTGTAACTTTGTATGTCGGGTACTGTGTAAGTTGTTTAGTGTGTGTATGTTGGTCAGTGTATCTGTGTGTGTGTGTTGGTCAGTGTATGTGTATTGGTCAGTGTATGTGTGTTGGTCAGTGTATGTGTGTTGGTCTGTGTGTGTGTTGGTCAGTGTATGTGTGTGGGTCAGTGTATGTGTGTTGGTCAGTGTATGTGTGTTGGTCTGTGTGTGTATTGGTCAGTGTATGTGTGTTGGTCAGTGTATGTGTGTTGGTCAGTGTATGTGTGTTGGTCTGTGTGTGTGTGTTGGTCAGTGTATGTGTGTTGGTCAGTGTATGTGTTTTGGTTAGTGTATGTGTGTTGGTCAGTGTATGTGTGTTGGTCAGTGTATGTATGTTGGTCAGTGTATGTGTGTTGGTCAGTGTATGTGTTTGTTGGTCAGTGTGTGTGTTGGTCAGTGTGTGTATGTTGGTCAGTGTATGTGTGTTGGTCAGTGTGTGTTTGTTGGTCAGTGTGTGTTTGTTGGTCAGTGTATGTTTGTTGGTCAGTGTGTGTGTGTTGGTCAGTGTATGCTAGTTTCAATTGGTGCATAAGTATGTCGATATGTGTGTGTGTGTGTGTGTGTGGATCTTTAAGATTGTCCGTCCCTCCATCCATCCAACCATTCATGTATCCATCCATGAGTCAGTTTTTCCGCCAGTCTATCACTCTGTCAATATGTTAAGATCGAATACCAAAATGTGGAAATTTTTTTTTGTCTGCAATATTAACTATAAATCGATAGAGATTACTTTTTGCTACGTTTTAAATCTAACATTGGTTTGATGGATTCAATTAAATGAATGAAATTTTAATTTAATTACTATATTTAAAAAATATTTGTTCTTTTGTTTTTGACAGTTCAAACAAAGAATATATATATATATATATTAGTTTTAAATTATGATTAATTAAGAACTTATTAGATATTCATTACAAAAAGAGTAGCTAGAAATAACTCATTATTAGAATGGTAAATCATCGTACTGTATACCACTGATGTACCTCCATAACCCTTACACCTTCTAATATCACAAGTTTGTGTTAACGCCCCATGTTAGGAGAAAGCATCATTAGCTGACTTGTATGCCAAGCGACATGGGGTCAGCTCATGCAGGTTATCCCAAGGGTAAACTGGTGTCGTGGGGGAGGGGGGGGAATGGAGCCCTTAAGCAAGCCTAAAGCCAGCAGGGATTTCCAATTAAAACACCAAACGGAACATATGCAAGAGCCCCCCCTCGAGCACTCGAAGGCAGAAAAAAAAGAAACGTTACAGCGGGCCCCCCGCCGAGAGACATCTCTTTGTTGCGAGGCAGGACCAAAAGACATCAATTAGGCTACGTCATCAAGACGCTAACACCGAAGGGGGGGGGGGGGGAAGGGGTCACAAGGTCACTTAAATAGAAACCATCATCAGAGTTATCTATAGCTCGCCAAATTTATGACGCCCCCCCCCCCGCCGCCATCCATTAATCTCCAGCTTCCTTCCCTCCACCCTGTCTGTCTTTCACCTGTAAGGTCTCATACTCCTCTCTCATAAGTTCCCATGTATCTCCATTCTCTCTCTCTCTCTCTCTCTCTCTCTCTCATTCTGTCCATCCCTCAATTTACTACACCCCCCCTTCCACCCCTATCCCCCAGCCGACCAATTCCCCCACCCCAGCCAATTTGTTTCCTGTTCTTTTATCTCCCTATTAAATATTCATACTTTATGAAAACAATGTCAGCACAACAATGAAGCTTTTTTGTTTTAGAGAGAGTGAGAGAGAGATTGAGGAGAGGGGAGGAGGGGGGGGGGTAGAAATGGAAAGACGAGGCTAGTATGTTGTTGAAGAGGGGTCACTATGGCGATAAATGATGGACTATGGGTGGTGGGGTGGTCCGAAAGGGGGGGGGGGGTGCACTAGAAAAGTGAAACGAAGATGGTTTAAAAATTTTTTTTTCTGTTTCAACCTTATCTTGAAACTTCATGTGTAGAACAATATGAGCTAAAGAGATTAGTGATTAAATGAAAGGAATGGGGTGGGTATGGAGGGGGGGGGAGGCGGGCAGGGAGAATAACCAATTAATCAGAACATTGAGCTTAACGGTTAAATTAGCTCTTATTTAGCTCTCGTTCTATTTCTCAACATTATTTTTATGTTTTTATCAGTAGAAACTTGCAAGGTCTAAACAAAAAAAAAAAAACAACATACAAGACTTGGTGTGGTTTGTGGGGTTTGGAGACAGGAGAATAAAACCGTGTGAAAGGAACCAATCGCTGGCATCTCATCTAGTGACGAGTCTGTTGTCGAGAGTTTCAATTTCTATCCCAAAGATTTTTTTTTATGACTTTACTCGGTGTGTCATTGGGTCACAAAGAAGTGACAGTTAAATGTCGTAAATTTGAGATTCAATAAATGGTGCAAAGTTGCTCAAGTTAAGGTCACCTTGTATCGATCAGGTCAACAACAGTACTTAAATTTTATACATCATCATTTGAGATCTTGTTAAAATGATGTGGGGAAGCTAAAAAAAAAGTATTAAAGAATTTTTAAAACCGAGTTATTTCTCGTGGTTTTTCCCAAATGAAATCTTCGACTAATGCCTTCAAAAGGGATGGGGGGGAATGGTCGTGCGGTAAAGCGTTCAACTGTCGACATGGAGGTACCTGGTTCGATCTCCGAGGAAAATTTTCAGGTCATGGCTAAAGTCCTCGCTATATCTCCCATGGTGCCTCCATGACCACTGCACTTTCGGCTATGTTTGGGGATGATAGAAGGGCACCATAAAACCGTCCCATAAATGATTTATAGGATCTAAGAGATTTCATCTCATCCTTACAGGGACTTCACACACACACACACACACACGCACACACGCACACACGCACACACACACACACACACTCACACACTAATGCCTTTATCAGGGGTGGCAAAACTTTTTTGTGTCGCGGGCCAGGTTAGGTTCTTAAATTTGACCGGCGGGCTGGACCAACAGCAAATGGATGTCGTGTTGACATGAACAAATGTAAATAAAGGGTAAAGATCATAGCATGAAAGACTACTTGTGAGCCGAATTGAACAGTCTGGCAGGCTTGATTCCAAGTTCAATTGTGTCATTGGTTATTAAGACGCAGTAGTCGTATCCTATGTCCGTGTGTGTTATCGACAACTCAATTTAGTATAAACAATTTTTTTTTTAATTGATGCATTTGATTCAAAAACCCTTAACATAAAAAAAAAAGATATAGTGCCGTCCGGGGCGGGCAGCTCTACCCCCCCCCCCGTCCTTGTTTACGCCACTGATAGTTTGAGTATTTTGAATGAGTTGTGTGTAAATAGATGGATGGAACTGAAGAAATCTACACATAAAAGAAATAGATCCATTCTCATTTAGGAAATGATTTGTAATGTCTGAAAGTGTCTTGAGTTAATTTTAAGTGGGGTGAGGCTTTATGGTATTTACTAGGATTGTTTGTAGATAGCTCATTATCAATCAATCAATCAATCCATCTATCTCTCTGTCTGTCATCTATCTATCTATCTATCTATCTATATTATCTATCTATCTATCTATCTATCTATCTATCTATCTATCTATCTATCTATCTATCTATCTATCTATCTATCTATCTATCTATCTATCTATCTATCTATCTATCTATCTAATCTATCTATCTATCTATCCGTCCATCTATCTATCCATGTCATGTCATGTCTATCTATCTAGTCTATTTTGTCCCTCATCTATCTATCTGTCTGTCTGTCTGTCTGTCTGTCTATCTATCTATCTATCTATCTATCTGTATATTTGTCTGTCTTTCTGTCTGTCCGTTCGTCTTTCCGTCGGTTATTCCATCCTTCCATCCATCGATCCATCCTTTCATTCATCCATCCGTAAGTTATTTTGTCCGTCAGTCTATCTCTCTCTCTATCTGTGTCTCTTTCTCTCTCTTTCTCTCTCTCTCTCTCTGTCTCTCTCTCTGTTCCCCTCACATCATGTTTCGTAATGCTTACATACACACAGACAGATCGAGTGAGAGAGAGAGAGAGAGACAGACTGACAGAGAGATAGAGAGAGAGACAGAGAGAGCGAGACAGAGAGAAACAGACAGACAGCCAGAGAGACAGACAGATAACGTGGCGAACTTTACAGGGGAGGATACTGAGAAACAAAAGTCAGGACAGACACAAAGATGGCTGATTGCGTCCAACATCTGGTCAAGTTTTACTGGAAGCGTGGCCGTAAATGGACAATCGGGGTCAGTTATCTCCAGTGCGCCTGTGCGCTAGAACCTCTCCACAGTCAGCGCACATGGCAGATGATTCTCAAACTACTTGTGTTACTTCCTTCTCTGTTGTTTTTTATTTCATGCGTTCAGGGCCGCCCCGAGGGAAGTGGGGGTGGGGGGCGACAATTTGTAACACGGGCCACAAACATTTTCCACAATCTGCTATAAAATGACCTGGTAGTTTATGCAGGTAAACCCTGATTATCATTCATGGTATTGGGCCTGACAGGAGCCTCAATGTTATTGGCGGCGGCCCTTGATTCGTCGCCCCTGGCCACAGGGTAACATTCACTTGGTGGCCTCAGTCATTCGGTGGCCTCAAATACTTGCTGGCCTTAGTCACTTGGTAGCCTCAGTCATTTCGTGGATTCAGCCACTTGGTGGCCTCGGTCATTTGGTGGTCTCAGTCACTTTGTGGCCTTTTAGTTGTGAACCTGATAGAACGCTATAAGTTACGGGTTTATATCCTAACGAGTCCATTTAAGTATCTATGTCTCCCGTGGTGCCTCTATTACTATTGCACATCTGTTATGGTGTGTGTTGAGGGGATGGGAGCTACAAAAGCAGTCCCAAATGTGTAATTTTATAGAATGAAGAATGTCTCATCCCCTGAGGGACGTAAATCATGTACCACAGAGTAGAATAGGTCGGGGAGGGGGATAAGTTAAGTTTGTTTTACTTTGTATTAAGAACATCAAATAAAGATCCAAATACTAACATGCTGGTACAAACAACAAACACACACACACACACAAACACACACATACACACAAGCATACAAGTAGAGACAAACAGAACATCACAAAGACAGACACATCCCGATTCAAACTCATTGGTCCCAGGCGAGCGATGGAAGGAGAGTCCGTTAGTTGCTAGGCTGCAAGAACCTATAAACAAACATGCCTGTAGTTCTGTGTAGTTTTGTTTCTTTGTTTATGAGTTGATTTTAAATATAATAATAAAACTATCCCATTGCTAATATCTTGTAAAAAAAAAAAAAATAAAAACAAATGAATTGTATGTATTTATATAAATTTCAGAACACCATAGATATTTACATTTTAGATTTAGTGATCGGCCCATCTAGCGGTGTTAACGTGCCACATGATGTTTGCAGCACTGCATCTGTCATACGTTGGACATTGCTTTAAAGGCAGTGTTTCACAAAGGGAGGTGCGCACTGAGAGAAAAACTGAACCATATAAAAACACTTGTTGCCGTGAGCATAAGCTGCGGACGAATAATAAATAATAAGACGGTAATGGAAATATCTTAAAAATGTGGATGTTGATAGTAGAACCATAGTTTCTCAGCTGAAGAACACTTCGGAAAACTGGTATGTACAAGTAAGAACAAACTTAGCGATAAAAACAAAAAAAAAAAAGCGCTGGCAAGTCTAAATTCTACATTGAAAACTTTGGGTGTGTGTGGTAGTATAGTCTGCAAAGTCCAGCCAGCTTTAAATAGGTACCTGACATTAGTGGTTACAGCAAAATATGAATTCTTCATTTCATCTGCTCAAATGTCTTACTATGCTAAGGGAACTTTACAGTGATAATAATGAATCTTCTCTATACACACTTTATTCATTTTTTATATTTTTTTTTGTATTTAAAAATGATTTTCGTTCATTAATACTTTGTAAATACACTACAAAAGGATAAGAAAATAACAAAATTTGGATTGTCAAAAAGTGTGCACATTATTTTTATCTTACAATTGGCGAGGGGTTCTTGAGGGGTTTCAAAAATAACGAAGGTGGGTAGCGGATGTCGAAAGTTTGAGAAACACTGGATTAAGGAAATTTTAGAATAGTACATAGTACATAGTACATAGTACACCTTCAGTGTTGCCAGTGACGTCCGAGTGATTTGGATAATTATTAGAACTACAAATTATGTCCGTATTAATGGTAGCACAGTAGAGCTGGAATTGTCAATCTTTTTATAAACTGGTAGAAAATTTGACATTTTTTCGGTGGAACATTAAATTATGATATTATTCTAAGCGAAACATTATATTTGTTTATTCAACGGAACATTAAACTATAATTTTTTTCCAGAGTGAGCACTTACAATAATTTCATTTTTGCCGCATTTGTGGTGGAAATTGTTAGAAATCAAGAGGGCAACAAAAACTGTAAATATTGCTGCAAAATATTCTTGAAATTAAAATCCCACACAAAACGCGATGCGACAGTCCTCGTTCTGTTAGACTTTCTTTCTTTAATAAAATTATTTTTCTCTTGTACTACTTTTATGTTCCTGTTATTTAAATTACTTTCCCTCTGAAAATCAATAAATTATTTAAAAGAAGAAAAAAAAAATCTGTTCAAACTCCCCCCCCCCCCCCCCCCAACCTCCTTTTTCGAAAATCTCTAATAGGCCTAATTAGGTCATACGCTAAATAAATTATTGTTAGCTGAAGGTAATGGGGGGGAGAGGGGAGGGGGGAACCCTTTTGTTATTGAGAGCTTTCTACTTCTTTGATGGCTTATTACTGACGATTGTAAATGTTAGCATGGCTTATTACTGACGATTGTAAATGTTAGCATGGCTTATTACAGACGATTGTAAATGTTAGCATGGCTTATCGTAATTAAAAGAAAAACAAAAAAGGATTATGGGGGTGGGGGTAAGGGGAGGTAAGGGATTGGGGGGGGGGCGAAAATTTAAATCGTAGGGATATGGCGGAGGGGGAAAGGGGTGGTGGGGGTTTATTTTGTTTTGTTTTTATTTAAACAAAGCTGGTCTGCTTTGATAATCGTTGCAGCATTAATACACAGACTTGTCGCTTAATGGGAGAATTATAGCAGTGTGTGTGTGGGGGGGGGGGGAAGGGTTGGAGTGGGGAGCAGATTAATGGGGGTGGGGTGGTGGGAAGGAGAGGTGGCGTATCACGATAAGAATAGTATCAGAAGAATTCTTACTAGGAGATAGACTCCGGTTGGGGGCGGGGGGGGGGGGGGAAGGGTAGAGGATGTTAGAAACAAGAGAGGACTAGACTGCATCTACGATCGATAACTCTTGTCCTCTCGCTAAACTAATAGGAGTGGATGATTTACGTCCCTTTGCTCCTTCCGAGCAGCGGTGGCGTCATTAGTCTTATCACGTGGTTTTTGAAGAGAAGCAGTTTATCACGTGAGATTATTAGCACAGAATTTTTTATTTTATTTCTCTCTCTTCATTCAACCCCTCCCCCCCCCCCTTTTCCCAATCCTGCTCCTCTCCTTCATTTAGATGCTTCGTGCGCGCGTGCGTCTGAGCTGCACTGCAGAGAGAAAATGCTAAAACTTGTAAGGATATCAGTTTGAAAAAAAAAAAAGATATTATTTGAGGGTTTATCGAGTGGTGGACTAAATGACACGCGCAGCCGGACATTCACACAGCGGGTGGTGGGGGGGGGGGGGGGGACAGTAAAATAAAATGACCCAGTAGAAAGGTGGGGATGGATCAGGCTGGGAAGGTGGGGTGGGGTGGGGGGTGTCATTTAGATTGGCATGGGCGTATTACCATGTGGGCGGTTGTAAGCTGTAGTAGAGTTTGCAGAAAAGAAAAAACTGGCTTAGTTTATTGCCCGTGATATAAAATATTAAAAAACAGTAAAAATAAAAACAAAGTATGCACAGGTTTTACACAATCACATAAACAAAAAGTACAGTTTGAAATGCCATGTTCCCACTCTAAGAGAATCACACCCCCCACCCTACCCAACACGCCCCCTCCATCATATTTACCAGTTTACGTTTCATAACTTACACTAATGGATGGAGTACGGCGGGGCGGGGGGGGCGGAGGTCGATTTATTTTTCCATCAGGCTCCGTGCGGTTAAAGATTTCGGCTGTTGCGCTTCTTTGGTTGTCATTTTGAACAAGTGAAGTCCGCCAACATAAAATAAGGGAACGCGTACAGGGGGCCGAAACACTTATGCCCTCTGTTGTCATATGTGTGAGCACATGCGTGCAACTAAGAGAGAGAGAGAGAGGGGGGGAAGAGAGAGTGAGAGAGAGAGAAAGAGAGAGCTGTGATCTTGTATATGGCCAGCACTCACGCTGCGACGAATGTTACACAGCCAGGCCCATAGCGTACGGGGAGGGGGCAGGTGGGGGCCGGGCCCCTCTGCGTTTTGTCTGGCCCCCCCTGCTTATTTGTTCTACTTAGTAAATGTATTACCTGCCTGCCCCCCCCCCCCCCCGCTATTGCCTGGCCACTGCTGTAGATTTTTCACGCTACGGGGCTGTACACAGCATACACTTAAGTATAACACTAATTTTTGACTGCTTCCCTCGATTGAGACATTGTGAGGATTTGGTTTTAAGCTTCCTTTCACTGCCTCGAAACTATGCATATATATATATATATATATATATATATATATATATATATATATATATATATATATATATATATATATATAAGATATATTTGGGGCCCCTGGGCGTAGATATGATATATTTGGGGGGCCCTATACAGAAACAAAAGTTTTAGCTGGGGAACCCTGGGCGGAGACTAAAGATATAGTAAGGGCCCTATGCAGAGACTTTAGATATAGTTAGGGGCCCTGGGCAGATACTTAAGATATAGTTGGGGGCCCTGAACGGAGACTAAATATATAGTTGGGGGTCCTAAACGGAGACTTAAGATATAGTTAGTAAAAACATGCATTATGAAAAATCAAATAAACTTCAAGCACATCAGTGTGACTGCGTGCATATGTGTTGTTATTTGTTTGCAAAGGCTTAAGGTATCTAGTCACCACAATAAGGTATCTAGTCACCACAATAAGGTATCTAGTCACCACAATCTACGACATCGTAGGGCTTTCTTTTTTTTTTTTGACTGTTTGTGCCCCCCCCTCCCCCACCGGCTGCAAAGGATGTAAAATTTGAGAGCATAAAGCTAAAAAAAACTAAACAGCTGATGGGGTTAGGGGTCGAGTGTTGCCCAAAAATTGGTAATCAGAGGCTTTGATGGCATTTTAGCCAGGCGGCCCCCCAATGTTTATTGCCTACGGCCCCTAAATACGTAAGAACGGCTCTGGTTTTCTCCTCTCCGTATTAACTATATCTATACCTTCACCCACACACCCATCGACATCCAAAAACTAGGATTCGCCTCTGTCAGTACTAGAAAACACCAGCAATAACAAAACATGTATTTTTTTTTCCACCTAACGTTTAGTTTGACTCCAACTTTGTTTTTAGATTTAAAAAAAAAAGAAGAAAGCCGCCCCTGGGAGCTCACAGCTGTTGCAGACGGCTACCAATCGGAACTTTTTTTCTTTCATCTCATTTCCGGTTATTAATTATCATCATAAGAAGATCACTGCGCCTCTCCGACGGATTACGCTAATTCCGCGGTGAGCGAAATCTGTTTCTTTTAAAGCAGAAAAAAAACAACAATCAAACAACAGGTTCATAGACCCGACTCTTTATAGGGGTCGGTGGGGGAGACGTGGGGGGAGGGGGTGGGCTTTGATTTCCATTAAATATTTGCCCATACTGGGGGGACAAAATGACGACGAATCCGATAAAACAAAGTCTGGTTACAACTCTTGTTTTTGTCATAAACACGGTAATCAGAATTTTAGTTCATATTTTTTATCCTTCACAAAAAGCAGACGACAAAAGAACTTTTTTGTTTGATTGGAAATACCTCCTCCCCTCTCTCACACCCCCCCTCCCCCACCCCACCAACCCAGCTCCTCGATCTTTCCGCTGCCCGCTTATCGCGCCATGGCCGATGGGAAATAATAGAAGGGTCGGATGGGATGGGGGTGGTGGTGGTGGTTGTTTGGGGGTGGGGGGTGGTTGTAATGATGTTGTGAGCTTTAAACAGCGGTACTTGTTCGCTGTGAACGGAACACGTTGGCACAATGAAAACAGGAGTTATCACTCTCTGTACAGCCGCTACTAACCACCCCCACACCTCCCCGCCCCCCACCCCCACACCATCTCCGTCACACATTAGGACCGCGGTTCTCAGCCGGTGGTAAGCGACGTCTACCCCAAGGGTTACTTACGGGTAAAGACTAATGCAGGGAGCAAGGCCGTACCCAGGATTTTGTTTTGGGGGGGGGGCTGTGCGGCTTGGGGCGGGGGGGGGCTGTGCGGAGAGTTTTATATAAGAAAAAATTGGAACACAATGATAAAGAAGTATATTTTATAATAAAATTTGATTTTTAGAATTAATTTTGGGGGGGGAGGCAGCCCCCAGCCCCCCCCCCCCACACCCCACCCTGGGTACGGCCTTGGCAGGAGTACGCAGCGACATACAGATTTCGTTTTTAATACAACCATAAGTTTAAAGAAGGTCCCCAGTTTGTTGCGTGACTTACCACCAAAAAACCACGTGACCAAATTTCTCTTAAAAAAAAAAAAAACGGTGAGCCCATTCTATTATGAAGGTGAGTACATTTACTCGCGGGCTTACAAGTTAGGGGGGTAACCTCGGTCATACTTTCGCAACCCAGTCTGTAAAATGTTTGATAACCGCCGCATTAGGGTAGTTGTGCGGTATCGTCATTTTTTATTTGTTTGTTATTTTAACTTTTCTAACTCGATCCCAAACTAAAATGGTACCAATTAAATACTAGTACATAGAAATGGAAATGTTACTTTTTTTTTATTGTTGAATAGGGCGCGGGCGCGGACTCAAAGAGGAAGTAAAGGGGATATGTTTCACAAAAAAAAAAAAAATATGGAATACCTTCTTTATACAGAGGTGGATGTTGAACACCTGAACGCGATATCTGAAAGACTCAAATAAGACATGTTCTAATAGTTGGATACACGTAGTTCATATATTGTTAAATATGTATTTTTGTTATAGAAACATTAGCTTACTCATTTGGTGTCATTAAAACATGTGTTAAAATGTGTATTCTCATTAAAATATTTGTAAATATATATTCTTTAAGACATTGTAACAATCATTGACCTATAATTAGTTTTGAAACATTTTTTTAACATTTTTTTAAATGTCACAGAAACATTTGTTAATATGTATTTTTTCACCAAAACATTTGTTAGCATGTGTTTTGTTAATGAAATATCCAATAACATATTTTTGTTACAGAAATATGTTTTTAACATTATTTGTCACAGAGACATTCGTTAACTTTATTTTATCACGCAAATATTTTTTTTTTAATATTACTTTGTCACACAAGCATTTGTTATATATTGTGTCACATAAACATTGGCTAATATTATTTTTCATATTTCAACATTTGTTAACATGAATTTTATTAATATGTCTCTATCTTTTATCTTATTTTTAAGGGTGCAAATATTACAACCGACCTAAATACGCCTGTAGATATAAGCTGAAGGGTACAGGTTCAACCCGGGTAATTTTGGTGTATCTTTCCCTCCTAATGTCGGTATCCTCTGCATTCCACCGATGTTACTTCTGGAGGCAGGGCACGATTAGCTCATGGGAGGGGGCCCAGAAACGTGCCCCTTGGATCCCAAGTTGCCAGTTGTTTAATTCATTTGAATCCTTGTGAAGCAAAGAGCCCCAGCACTAACTCTCCAGCGCATCCTGTTTTGGAATAAAATGTTGGGCCCCTTAGAGATAGAGAGAAATATTAAAAGGTTTATAATTGGGATCTGTGGGGGCCGCTAAATATGCGGGGGGGTGCATGGCCGCGCTTCCAGTGCGCGCGTCAATAAACACGCCTCTGTGAATGACATTATGCTTTAGGAATAGTAAATTAGTAAATATCAACCTGTATTGTATCACAAAGAAATATATATATATATATATATATATATATATATATGTGTGTGTGTGTGTGTGTGTGTGTACACTCCAAGAGGTCAAACCTGATCATGACACTCCTGGGAGGTGTTAAACAGATGAAGTACCGGCACGTCAGAAGTCTCTGCCAAGAGACCCATCTTACTTAGGGGTGGGCCCCCCCTCTCTTCAACTGGCAGGCATCTAGGCAAAGACCCGCAAGAGGCAGTGGAGATGTGGTGAAAGGTCAAGTTGAGTTAAACTAGTGCTGCCAGTGACATGACCCAAGCAGAGCTCAAAGTGTCGGCTGTGAGCACCTGTTGACAGGATCTCTGGTGAAGGGAAGAGTACGCTGGAAGGAATCGGAAACATCGGATATCGGTATCGAACATTTTTTAAAACCTGAGTATCGATTCCACCTCCCCCCGAATTCACCATATTTGCTACTTTCCATAAATTTCGCAAGGTCTATGAACTGGAACTGTGTGGCAATCAGAAGGTTGAGGGAGCTAATGTGGCATTTGATTGGACTCGGTGCAAATTTTCGTATCCGACGATCAATTAACTGAAGAAAACAATGAAAACGAATATATATAAATAATAGCGGTGTGGGTTATGAGTTAAATCGAAAGTAAAGAATGAATAGAACAGTATTCCAGTTTAAAATCGTCAAACGTAAACAATAGTAATAAAAAACTTGAAAAAAAATCGCATCTGTCCGAAACCAAAAATAACCTAGCCTACCGATCAAGCCTAAGGGGATATAACTCGACGCAGCTAGTATATATACAATATATATTTTAAGTAAATATTTTTTTCTTCAGCTTCATCACTTAATCGTTCTGTAGTTATGTACTACAAGTAGAGAATACGACCGCAATGTGTCAGGTACGGGTTCAAACATGATACTGGGTGCTGTAAGTACAGCCAACATGATACTGGGTGCTGTAAGTACAGCCAATGTCTGGATGAGAAATTCAGACAATTTGACTTGTTGGTGCTTTGGGTGTGAATCATATGATTAAGAGATAACAATTATAGCCTTTACACATTACAGGATTTTAATAGTAACTGATTTCACACTTCTAGAGGACTCTATATTAACACACAAAAAAACTAAGCTATCCGTTCTTTAGCTTGTAATCAGGGCTCGATTTACCACCGGGGATATCCCCCGGCACTGAGAACTATCATATCCGGCTCCTGCTTTAACTAACCATATATTTTTCCCCGGCTCTGCGGACTTTTCTTTTTTCATCCTCGGCACTGGTTTTTCCTTAAATCCAGCACTGCTTGTAATGTAAATTAAAAACTGAGTTTAAATTTATTTCCGTAGATAAATGTAATTATTTTCTCTGTTGCAAAAAAAGTGATTTTGCTTTTACATCTTAAAAAAAATGTGTTCCTAGATGTATGTGTGGCTTTTTTAGCAATTTGAAGATGTCAGCTCCTTTCTGAGTTAGAGCTCTTAGCGAGTGTTCTTATGGGGTTTAGTTTATTTCACTGAGAATCATGTTTCCTTTCATTATTATTTAAAAATTAAATCTTGTTAATGGGCCATGGTTTGGCTCTTTAAACAGTGCCGCCGAGGGGGGGGGCCGGGGGGGGTCAAATGCCCAGGGACCCGGCGAGTTTTAGGGCGTTTTAGGGGCCCGGACTGAGCTGTCCAATCAACTTTTAAAAATATTATTATCAGCACGGGGGGCCCGTGACAGCCCTGCCCAGGTTCCCGAAATTTATGTCGGTGGGCCTGTCTTTATAGTACATTTTACTCGTAGCCCTGTTAGAAGCTTGAGGGTGGGCCCATAACCCTCATCCTTCCCGAGAATAAAACAAAAAGTAAACGAAACCGATTTTTTTTTCCTTGTCGGGGCCAATTAAGAGCCCCCACTCCTACCGCGCTACTGGGGGGGGGGGGGCGTACTAAGGTTGAAAAAAAAAACCTGGATTGCGTCTCTTATCGCCATCATGAGTGATAAACCAGATAGATGGCTCATCATGTGGTGCCGGGATTTCATTACTCACTTTCATTATTTGCCAGTCTCGGTTTTATTTGAGTGATTCACCTTCATCAAGAGTGTGGACTGTGCACGTCATTTAAGGTGAGAAAAAATTGGACCGCAATGATAAAGAAGTATATTTTATAATAAAATTTGATTTTTAGAATTACTTTTTTTTTTTTTTGGGGGGGGGGGCCTTGGAAATGTGTAATGTCTAAAAAATAAAATTTGTAAAAAAAAAACTCGACAAAAAAGCCTTTTTAAAAATAAATTTGTACGTAAATGTACTACAAGGTCGCAATAATATTTACTAAGAAGCATTACTAGACTGACCCTGGTTCTATCCCCTGTGATGACCAATGGATATTCCAGGTCAAGGTTAATGTCTCCGCTATATCTCCCCGTGGTGCTTACGTGGCCATTGCACTATCTATCGACTATGAAGGGGGATGAAAAAAAAAATGGCAATGCAAAAAGACAGTATCATTTGTGGTTTAAAGGGTCTAAGAGATTTCATCTCATCCTTACAGGGACTTCACACACACACACAGGTTCCACCCGTGCTGCTATATCTTTTAGTAATGATTATTTATATAAATATTTGCATGGTCAAAATCTAAGGAATCGTCAGTGAATATTTTTTTTTGTATTTTAATAAAAGCTTTTTTTTTTAAAAAAGTTGGTCCAATTTTAGTTATTTAGTTTGAAAAACGGGAAAAACAGTTTTAGAGACAGACAGAGCTAATAGATAAACGGGAAAAATAGTTTTAGAGACAGACAGAGCTAATAGATAAACGGGGAAAATAGTTTTAGAGACAGACAGAGCTAATAGATAAACGGGAAAAATAGTTTTAGAGACAGACAGAGCTAATAGATAAACTGAAAAATAGCTTTAGAGATAGACAGATTGATGGAAAAGTAGACGGACGCAGATACACAAAGATATATATATATATATATATATATATATATATATATATATATATACATATAAATAAAGAGAGAGAGAGAGAGAGAACGAAAGAGTGTGTGAGAGAGAGAGAGAGAACGAAAGAGTGAGAGAGAGAGTACGAGAAAGAAACTGGTATAATTTATAGATAAATCGACACAGACATATATGGATATTTACATTGATATATGAATAGACAAACATACAGGTAAATCGGGAAAACAAAACATCACAACACATAGGGTTAAGTTTCCAAAGACACACCAATTCGTTGGTCATCTGTACGTTGGTGATATTTATTACTCCGATGGTTTTAACAGCTTTCAAGTTGTTTATTTTTTTACACCACACCAACAAATACATGGTACAACTTTAATCATTTGTTGTTGTTTTTTTTAGCAAGGACAGATTAAACCATCTTAAACCCTTCACCGATGTACACCTTTTACTGTGTCCAATGATGTGTCCAAACCTGTGACTCTCTCGATAGCTGTCGGCAAGTTACTTTATATCTTGTGGACAAAGGTCAGCGGCCTGTCCCGCGTGCGGCAGTAGTACGTGTACGGAGGAGAGTACTTGACCACCCCGAATTTGTTGGGCGCCAGCGTGGGCGTCCACGATGGCCGCTGGTGCTCCGGGCGCCGCTGCCCCTTGAGCCTTTTGTCCGGCCAGTAGTCGCGGCTGACCTCGCAGTCTTCTAGCGGGTCCAGTGTGGCGGCCAGAGAATTCTTGGGCGATGGACCTTTACACAGGGGCCAGCACAGATCTGCGAGAGAGATGAGAAGGGAACAATTAGAATGAGGGGGGCATTCGAATGAGAGAAACAATTAGAATGAGGGGGAACAATTATAATGAGGGGGACAATTAGAATGAAGGGAACAATTAGAATGTCGGAGGACAATTAGAATGAGTGAGGACAATTAGAATGAGTGGGGACGTCTAGAATATGGGGAACAATTAAAATGAATGGGAACAATTATAATGAGGGGAACAATTAAAATGAGAGGGAACAATTCGAATGAGGGGAACAATTAGAATGAGGGGAACAATTAGAATGAGGGGGAACAATTAGAATGAGGGGGAACAATTAAAAAGAGGGGAACAATTAGAATTAGGAGGGACAATTAGAATGAGTGGAAAGATTATAATGAGGGGGAACAATTAGAATGAGGGGGACAATTAGAATGAGGGGGAACAATTAGAATGAGTGGAACGATTATAATGAGGGGGAACAATTAGAATGAGGGGAACAATTAGAATGAGGGGAACAATTAGAATGAGTGAGGACAGTGAGGACAATTAGAATGTCGGAGGACAATTAGAATGAGGGGGAACAATTAGAATGAGTGAGGACAATTAGAATGAGTGAGGACAATTAGAATGTCGGAGGACAATTAGAATGAGTGAGGACAATTAGAATGAGTGGGGACGTCTAGAATATGGGGAACAATTAAAATGAGGGGAACGATTAGAATGAGGGAGGGGGGACAATTAAAATGAGAGGGGAGCAATGAGAATGAGAAGGGAAATATTATCATCATTAAAATATATGAACTACATTAGTCCCGTTCTTAGGTCTGTAAGGGCCATAGGCAGATTCTGGAAAGATATTTGGGGGTCCGGTGGGAATACGGGGCTGACTTATTTAATAAAAAATAATACAATAGAAATAAATACTTTGGGGGGGTTGGGGGTGGGTAAGCAGTGGTGGGCCCTAGGCATTTGTCTACCTGTCCAGCTACAAGTTTAATCTGTCGTAATTTCAAAGAAGACATTTTGTGTTCTGTTGTGCCACTCAAGATATTTTTTTAGATACAAAAGACATGCACTTATCTAGGGGACATAACCTGAGAAATAATTTAAACCAAAAATAAAATACCGATCTATTTCCCTTTCTTTCCTTTATCACTGTTCCATATCACATTATTCTAACTTCCTAGAATCTCTCTACTTCTATCGTATCCTGTTGCACTTTACTCACTATCTAACAAACACACACAGCACACGTGTATCTCTACTCACGGTCACGCCTGAGGGGAAAATACTTCCTCATGGGCGGAGCGGTCACGGGCGCCAGAGTGTGCAGTACCCCGCCCTCGGGCGAGCACCTCCACCAGTCAAACATTCGGCCCGAGTGAGCGGGGACTACATCACAGCGGTTAGACTGTCTGTCCGGAACGTAGCTCGTCATGGCTGCTGAGTTGCGCCCTGACCCAGTTACTCCTGCATCGCCGTCACAGATGAGTTTGTGATGCTGAATCCTAGGGCTGACCAATCACTGACCCTCTCTCTCTCTAGATGACAAAACCTGATTATAGATGTTATAATCGGTTGGCTCCTATAGAAGATTAAATAGATTAATATTGTTTAGTTTGCAATTATGGGATTATATGTGTGTTTTTTTTTTTTATTAAATTATTGTCACAGAGCGGTATGCGTTCGTCTGGAGTGAATGCTTGAACCAATAATGGTACGAAGGGTCAGTGGAAAAAAATCAGTGTTTGACTGGTAATAGGGCGGGGTCGAAGAACACGTGCGTGTGTGCGTGCGTAGTGAATGCGTGGACATTCAGACTGAGGCAGTTGTGGTAGAACCTTCGGATATTAATACATGTATTGTATATATTTATATCAGAGAGTTGAGTGTTGAGACAAATAGGAAGATGTTCAGTTTTCGCGTACTTTAGTTGAGTGTTGAGACCAATAAAGGAAAATGTTCAGTTTTCACGTACTAGTTGTGAAGATGGTTGTGTGTATACAAATAGACTTAGTGTTGATGATTAAATGACGTTTGTATTTTGATCCAACCCTGGACTTGTGCTATTATTAGATACTGCGTTGATTTATCAATTCAATACCAAGTTAAATCACATCATTCCCCTGAGCAGCGTGTGTACTACTGTGGTACACATTCTGTGTATCTGTCTACACCTCTATAGCCGTGCTGTGTAGAGGGGGTGATATCCGTGCTGGGTAGATGGGGTGATAGCCTTGCTGTGTATATAGGGTGAGATAGCCGTGCGGTCTAGATGGGGTGAGATAGCCGTGCTGTGTAGATGTGTTGGCCATTCATGAGATGAGTGATAGCCGATGTTCTGTTGTTAATTGTGAACTATACCGTACATTAAATAGATTCACTAGAGTTAATTTATCGAGATTAAATATTTAATAGTCGGATACTAATCTACGTATTAGTAGCTCCACAAACTCATTTTATGTGTAATAAAGTATGAGCCCCTAAAGTATGAGCCCCTAAAGTATGATACCCTAAAGTATGAGCCCCTATATAAGTTTGAAAAAAAAATTGGTCTCCGCAATCAGGCCAGGAATTAATTCTTGTTTGGATAAAAAAAGAGGTTGATTAATTCATTCCAATGTACAGTAACAAAACCCACACGGTCACACATAATAACAAAGCCCACACGGTCACACATAATAACAAAGCCCACACGGTCACACATAATAACAAAGCCCACACGGACACACATAGTAACAATGCATACACATACACACACATTAACAAAGCCCATACAAACATAAATAGTAAAAAAAGCCCCCCCCCCAGACACACATACATAGTAACACCCCCCCCCCCCCCCAAACACACATTGTAACAAAGCTCACTCACACGCAAAAACAAAGCCCTCAATACAAAGTAACAAAGCCATCACGGGTAAAAGCGAGCTCCCAGCCGCAAGTATCTTTAACCCCGCATCAAGTCTTAGGAAAAAAAAAATTAGACGGAACTTTGGTTTTACCAGTGACTGGAGAATGTTACATTCTAGCACCATGTTGACCAACTCTGCATTGGCTCTGCATGTGAATTTTATAGCTTAATCAGGATTAAAAATCACAGCTTACGTTATTCCCAATGGAAGTAAAATTAGTATACTACGTTTTGCTCATTCTAAGCGGTAAATTTTTGTGTTAGCCAATGACGTTTAGTCATTTACTCATTGGTGAACGTGCCTTTACAGCCGGTATAGTTACCTGGCCATAATTAGCAAAGACCGACAGATTACATAACGCCTGCCTTGAACACAATAACAGACAAATTTAAGACGGGATGAGGCAGTGCCGTAGCGAGCTTAACTCGCGCCTGGGGCACGATACCACCATCCCATTCGAAAACCGTATAATATTATATGTAAAATATACCAATTGGCGCCCGGGGCATGATGCCTCCCTTACCCACCCCTCGCTACGCCTCTGGGATGAAGTGATTGAATAGAGGGTCACATGTGACGCGTTCTACAGTGCCACTCATCAGCTCACCAAATGTCTGGCATTCGGTCATTGTCTAGTGGGTTGTTTGATGATGACCTCACCAATGTTAACAAGACTTGTTTATATATTTCTATCCACTACGTGAACACAAGTAATGACAACAAAACTTTTGCTTTTATTGACATGTAAACATATGGTGGTTCCTCTCTCACTCTGTATCGTTGAATATATATCTCTTATCTCTTTTTCTCGTCTATCTTCTGGCTATCTCTTTCTTCCTATCGTCCTCCCCCTTCCTCCTCTCTCTTATTCTGTGCATTAATATCGGTAAGGGACTGTCTCCCTATCCTATCAGTTTCATGCTTCCTCAACCAATTGCCGTTTTTTTTTTTTTGGACTGTTGGACTGTTGGACATCGCAAGTAAACTTTACTGCACCCACCCTCTCTCATGCATTCACCCCCCCTTCCAAATCCCTCAATTACTAATCCTGCCTTTTCAGTCACTGCCCTCCCCCCCCCTCCATGAACTATCCAGTCATCGTACGCTGACTACGTCATGTATAGGAATACAGTCTGAGCAATCACAACCGCCTTCTTGACCTATCTAAAAGTGTGGAAGGCCGTGGAGCGACCAGTACAGGTAAAAGGGGGAGTATGCTGGGGTGGAAGGGGGTGGGGGTGGATGCGGATATGAATATAAATATAAATCAACTAGTGACGAAGATCACGGAGGCACTGAGAGCAGACAGTCCGATGGGTTGGCTACGGTGAAGGGTTTAAATCGCGATGAACCTTTATTTATGGCTACTGCACAGCCCGACTGTGCTGGATGTATATAATAGGTGATACAATTAAAGCCCCCCGTACGTAGACATGTTATACCAATAGGTAGTTTTGATATGATGATAAACTCTTGACAAGAACAAGAGTCCTAGACTTACTGACGATGTGCAATGTAAACATTTGGGTAAATTAAGTTTAGAAGTAAAGTTTAATTAAAAATGTTTAGGTCTTACCAGCCTGATCTCTCAGCCTTAGGTTATAGATTATTTTATTCCCGGATAAAGTAAGTGCAGGATGGATGGTGCGCATGCAGTGCAGTCGAGTGACGTCTATATATAGAAATATATTTAAACAGCTTCCTCTTAGCTTCTGGGTCTTTCGCGGGTCAAGGTTCACGTAGACCGATGGCTGAATTCAGAGACACCCCTGTTTAGTATTGCAGATGCGTCAGTTTAAAAGCTGCCGACTGAAGACACCATTACGACTGTAAGACAACGATACCCAGACGTTCAGATCCAGTCAACAACGACAAATTCCATTGCTTCCATCAGATGAGGTTATCATCTGGAAAAACCATTGTACACACGTAAATATTTTTCAATTGAGTTGTGAAAGAATCACAACAAAGGATTATTATGAGTGTTCTAGCTTTCACACCGCGTGCCCAAAGTTTGAGAAACTTTATTATTAGCATGAGTTTTTTTTTATAATAAAGGTTTTTCCTAATTTGGATCAACCGAGATCAAATTTAATGAGGTATTAGGTTGTAACCTATTGACACCATGAACTCTGTTAATATTTAATGCTAATTATGATTTAACACTTTAAATGTCTGTGTCCGATAAGGTCAATTAGTTTACAGAGCGATCCACTTTGCACGCATCTGTGTACCTACATTTAGTAGAAATAATAACAACAATGGCCTACTCAAGGGACATAATTTAAATTTCTAGCTATGTAATTATTTTAAATATTAAATTAAAGGAAATAATAACTCATATAGGTATTTAGGCCAACATTTAGGCAAATATTTAGGCCAACATTTAGGCAAATATTTAGGTCAATATTTAGGCAAATATTTAGGCCAACATCTAGGCAAATATTTAGGCTAACATTTAGGCAAATATGTAGGTCAACATTTAGGCAAATATTTAGGCCAACATTTAGGCAAATATTTAGGCCAACATTTAGGAAAATATTTAGGCCAACATTTAGACAAATATTTAGGTCAATATTTAGGCCTTTATAAAACATGAAACTAATAAAAGTGTCGGAGTCACTCTTCATTATTAGCTTCATTTTTGTTTGTATTTATTTTGTGCATGTTGTTTTATGAGTATGAGTTGTGGGACGGATGGCCAAGTGGCTCAGGTTGTCGTCGACACCAAAAGTCCTGGGTTCGGTGCTCAATGTTTTTGTTTAATAATTTTTTGGGCCAGAGGAATGAAACAGGCGCAGAGTACAATGTACACGATTCCAAAAACTACAAACACCACAAATACATGCACAAACAAACACTGACACATAAACACTTACACATAAACAAACGCATCAACACATAAACACTGACACATAAAGACTCACACATAAGCACTCACACATAAACACTGACACATAAACACTGACACATAAAGACTGACACATAAAGACTCACACATAAGCACTCACACATAAACACTGACACATAAACACTCACACACAAACACTGACACATAAACACTCACACATAAAGAATCACACATAAACACTGACATATAAACACTGACACATAAAGACTGACACATAAACACTCACACATAAACACTGACACATAAACACTGACACATAAACACTCACACATAAAGAATCACACATAAACACTGACACATAAACACTGACACATAAAGACTGACACATAAAAACTCACACATAAACACTGACACATAAACACTGACACATAAAGACTGACACATAAACACTGACACATAAAGACTCACACATAAACACTGACACATAAACACTGACACATAAACACTGACACATAAAGACTGACACATAAAGACTCACACATAAACACTGACACATAAACACTCAAACATAAACACTCACACATAAAGACTGACACATAAAGACTCACACAAAAACACTCACACATAAACACTCACACGTAAACACTCACACATAAACACTGACACATAAACACTGACACATAAAGACTGACACATAAAGACTGACACATAAAGACTGACACATAAAGACTGACACATAAAGACTCACACATAAACACTCACACATAAACACTCAAACATAAACACTCACACATAAAGACTGACACATAAAGACTCACACAAAAACACTCACACATAGACACTCATACGTAAACACTTACACATAAACACTCACACATAAACACTCACACATAAACACACGCATCAACGCAAGTGACCTGGCCCACCAGTTGATTCCTGTATTTCTTTGTATTTCTCGACGAGGTAGTTTTTTAACGCAGTGAAAGTTTCATCCGCACTTAAATCCGAGGTCCTCGACCTGTGTTACGCGAGCGGGTTGCGGGCAAGATTATGCACGGGGGTACGCAGCGACAAATGATTAGAAAGATAAGCACATTTTTTACATTATGAAAATCAGTACATGTATTCGCGAAGTCACGTGTGAGGGTTAACCCGCGGGTCAACTTCCCAACCCTTCGGGGTACATTCGCTGAAGAAAGTTGAGATACGCTGCACTAAATAACGATGTGGTAAAAATATCATTTCTAATTTTGTATGCAAATTTATAAACACCAAAAAATCATCACTAAATAACACATTAAGTTATTACAAAGCCGATTATTTATTTCACCTATAGGCATTAAAAATTGTTCCATTTGAATTTATCAATAGAGTTTTAGCTAATCAAAAAGTTTCAATTAACACCGAGTACTAAACATGAATGATCTGAAATACAATATTAGATATATTGTTGCTGGTATAGCATTTCATCAAGGTCTAGTACTCTGTAGCTCTGAGGTTTGTTCACGCATCATTCAGCGGTAAACGATTTCGCTACAAAGAAATCAGGGAAAGCTTAAGATGGGATACGATTTATTATGTTTATGGGCGTTCACCGGAAGCAGATACACCCACAGGCGCATACACCAACACTGACACACACACACACACGCACACACACTCTCATACACACATAACTATAGACAGATACACACGGACATCTTTATATATCTATTGAAAGTGAAGAAAATAATCTATTGGAAGGAAGTAGACACAAGTTCGCTGACAACCGTACAAGTCTATTGTCAGGAGATATAGACTAATTATGACCATGCAAGTCTATTGTCGGGAGATACACACTAATTATGCTTAGTGGTGCACAGATGACATCAATATTTCACAAAAAAAAAAAAACGATTAAATGACGTCATATAATTCCACCATGTGTACAATGATTTTATTTAACGTCCAAATTGAAATGTAAAAATGTTTTTTTTTTGTTTCATGATACATGCATTAGAATACGAACAGGATTCGAAAACCAAAACAAATGCATTCATTTTAAATTCATTTTTATGCGAACCTGCTTTGGAATTCGAACATCGGGCGTGTTTATGTCAGTGTATTTGTTTTCGTGCTAGTTTTTTTTTGTTTTTTTTTCCCGTGTGACCATATCATCTGTCAGACACATATAACATTTCTCTATGTCATGAAATTAACCGGTATTACATTTTAAAACCTACTCTATGGCGAGCTGGTTACCGGCCAGAGGAAAACAGGGCGACCTAAAATGCGCTACAAAGGCACCTGTAAAAAGGATATGAAACAGTGCTCCATTAACCCCCCCCCCCCCAACTCCTGGGAGAGCCAAGCAGCCGACCGCCAGTCCTGGAGGCTCGCTGTCCGGCAGGGTTCATCGCGCGCAGAGGCTGAGCGACAGGAAAATCCTGCCCTGAAAAGATCAAGGCGGAAGCAGAAAAAAACCATCTACAACAACCATCTATATTCAAGTGCGACAAGTGCGGCAGGGATTGCCACTCCCGAGTCGGACTGCACAGCCATTCCCGGCTGTGCTTGTAGACTCACAAATTAGCTACACCATCGTCTCTCGAGACGGACTACACAGCCACTCTCGGCGGTGCTTGTAGACACAAATTAGCTACACCATGGTCTCTCGAGACGGACGGATGCCAACAACGACGACTTTTTAAAACATTTTTAATACCTAAGTTGAATTGTTCTTTTTTTTTTTTTGTAAGTGCCAGTTGATTTATTAAAATGTACTGCAAAATATCTACTAGAGTTACTATTCTATATAGAGTGCCCGTTAAAATGTTGATACCAGTAGCTCACAGAGACACGCAGCATGCCCCCGTACATAAGTCCGTCACCCCCCCCCCTCCCCAGAATCTAAGATGGCCCCGTGCTTGGAATATTTTCATTGTAACACAAACAGTAGCTAAGATAAACGTTTTGTTTCAAGCCCCTGAAAGTGGCACGTGAGCGTTTTGTCTGCCCCGCCCCCCCCCCCTGCTTATTTTTTCTACTTAGTAAAATGTATTACCTGCTCCCCCCCCCCCCGCTATTGTCTGGCCCCCTCCTGTAGAATTTTCACGCTACGGGGCTGCCCATTCAGTGGCTGAAGTTAAGCTGTACTTATTACTCCCAGGGCCGGCATTGGTCCAATTTGACCGACTGCTCCCGATTGGGCCTAGCATCTTGGCAGAGGCCCCGCAATATACATTTAGCATATCACTATCAGTCATGGCTCTTGCCACAGGCTGAAAAA
Source organism: Bulinus truncatus (assembly GCA_021962125.1). Taxonomy (NCBI): domain Eukaryota; kingdom Metazoa; phylum Mollusca; class Gastropoda; family Planorbidae; genus Bulinus; species Bulinus truncatus. The sequence goes on from JAGDYQ010000002.1 coordinate 16,400,591, forward strand.
GTATCCGTTGAATTGGGCCCCGAAACTAGTAAGGACCACCCTGATTACTCCGGATTTAGCCGACGGAAATTTTTTTTTTTTTTAAATAGAAATTAGCTTTCTTATTCAACATGATGAAAATGTAATCTACTCGAAAATATTGAAATAGTGAGACTAGTCATCGGAGACAGGCCCATTTCAATGCTGACAGTTCTGATTTATTTGTTATACGAGAATTGAAAGTCATTCAGATCGCATTAAACCTACCCAAATTTCATTTTGTTTATATATTTCCAGTTACTTCTCATATTGATGAAATATATTTTTTGACAATCAGTCATCGATTAGCTGGACAGTATTAAATTTTCGAAATTTCCAACAATGTTTATATTTATTTACACTATCCGTGTACCCGACGTTGCCCGGTAAATCCGGAGTTCAAACGTGACACTTATAACAATACTAACACACCATTAGGTAAAGATATGGGTGCTAATTTATGCCACCAACCTAATGTGCAGAAATGACCTACATTTTATTCGTCACAATTAACGTTTTACTCGTCAACCCTAGCCAACCAAACCAAACCAAACAACAAACCAGCTAAACAATCTAACAAAACAAACCAATTAAATCAGCTAACCAAACCAACCAAACCAGCTAACCGAACCAACCAATCAAACCAACCAAATTAACCAACCAGCCAACCAAACCAACCAACCAACCAGCCAACCAAACGTAACCAAACCAAACACCATATGGGTGCTGATTTTTACCACCTACATAATATGCACCCTACCTAATGTGGAAAAATGACCTACATTTCATACGTCACAAATTACGTTTTACCCGTCAACGCTAATAACTTAGGATTATTTTTTTTAACAGTAATCAAGTCTCTCAATGTCAACGAAGCATTAAAAATTAAGATTGTATAAAAATGCCCTGAAAATAAAAAAAATAAAAACGTCATTGTGCCATTTTGCAGCACAGAGGCAAGTTGGTGTGGCACGATACAGCACCCGCGCGCAAGTTCAATTCGTCTTCTTACTATCTTTATTTCTTAATTACACGCTGTTCTTATATATATATATATATATATAACTAGTTGCAAGTACCCGGCTTTGCCCGGGTTTAAAATAAGGTTTTCTGTTTACCTTTTGTTTTCTCCCTACCCCTCTCTCCCTCCCTCCCCCTCTCTCTCCCTCCTTACCCCCTCTCTCCCTTTCTCTTTCCCTCCCTCCCTTTCTCCCTTTCTCCCTCCCAAACACTCCCATCTCCCTCTCTCTCCCTATCTCCCTCCCTCCCTCCTTCTCTCACCCCGTCCCCCCTCCCTCCACCTTCCTCCCTTCCTCCTCCCCCTCTCTCCCTCCCTGCCCCCTCTCTCTCTTTATCTCTCACTCCCTCCCATTTCTCCCATCTCTCTCTCCCTCCCTCCCTCCTCCCTCCCTCCTTTCTCCCTCCCTACCACCTCTCTCCCTCCCCCTCTCTCCCCCTCCTCCCTCCCTCTCCCTCTCTCCCTCCCTGCCCTCTCTCTTTTCTCCTCTCCATCCCTCTCCCACCCCTCTCTCCCTCCTTCCCCTCTATATCCCATCCCCCCCTCTCTCTCCCTTTCTTTCTCTTTCCTTCTCTCCCTTTCTCTCCCTCTCTCCCCCTCCTTCTCTCCCCCTGTCCACCCCGTCCCTCCTCTCCCCCCTCCCTCTCTCCCCTTCCTCCCTCCCTCCTACCCTCCTTTCCTCCCTCTCTCCCCCTCCCTCTCTCCCTCCCTCACTCCTACCCTCCCCCCCTCTCTCTCTCTCTCTATATATATATATATATACTTATTATGGCTTCACACTTCTTCTATAATCATTCTTCATTCCTTTAACTTCCTCAAGCTGTACAAATAGGGAAGCATGAAAAAACATCAACAATTCTTTGCAGCACAAAGGCACAATACAGCACCAGCGCGCAAGTTCTATTCGATCATCGGGAAATGACGTCACAGAGGAATTTTATTAATGGCGCCGTCGAGATTACTTTAATATAGTAAAATACTAAAATAAAAAAAAATAATTACAATTAAACTACCCATCCAGATGAAACAAAACCTGTCCTATAACCTTCCCCATGTAATTATGTGTATGTGTAACAAATTTCACGTTTTTTGGTTGTCTGGATCTTGAGTTATAAGGGAACAGACAGACAGACAGACAGACAACAAATGCGTCTTATAAGTATAGAAATAGAGGTGGAAAGGGGAGGGAGGGAGAAAGGAGGGAGAGAGGGGTTAGGGAGGGAGAGAGAGGGGAGGGAAGGAGAGAGGGAGAGGATGGGAGAAGTGGGAGGAAGAGATAAAGAGAAAGAGGGGGCAGGGAGGGAGAGAGAGGGAAGGAGGATGGACGGGGGGGAGAAGGAGGGGGAGAGAGGAGGAGAGGGAGATGGGAGAGGACGAGAGAGAGATGAGAGAGAGGGAGGAGGGAGGGAGGGAGGGAGAAAGGGAGGTAGGGAGGGAAAGGGAGAGAGAGAGGTTTTCTGTTTACCTTCTGTTTTCTCCATACCCACTCTCTCCCTTCCTCTCTCTCTCCCTCCCTCCCTCTCCCTCCGTCCCTCCCTTTCTTCCTCCCTCCTTCTCCCTCCCTCTCTCTCCGATTTCTCTCCCTCCCACCTTACCTCTCCCCTCTCCCCCTCCTTCTCTCCCCCTGTCCATCCCCCTCCCTCCCTCTCTCCCCCTTCCTCCTTCCCTCTCTCCCTCCCTGCCCCCTCTCTCTCTTTATCTCTTCCTCCCATTTCTCCCATCCTCTCTCTCCCTCTCTCCTTACCTCCCCTCTCTCTCCCTTCCTTCCCCTCTCTCCCTCCCTTCTTTCTCCCTCCCTCCCCTCTCCACCTCTCTCCCTCTTCCTCCCTCCCTCATTCCCTCTCTCCCTCCCTGCCCCCTCACCCTTTATCTCTCTCCCTCCCTGCCCCCTCTTTCTCTTTATATCTCCCTCCCATTTCTTCCATCCTCTCCCTCTCTCCTTCCCTCTCTCCCTCCCTAACCCCTCTCTCCCTCCTTTCTCCCTCCCATTTCCCCCTGTCTCCCCCTTCCTCCCTCCCTCATTTCCTCTCTCTCCCTCCCTGCCCCCCTCACTCTTTATCTCTCTCCCTCCCTCTCTCCCCACCCTCTCTCTCCCTCCCTCCCCTCTCTCTTCCTCCCTACCCCTTCTCTCCCTCCCTTCCTTTCTCTCTCCCTCTCCCCCTGCTCCCTCTCCCATCTCCCTCCTGCTCCCTCTCCCACCTTTTCTCCCCCTGTCCATCCCACTCCTTCCTCTCTCCCCCTCCCTCCCTCCCTACCCTCCTTTCCTCTCTCTCCTCCTGCCCCCTCTATCTCTCTCTCTCTCTTTATCTTTCTCTCTCTCCCTCCCCCCCCTCTCTCTCTCTCTCTCTCTCTCGATATATAGATATATATATATATATATATATATATACACTTATTATTATGGCTTCACACTTCTTCTAAAATCCTTCTTCATTCCTTTATCTTCTTCAAACTGTACAGATCAGAGAGCATGAAAAAACATCAACAATTCTTTGCATCACAAAGGCACAATACAGCACCAGCGCGCAAGTTCTATTCGATCATCGGGAAAACACGTCACAGAGGAATTTTATTTATGGCGCCGTCGAGATTACTTTAATATAGTAAAATACTAAAATGAAAAAAAATTAATTACAATTAAACTACCCATCCTGTTGAAACGAAACCTGTCCTATAACCTTCCCTTGTAATTATGTGTATGTGTAACAAATTTCACATTATTTGGTTATCTGGATCTTGAGTTATAAGGGAACAGACAGACAGACAGACAGACAATAAATGCCTATTATAAGTATATATATATATATATATATATATATATATATATATATATATATATATATATATATATATATATGTAGAGAGAGAGAGAGAGAGAGAGAGAGAGAGAAGGGGGGGGGAGGGAGAGAGATAAAGAGAGAGAGATAAAGAGAGAGAGAGAGGGGCAGGGGGAGAGAGAGGAAAGGAGGGTAGGGAGGAGAGGGGAGGGAGGGGGAGAGAGAGGAGGGAGGGGGATGGACAGGGGGGAGAAAAGGAGGGAGAGAGAGGGAGATGGGAGATGGATAGCAGGGGGGAGAGGGAACAGGGGGAGAGGGAGCAGGGGGAGAGGGAGAGAGAATGGAAGGGAGGGAGAAAGGGGGTAGGGAGGGAGAGAGAGGGGAGGGAGGGAGAGAGATAAAGAGTGAGGGGGGCAGGGAGGGAGAGAGATTGAATGAGGGAGGGAGGGAGGGAGGGAGGGGGAGAGAGGTGGAGGGAGAGAGAGGTGGAAAGGGGAGGGAGGGAGAAAGGATGGAGAGAGGGGTTAGGGAGGGAGAGACAGGGGAGGGAAGGAGAGAGGGAGAGGATGGGAGAAATGGGAGGAAGAGATAAAAAGAAAGAGGGGGCAGGGAGGGAGAGAGAGGGAAGGAGGTGGGAGGAGGATGGACGGGGGGAGAGAAGGAGGGGGAGAGGGGAGAGAGGGAGATGGGAGAGGGACGGAGAGAGATGGGAGAGAGGGAGGGAGGGGGGGAGGGAGGGAAAGGGAGAGAGGGGGAGGGAGGGTGGGAGAGAGAGAGGAAGGGAGAGAGGGGGTAGGGAGAAAACAGAAGGTAAACAGAAAACCTTATTTTAAAACCGGGCAAAGCCGGGTACTTGCAACTTTTATATATATATAAGTGTTGTATTTTTACTCTTAGACTTGAGTGAGCTGGACGAAATATTGCACATGTGTAGATACAACTTGACCATACAATATTAATAGAATTTCGAGTAAAAGGATTATTATCTTGTAGAATTTTATACATATGATTTCAATAACAATACACAATGCAACACGTGTTTCCAGGATGCATGTTCCAAATTACAATGCATTATGCTTTTTTGCTGCAATACAAAAATATTGCATTTTCGTTCACGCTTTTATTTGTCTGTTTTGGTAATGGGGGGGGGGGGAAATGTCTGGGTTATTCTAGTTGAATACATAGGGGAAGGGCTGGGTTGTTCCAATTGTAGACTTAGAGGAATGGCTGGGTTTTTCCAGTTGTATACTTAGGAGAAGGGCTGGGTAGTTCTAACTGTATACTTAGGGGAATGTCTGGGTTGTTCTAGTTATATACTTAGGTGTATGTCTGGGTTGTTCTAGTTGTATACTTAGGGGAAAGGCTGACTGGGTTGTTCTCGTTGTATACTTAGGGGAAAAGCTGTGCTTTTCTAGTTGTATATTTAGGGGAAGGGCTGGGTTGTTCTAGTTTTATACTTGGGGAATGGCTGGCTTTTTCTAGATGTATACTTAGGGGAGCGGCTGAGTTGTTCTAGTTGTAAACTTGGGGGAAGGGCTGGATTGTTCTAGTTGTAAACTTGGGATAAGGGCTGGGTTGTTCCAATTGTATACTTAGGGAAAGGGCTGTGTTGTTCTAGTTGTATACTTAGGGGAGGGCTGGGTTGTTCTAGTTGCATATTTAGGAGAAAGGCTGGGTTGTTTTAGAACTTTACAGTGGGCAATGGTTAATACAAGCAATTGCAATTATTAAAAAGAAAATAATTCTATTTATCATATTTATCATATTTACATAAATACTAATTTTTTATACATTAGATGGTAAGTAACAATTGTTCATTGTATTGATAGATAACATTACGGGGAAAAGCTTCATTCATTAGAATTAAACTCATTTTTATTATAATACAAATGCTGATAATTTCAAAAACCATACACAATACAAGATATGTTTCTATGATGCATTTATCATATCCCAATGTGACAAGCTTTATTGTTGTTATACAAATTGCATTTATGTTAATTCCCTTTATCTATCTGTTATGGCAATGGGAAAATTTTCACAGGGTCAATGGAGAAAGGATGCGGGTGGGGAGGGGGGTGGTTATTTACTTAGTGGGGTAGGGGTCTTAACATGTCTCATAGAACGTCATGAAGGCTGGGGTGGGAGTAAATCATTTTGAAAAAATGCCCCTTGTATATTGCGACAACACAGTGTTTAGATTACATAGCCATCAACTCGTTCATCAGAACAGCTGTATTTATTGTTTATTTCTCTTTCAAATCTTCCAACAAGTTTTCAAAAGTACAGGTAAGTGGACAGATGTACGAAACTTACTCGTGTTTAGGCTATTTGCATGCACACAAGTTTATTGTTATTGAAATTAAATTAAATTTTATTATTTCCCTGATATTTTTTTTTTCCTAAAAATGTTGATGCAAATTTTCATATTTTGCTATTCAATACTTAAATGCGATTTTACAATATGTATAAAGACGACGTTTTGTGCCTCAATGCGAAACTAACATTTTTTTTTGCCATTGTATTGTATAGAATGATTTTTCTGGCGCTGTGTCTGCTGTGTTTAGCACTATCGTCTGTTGCTGCTGCTGAACCGCCCCAGAAAATTAACCTTAGCCCTAACGATAAAATTGTGGTTAATGCTGTCTTCCGCATCAACAAGGTTAACATGCGTATCCCTCGTAGACTGGTCAAAGTCGAGGAGGCCACAAAACAGGCCAATAATGATATACACTATATAGCAGGTCTGCGATATATAGTAGGTCTGTGATATACACTATATAGCAGGTCTGTGATATATAGCAGGTCTGTGATATACACTATATAGCTGGTCTGTGATATACACTATATAGCAGGTCTGTGATATACACTATATAGCAGGTGATATACACTATATAGCAGGTCTGTGATATACACTATATAGCAGGTCTGTGATATACACTATAAAGCAGGTCTGTGATATACACTATATAGCAGGTCTGTGATATACACTATTTATCAGGTCTGTGATATACACTATACAGCAGGTCTGTGATATACACTATATAGCAGGTCTGTGATATACACTATTTATCAGGTCTGTGATATACACTATTTATCAGGTCTGTGATATACACTATATAGCAGGTCTGTGATATACACTATATAGCTGGTCTGTGATATATAGCAGGTCTGTAATATACACTATATAGCAGGTCTGTGATATAAACTATATAGCAGGTCTGTGATATATAGCAGGTCTGTGATAAACACTATATAGCAGGTCTGTGATATACACTATATAGCAGGTCTGTGATATACACTATATAGCAGGTCTGTGTTATATAGCAGGTCTGTGATATACACTATATAGCAGGTCTGTGATATACACTATATAGCAGGTCTGTGATATATAGCAGGTCTGTGATATACACTATATAGCAGGTCTGATGTAATATATTGGAGAGCCCACATGAAGAATGAGTTTTTCGAGGCCCACATATAAAACAAAAGTCGAGGGCCACATATAAAACAAAAGTCGAGGGCCTATATGTGCCGCCAATTTTTAGAGCACAAGAGCAGATCCAAGTCTGGTGGGCCTAAATGTGAAATTTTATGGACCTTAATGTAGAACCGACTGTGAGGGTCAAAGTGTAAAGCAAATATTTCTAAATATAAATTAAAATCGAAAATTTAAAAAAAAAAAACCAAACAAGAGAACTGCTTAAATTAAGATTTTTCTGAATGGGTTAAATGCATTGTAGGGCTTATTTGACTCATCACAACAGCTTGATATTTAGATACAGATATTTTGAGATCGTAGAAAGAAAACTAAGTATTCTATGGGACAACTCTGGCTCTCCTAGCCCCAGGGCCGAATCTCATGATGGGCCACGACTAATATTTTTTACGAGAACCTCCGAATATCTCAAGGCCTCCGCCAGAAATGTTTTTATGTATATGCAAATTAGACAGGATCGTTAGGCTTTTTTTTCCGTTGCTCTAAAACAGTAATGCTAAAATACTGGCCCGTGGGCCAAATTTGGCCCTTTATGATAATTTTTTGGCCCCTCACAAGTTTAAAAAAATAACATCTCATTATATACATACATATATACAAATTATATTTTTGGCCCTCCAAATGTTTTTTTTTGGTTCAGACAATAATGGCCCGCAGAAAATAAAAAAGTTTAGCCTCACTGGTCTAAAATAACAAATTCTAAGGTAGGCCTATATCTGTTGTTATTTGAATGTTTACATGCTTCGAAACCCATGTTTTACTCCTGGTGTATTCAGGCTATGGCAAGTTTACACTATTGCCTTATCCTACATGGAAGGGCACTTATGCCCCTCGGCTGAACTAAATTTGTGACTTTTTGAGGTTCAGGAAGTTCCAATGTACTTACTGTTAGGAGCTCAACATCTGCCGCTTGCGAGTTTTGTTTCCCTCGAGCTAAAACGAATGATATTTTCTTTTATTTTGTTTATTTAAATAATCATGATAAAATTTATTTTTTATTTTAGATCGATAATGGTGTTATCTATAGACTGAAACTATTGTTGACTTGGTATCCTAATAAGGTCAGTATGTTTACTTTCTTATGTGTTGCTTTTTTATATTTTTTTTAATGTGTTATTTTTGTTTTACATTTGTTATAGGTGACTTAGATTATTAACCATATCATGTTGTAATTTTCTTTGCTATTTCTACATTCTAATATAGTTACGAATATATCTACATTCTAATATCATTACGACTTTTTCTACATTCTAATATCGTTACGATTATTTTTACATTCTAGCAAGAAATTATTAACGTTGTATGCTAATTGCTGACATTCAAAGCTTGTTTCAGTTTGAGCAATCGAAAAATGATCTGCTTACATTCAATGTTTGATTACACATTAATCTAATGAGTGATTACATCCAATGTTTGATTCACATTAATCTAATGAGTGATTACATCCAATGTTTGATTCACATTAATCTAATGAGTGATTAAATTCAATGTTTGATTCACATTAATCTAATGAGTGATTAAATTCAATGTTTGATTCACATTAATCTAATAACTGATTACATTTAATGTTTATTTCAGTTTGAATCCTGTAAGATTACATTAACCCAGTATTATAATAACAAAATAAATGACTGGTCTATTCCAAACTGCGTCGAAGTGAAACAATAAGAAATGGTATGAATCCTTTATCACAACTCTGTAATTTAACAACTATAAATGTTACATTTTTACAATGAGTATATCAACACAGGCTTTTTTTTTTTTGTTAATTTCTTAAAAGGTTGCGGAGATAAGGTATGACAAAAATAAATCGGTGTTTTGTGAAATAAAGAAATAGAACATTTGTAGTTTGTTCCGTTTAAGTAAAACATATTTATATCTCCTGAACAGTTCTAATGTATTTAACTAAAAGTTGTATTGTTGACTCAGTCAATTCAAGCTGTTGAATTGATTTATCATCTCCCATTGTTCAAATTTATCCCTCGACATAAACTTCAAGCCCCGATGGTTAGAATACATTTTGGCTTTAAATTAATTCTTTTTACGAAAATGTGATGCGTATCTTATGAATTTTCTTCTTTTTTTTTTTTCAACAAAATTTTGTAACAAAATATAATTTTTTTTATAAACGCTTAAAATAAGGTGTTTTTAGAAGTAACAAATTAATCACACACATTTATCTTTTTTTTTTATAAATTGTCATAAAAATATCACCTATTTATATATTTATTTATCTTTTATAAACTGACTAAAGAAATGTTTAGTACGGTAAATTGTATTCAAACATAGGCCTACGGTTAATTTCACTAATGATAATTTATATAGCTATTAGTATGATTTTTTATGATCTAAGGAGTATATTTTATAAGTTTTTAAATGAATTCCTCTCCTCTCTGTGATTGGGTCTTTAAGTTTATGTGTGTCCTAAGATCTTGAAATTCACTTCTGAGCCTATTCTACTTTTCTAAGTCCATGAATGAAAATCTTGTTCAACGACAAAAGCTAATAAGATTTAAGTATGGTAAACTGTGGGAGAAACTATGCCTTGATATTATCATGTCAAATTAAATACTACGCCAGCACAGGGGGCAGAATAGCTGGGAATAATTAGGCTTTTTTTTTTAAATCCTATTTTGACTTTTCCAAATTGATTAACTATTGTAATGTAAAAAGTAAAAAAAAATGTTTATTATATTTTTCGGACATCTAAATAAATTGCGACTGCAATACTCTGAAGTAAATTTTGTGTTTAAGTCAGTTTAAAATAAATTAATTAAAATCTAAAATCCACTTCCTGTCCTCATTCTGTCACGTGATTTTGGTTGAAGACGCTATATTATGACATCGAAAATGCACTTAAACATTGCCAGATTTTTAGCGCATTTTCGAGAGGTCGATTGTGCTATTGTTTACGTTTTATCCGTCTGTCATCACCCTAGATCTCAGCAACCATAAGTCCTAGACCCATGATGTATATACTTTTTTTGTAGGTCTTGGCCTGCCATGTGTGCATCAACAGTCCATTTCGCGATCTGACCTTCCAAAATGTACAAATATTTACTGAAAGCTAACATACGTACTGAAACATAACACAAAACAAAATGCGCTAATACGTCCTGTGTCCAGAATGGAACAGGCTTAAGATGTTCGTTTTTTTAACTATTTATTCTAACAAAATGTTAACAAATAATCTACTTGTATTGGAATGCAAAATTTACTTTAATAGTCTTATAATGAACAACTTCTCTTTGTTTTTCTATGTTTAATTATTTTTACTTATTTATTCATTTATTATTGTCTTGTTGCGATGTTTCTTTAAGTGTCATGTACATTACAAAAAAACAACAACTTATTTTTACAGCTCAAATAAAAATCAGACAATTGATATGACAGCTGACTTCTTATCGTCTGCCACGCTATGGCCTCTAGAAACCTTTGGCTTCATACTTTAACTCTGCTTCTGTGATTCTTCACCTCTGTGTATGTGTGTGTGTGTGTTTGAGAGTGTGTGCTTTTGCTGTTACAAATAAAACTTAAACATAAAAATTGATTGTTCATTTGCATTTTATTTTATGTTTGTTATTTTTTGCTTGTAGTGAATTCTTTGAGAGTATGATAAGTTTGCCATTCGCTTCTAGTGAATTCTTTGAGAGTATGATAAGTTTGCCGTATTATATCTATGGTTGGACATTTTGACGTCATTGGTTTGGCATCACAACTAGCTAAGGGAAGTAACTCTAAGTGAACAAATATTAGGGCTGATTCTCTTTATCCAGCTCACCGCCTTCAAGGTACTATGGCAGAGAGTATATACGAGCTTAGGTAATTTAAGGACTGGTCGCAGGGGAAATATTGGGCCCCTTTATATATATATATATATATATATATATATATATATATATAGTTAAGTTTTTAGATTATGTTAAGGGTTATGATTGATTTATTCAGTAATAATTTTGTTTAAATCATACCTGTCAAATGTTGCAGGATAAACCTGTTACCATACAGGCATGGTATTTGATTACCCTTCTAACTGGCCAACCAAGCGAGGGTGTCCCCTACCAAGCTGGCAGAAAGGCAAGGGGTTTCTTGGTCCTGCCTTAAGTTAGAGGGTGCAGGTGAGCACTTCTATCAACGGCAGGTAAGGTTGTGCCGGCCGTTCGGCCAGCGCTATCATATTTTTTGACCGCCTCAATTGTTACCAAAAGGCAACGAGACGTGATCTTAAGAGCATATGTCTTCATACATGTTTTTTAGATCCTTCCCGAATTAGTTGCAACACTAATTATTACCGCATCTTGTCAACAGAAAACAACGATACATTTTATAAAAAAAATGTTAAATAGAATGTAATTTGTTGATATGTATGGTTGTATCTAATGTGCATAAAACGCTATAAAATATAATGTAACATTGTAGGAAAAAGGGTTAACTATATAGGTGGTAACCACAAATATGGTGCTAACTACAAATATGGTGCTAACTACAAATATGGTGCCAAGTACAAAGATGGTACTAACTACAGAAATGGTGCTAACCACAGATATGATACTAGATACAGATATGGTGCTAACTACAAATATGGTGCTAACTACAGATATGGTGCTAACTACAAATATGGTGCTAAGTACAAATATAGTGCTAAATACAGATATGGTGCTAAATACAGATAAGGTGCTTACTAAAAATATGGTGCTTACTATAGATATGATACTAGATACAGATATGATGCCAACTACAGATAAGGTGCTAACTACAGATATGATACTAGATACAGATATGGTACAAGATACATATATAGTGCTAACTTCAGATAATGTGCTAACTACAGATAAGGTGCGAACTACAGATAAGGTGCTAACTACAAATGATAAAAGTAATAGGGGCTGGACTCAATATTTATAGTGCGGCCTTACTTATGATTCAAAATTTAAATTGCATGAAAGTTTTATCACATGTTCGTGACAGTTTGAAATTATCAAGAGCCGTCTCAAACACATTTTTAGTCCCCAACTAGACATACCGGTATGTGGTGATCACCATCACAAAACTAAAAGTATTGTGTTCACTACGTCATCTAACGTGTGGTGGTTGGTCGTGACGTCAACCGTTGCCTCGTGGCCACCCATTCAACCAATCAAAACGATGAGATAAGCAAATGTTGATTGATGGGCATGATGCCAGCCGATTGGGATTCAAACTTTTATACCCGCGGGCCACATTGGGTCCGTAAGAGTTGGATGGAGTGTTGACATGATGTGCATGAAAAGTTAACGTAGCGTGCCTGTAGCGTGCTGGGGTACAGGTGGGCCGGGCCCACCCTTATTAAGTCTGGCCCCCCTCTGCTTATTTGCTCTACTTAGTAAAATGTATTACCTGCCCTCAACAACCCCTGCTATTGCCTGACCCCTGCTGTAGAATGCCTAGCCCCTGCTGTAGAATGCCTGGCCCCTGCTGTAGAATGCCCGGCCCCTGCTGTAGAATGCCCGGCCCCTGCTGTAGAATTTTCACGCTACGGGGCTGTCATAGCGTAAACAGGTTAATGCCGAGATTCTCTCTGAAACGAGTAGAGGGCTGGAGTACACAGCACGGGGCGTTTTGAGTGAAGCCCGCGGGCCGATGTTTACCCATGCGTTGGGGGGTGGTAGATGCTGGGGTGTGGGGGTTTGGGGGGTAGCGCTTGTAAACTATATCTCTAGTTTATAAAATACATTTCCGTAAATAAGGAAAGACACATTTGTAAACACAAAGTCGGTTAACCCGGTTAATCTCGTGTCTTTGAAAAGTCGGACAATCCCGTGAGATATACACAACAGTAAATAAAAAAGGAAATCAATCAATGTTTTTTTGGGCTGACCGGTACCATTTGCTCCACGGACAGGTACACAGGGTCTGCGGCCATGGGGGTTTGGGAACCACTGCTGTAAGTGATAAGATGTGGATATAATGTTTTGTTCAAGCATGTTATTAAGACTTTATGTGTTATCTACATGGAGATATTGCTAATTGTCACGTTCTTGAGTTTCTGTGTCATTTTAGATATCTCTAGACCACGTAACTCAGATAAACAATGAGGTCGTTAGAGATTCCAATAAGAGTTACATCTACCATGCGGTTAACACAACAAGAATTGCGAGAAGATCAAATCACTGAACAAATAAAGGTTTAGACTATCTAAAAGCTTTTAATTGTCTTTTCTTTCGTGGTATTTATATATTTGCATAGTACCAATCAGTCAAATATACGTTTTTCTATGTATGGAAGGATATTATATTGTTACTTAGGAGTATATTAATATATACATTATCTTTTGTTATTATCTTGTTTTATTAGACATTTGTGTTTATTTGAATGGCGTTGGACAAAGTGGACTAGGTACATTACAAGTTTAGGACTGGCAATAAATCAATTCAATAACTTAAAAAAAAAAAACAAATATTAGTTCTATTTTAATTCGTTTCATTTTTCGTTTCAGTCTGACTTCGTTGAGTGTTTTTTAACTACCTAGTATTTGTGATGAGAGTATTTGGTTTTCCGGTCCGTGTGTAGGTGTGTATATAGTATAAGTGGGTAAGGGTAATGTAACGAATGCTCTGCCACCATGTAACGAATACTCTACCACTATGTAACGAATACTCTGCCACCGTGTAACGAATACTCTACCACCATGTAACAAATAGGTTATCAAAAAGAAGAACAACTGCGGTGCCTTATGGTTCGTAACATGTTTAATCATATAACATGTAACGAATAACACAATATGAAATATGATAAATTAAATATTCAAGTAGTTAAACCGATATGCAAGGATACAAACCCTATGCAATTAACATTCCAACTATATAGAAATGATCTATCACATATATTGAAATTAGCCGTTCGTATGAAGTGAACAATATCACTTCTCATTTAACACTACATTTCTAAGACTATCTCTATGACTCTGACTATCTCTATGACTTTCCTTTGACACATTTTATGACTTTTTCTGACTCGCCCCTCCCTTGACCCACCCAACTGACTCTTACATATCTTGCCTACATAACAAATCAAACCTTCCACAAACAGCTACGTTTGAACAAATAGCCGATCATAATTTCTATGAGTAGAATTAACTGAGATCTAGAAATGACCAGACTCTGACCTCATGACCGCTAGCTTGACCTCGACAAACACACACATACGTATATACACACACACATGTGCGCGTAACACACCCAACTACACTATGCCAGGTAATTCTATGTTTTAACACCTGCTGTGTGTCTTGAGGTCTGTTGTATTACGTCTGTTGGTTGGTCATGTGCCCTTCTTCGACAGTGGGCGCAGAAAAGAGCTCTTTTGACGCAGCGTGTGCTAAGATCAGGGTCTTTGAGCGAACTCGGTGGTTCTCGAGTTGGGACCATGGGGTGACGGGTAGAAATGTCCGCAGTCAGATGGAGTGGCCGTCTAAAACTGACCCGTGGTGGGGGCTCAGGAGGATCGAGCAGGTACTAATTGCCCAGTACTGGGCATTGTCCTTTATGTGCGTACTTTGGGAGGTTCATTGTGGACTGTTCAGGTAATTTGCTGGCCATTGACCTTTATGGCAGTTCCCAGATGTTGTGGGACACAGAGAGTTTGATCTCAGGGGCTCTAAGAGAATAAGTCTCAGCCCGCAGTTATCACTGAGTTCAGAGATAGAAAGAGAGAGAGAGAGACGGGGGGGGGGGGGAGGGAGAGAGAGGAGAAGGAGAGGGAGGGGGGGGCTAAGGCCCTACGTCATGTAACTCTGAACGACAGAATCAAAGTTTCTAAATTCTGTCAGCCAAATCTGGTTACATAAGTGATGAATACATTTTATTATGAAAATATCTACTACATAATTCAAATATAGCTGCGAGTGATAATTATTTTGCAATGTAGACCTTAGATAGTATAGAAACGGGTACAACTTAAACATAAAGAAGAATGCTTTGAACTTCTTAAAGTGTCCTTTTGTTGGGATGAATAGTAATTTTGATGGGATCAGTTTGATTTTCCAGGCGACAAACTGACCAGTATTACCACTCCTTAGGTTTTTTCCAAGATCATCGGTCTTTCAGGTGACAAGCTCAAATGATTACTTATGCTGAGCATTTCTGAAACAGTTTAAATGTGTTGCTTTTAATGAAAGTAATATCCATTAAACATATTCAAGATCGAGACAGAGAATTCGTTATCAGCTGTTCACAGCTTAATAAACATTTTGAAAAGCTAATATCAATGGTTTTTTACATAAGCATAAATACAAAGAGAATTATTCCAGAAATGGAACTATGCGCTTTATGTTATTTATAAAGGAGAAATAAAACGACTCAATGTTTGTGTTTTAAATTATCATCGTATCTAGACTCGTACTATGCCCCCCCTCCCCTTTACACACATAGACACAAATGTGGCAGAGTAACAGAGGCATACCTAGCGTGGGGTTTTTAAAATAATAATATATTATATAGAAAACCTACTTTACCCCCGTATAATGTTTGTAAATTAGCAAATGTGGGGGGGAAAGTGTAAAATGACAATGTTCCAAGACTAAATGGCTTTCAAACGTGTATTCCAGAGTCACAAATGTTGTTGCCAGAATGATATTTTGATTGTCACTTAGATGTTTTAAAATATTTACTGTCTTAACTAAAAATGTAATTGCCAGACCTGCAACAGCTACCTTGTGGACAAAGAAACAAGTCGGTTGGAAATAGACAAGGTCTGGTCATTGGGGTCACTAAACTTTCCGATCCGTGGGCCACATGGATTCTTAATTTGACAGGAGTGTCAAATCAGTGGTAGATTGTTGGATTGTTTATATCAACAATATACAGTAAAATTTATTGATTGGAACAAGTGGATAAAAGAAGACTGCGGGCCGGAGAAAATAGTCTGGAAGGACGGACTTGGCCCTCGTGTCGTCGTTTGTTCATTTTAGGTAAAGTTGGTTAATTTATAATGTATATGACTTTTGAGTAATCTGTTAACTTATTTGGTTTCAATAAATGTCAATGACATTGTTTGATATAAATATAGAACTTTATTTAAAAAAATGTAAAAAATAATAATACAATATTTGCTAGCTATAAAATGCAGTCCTGACTAATTTGTATTTACTAGGATGGAGGGTAAAGACTGGACAGACGTTTACACGTCAACTATTGGTTGATATCATATGACAGCTAGTACCATTCAATGATGATGTTTCTTTGGTTATAGATAAATACGATATCGGCTTAAGAAAGCAATCTCTCTCTCTATAACATACCAGGGTTTACAAAAACACATACAAACTAAGAACTTTTTCTTATGTGAGAAGATTTAATGTCAACGTGACGTAGTCTGGATTCAAACCTATGACGTGTACCTATTACGTCACTTTTAGCCTGAAATCGCAATCCAGTCAACGACACAGCCACAATTGGTTTATATGAAATACTGAATTTTTTTTTTTTGCAACAGAAATTTATTCTACGACTATGATGTGTACCGAGTGTATTTCTAGTGATGTTATACTCATTTCATTCCGTAACTGTTACCGCAATTATTTAACACTTCTTCTATCGAATCATCGGGCGCTCAAAAATATTTCAATTTTGATAACATGTATCAAAATAATTAACAGCTTAATCGCCATATACCGGCCGAGGTGTTTTTAAAGGTCCAAATAATTCTACTTAAACATCATTAGTTAGTTTTTATGGTTTCAATATATTTGCATATTAAAAAAAAATAGTAAATAGTGTGAAAGTTGAGTTTTACGAAATTAATATTAATGAACATAATCACACAATTAGTTCAGGGAAAGTTGTTATAAATGAGTTGATTAGCGTATTTACTAGCGGCATATGTTGTAGTCGTAAAACTGTGTGCACCTGAAAATTATTTTAAACAGGTAGAAAGCAGAGGCGGACCAAGGTAGATTATGGTTCAGGTGAAGAAAAAAAAATGATTGGCCTAAAATGAAAAAGAAAATTTCCTAATAGTTCGTAGGGCTGAAAGAAGTGTACAATTCATGTTTCTGTAAAATGAAGGGATTGTGTAGTTAGCACAACGCCCAGCTGCCTTTACTTCCCTAACTGATGTCAGGACCCATTTAAAGATGGGTGTACTTGGGGTACTTAACACCAATTTGCACCTGGAATATTCCCTTGGGCTCCACCAAGAATCGAACCCGGTATACTCAGGTGGACAGTCCTAGCGCTATACATCGCTCGGCCAACCATCCTAACATGAAATGAGCCAATTAAAAATGATAAGGCTTGGCGCGACATTAGTGATTCAACATTAAATCACAGACATTGTAGAGCGTCTTAAATATAAAATGCGTGATGTCATTATTTTCACGTAATTTATTAAACAGTATTTTATGTTTTCTTCAATGGTGTCGATAAATTTGCATTTCTATAAAACTAACTATAAATTATGTTAATTCAGCAGGATTCAGAACTGTGTTACTGGGCAGACTTTCAAGGACATAGAAAAACAAAAATTTAAATAAACCATAAGGGGAGACAAAATTGTAAAGAGATAAGCTGTTTTCTAATTGAGCCTCAAGCAACTTCAGTTTTTGGTCAGCCGCAGTTACAACCCCATCCCACCCCAATGACAGACTAGTGCACTCCGGGATCGTTTGTTCTGCCTTAAACACGTTTGTTATTAATAGGAGATCAATGGTAGAACTGTACAAGTAGTTGATACGATCTGACATGAACGCGTGGGACAAAGAGAGTCGACCAGATGTTTACTCACAGCCGAATTTTCAATTTGAGGCCGCATTTTGAAAATTAAAGAATATTGCTAAGTTTTTTTTATTTATTTTTGTATACTATTAAACATTTTGGGGACCCTTATTTCGCGGGGCCTTAGGCCACGGCCTGGTCGGCCTGTCTGTAAATCCGGCCCTAGATGTTCTTTAATTTTTTTGGAAAATATTGTAAACCAACATGTGGTTCTTGAAATTTATTCAATGCACTATTTGGACTTAATAACATTTGGTGCTCAACCTTACTAAACCATGTTGGACATCTTTAATGTTGTTGAGATATAATAAAGTAGGAATGTTTCGCAGGGTGTTTAAAGGTGACATCAATAATAGTAATATCATTTAGGGCGACATCATTAAGGGCAACATATATAAGAGCAACGTGAAGGGCGACATCTATAAGGGCAACATCATTAAAGGCGACATGAATCAGGGCAACATCATTTAGGGCAACATCTATAAGGGCAACATCATTTAGGGCAACATCAATAAAGGCAACATAATTAAGGGAGACATCAATAAAGGCAGCATCATTAAGGGTGACATCATTTAGGGCAACATCATTTGGGGCAAAATCAATATGACCAAAGTATGCCGTCAGTAAAAAGAATGTTACGGTCTTAAAAAACATCAACTTTTGGTAAATGTATAACACAGTTGAGAGAACTGTCATCGTGTTACAATCAACAACAAAAAATATAAATAACCAAAATTTTCATGTTAACATTGCCCGGTCAATTTTATCATAACATTCTCTTGTCAACATACTGCGAAATTGCACACTCGGATATGATACTTGTAGTTAGTTTACATAATATATCTATAAATAGCACAACCGTTTCAGGTGGTTGTTATATCCCCCCCCCTTTCACCTGTTAAAAAAAGGGAAGTAACTGGCTGGTCGCGGATAGTCCATGGCGGCGCTTCTACCAGTCAGGAGGGAAGGGAGGGGTTGATATCTTACATCATTTAGTATTTATTGTTAACGTGGATGGCGTCTCATTATAATAGGGTCTTCGGCCGACACCATAAACGATAGATACACCACTGGTAAAAGGCTCTTTGTTAATATAGATCTCTGTCCAATCGACTGCACGAATGCTAAAACAAACAATTGTTACTTGGCTATCGAAGTATTGATTATCGTGAGTCGATGCGGAGAGGTTAGGGTCTTCCCCACTCCCACCCCCATCAACTGCGCCACACACTCACCTACTAACATACAAACATACACGCACACTTCCATTCTCAGTTATCGTCTCTGAGTTTCATAGGATCACTTCGATTGATTATTTCACAGAAAGCAGAGTTTGTTTGTTGTGTTGTCGTAAAACCAAAAAGTCCGATTAAACTCATTATACTTTATTTGATGGAAATAAATTATTTAAAATTGATTATAAATGGGGGGAAAATGGGTGTGTGTGTGGGGGGGGCACGGGTGGCCCCAATAATAATTGATTGCTTCCGTTGGATTCTTTTGATTGGATGTCGTACACATTTCAAAATGTGTTCCAGCTCCCCCCAGTCATCGTGACTGATGGACACTTTGACTGCAATCAGTTTCTGTACACTTAGTGTCTGACTCCAGCTATACGTGGTGTTTTGACTCATGTGTCTGTTTATTTCTGTTTGTATTTATGTCTGTTGGTTGGTCATGTGTATGATTACGTGTGTTTGTATTTATGATTTCACTACCTATATGTTACAAGTGTAATAAGTGACGCGTGTTGCGTATGTCTCTGTAGTGTGTGTTTGTTTGAACTATTCCCTTAACAATAAGTGACAAGTCTAACGAATAAAGTTGGTTGTGTATGTCTCTGTTATGTGTGTTTGTTTGAATGATTCCCTTAACAATAAGTGACAAGTCTAACGAATAAAGTTTGTTGTGTATGCAGGCACGCCGAGAGGAGGGTGCAGGGGGGTCATTGCCAGGGGGCCCGTATCAGTAAGGGGACCCGGCTGCCCCGACCATTTCAATTTTTTCACGACTCATTGTTTATTAAGGGGCCCGCAATGATGTCCTGTCCTGGGGCCCTTGTTGGCTCTCGGCGCCCCTGTGTGTATGTATCTGTAGTGTGTGTTTGTTTGAATGATTCCCTTAACAATAAGTGACAAGTCTAACGAATGAAGTTTGTTGTGTTTGTATCTGAGTTTCTGTTGGCATGATTATGACAGTGGCGTAGCGAGCTTAACTCGGGGCACAATACCTTTTTAGCGCCCCCCCCCATTCAAAAACCAGATCATTTTATTCGTAAAATATACTATTTGTCGCCCCTTTGTGAGTAGCGCCCCGTGCATGATGACCCCCTTGCCCTCCCTCCTCACTACGCCACTGGGTTATGACACTGTGTCACAATGGACAGGTTGCTAATGTTGTCAGTGAATGTATTGCGGGTGTATCTGGTAGAGAGGCGCCAATATTCAACCAACTCAAAAAGTAAAGACACTGGAAAAAATTCTCACTCATTGTTTCAAGATTTAATCCACTATTGACACAATATTTAAAAAATGTATATACATAGATAAACACTCTCCTGTCTATTGTTAATAGAAATCAAACTTTTTACTACAATGGAAAATGTAGGATCCAAATATCTCCTTCTCTAACACAGAAAATGTAAAAAAAAAACATGGCCGCCTGTCACATGGGACAAATATTTATAGTGTAATCTCTCATCGGGTTATTTAAAAAAAAATTACCTAACTTTGTTACACACTTCATGCATACTAAATAAGTTTCAATTTAATCAAACAATAACTAATTAAATCGTTGTAAATATGTTTCTTCAATAATGTAGGTAAAAAAATGTTTTTTTTTTTTTTAAATTACAATAAGTGCTGTGTTTTTAAATATCTGTATCAGGAACTATTTGCGAATTCATTTAATGACAACTCACGTATTGAACTTGCATATGGATACATTCAATACGTTTTACACAAAGTGATGTGTAATGTACAGTAAAATTCATTTTGTCTAGGGCTCTGATAAAATATAAGCCCCGCCCGCTCTCTCTTTTCCACTCTCTTTTTTAACTCTCTTTCTTTCTTTCCACTTGCTTTCTTTTAACTCTTTCTCTATTGTTTAACTTTCTCCCTCTTTCTTTCTTTTTATTTTCTCTCTCTCTTTAACCCTCTTTTCTCTCTCTCTCTCTCTCTCTCTCTCTCTCTCTCTCTCTCTCTCTCTCTCTCTCTCTCTTTCCTTCGTTCATTTTATTGATGTTAAATAAAATATATAATGTAGTTGAATTATTGCAGTATTAATTTATTTAACAGACAACGTTAAACACCGATTTCAATGTGAACAGATAAGATTATAAAACGCACCTTTGTATTTCCGCATTGATCTTTTCAGGGCGGCACTTCCGTGTCGCTCAGCCTCTGCGCGCGATGAACCATGCCGGACTGCGAGCCTCCAGGCCTGACGGTCGACTGCTTGACACTCCCAAGAGTTGGGGTTTATGGAGCACTGTTTTATGTCCTTTTTTGCAGGTATCTTTGAAGCGCATTTTAGGGCGCCCTGTTTTCCTCTGGCCAGGATGCGGCCTGCGTTCATTCTCTTGACATGGCCGAGCCATCTGGGGCGTCTCTCACTTAGAACTGCGAACAAGCTGCTCATGTTGGCCCTTTCCAGCACCCCAGTGTCCTGCCGCTTGATCTGCAGTATACGCCGCAGGCACCTCACGTGGAAGTTGTGGAGTTTTCTTTCACGCCTCGCGTAGGTGTTCCACGTCTCGCATCCATAGAGGAGGGTGCCAAGTATGCAGGGCTGGTAGACGCGCAGTCTGGTATTCTCAGTGAGGCTGGAGTTTTGTCACACTGGTTGATTTAGTCTCGCCATGACTGTGGCTGCCCTTAGCGACTTTGTAGTGGATCTCCGGGTCTATGGATAGCGAACTGGGGATGGTGGATCCGAGGTAGGTGAAGTTCTCGACAACCTCTAGGGTGTACCAATCGATGACAATGTTTGGTGTACCCTGTGCCATGACATTTGTCTTTTTTTCAGGCTGACGGTCAGTCCAAACTCCTAACACGTCTGGGGGAAACGGAGGACAAGCTGCTGCAGGTCCTATAGGGTTAGGCACATAACACCCTTTTCTCTGCCCGTGTGATAGGAAAATCCGATGCCCTTTACATTCTGTCCAATCAGCAAGAGCATAAAAAAAAACAACCAATAAGAATGATTCAAGGAGTAGGGAGGGGGGTGGAACATAAAAGCTCTCAGCCAACGCTGGTTACATAAATAAAGTGATGAATACATTTTATTATGAAAATATCTACTTATATAATTCATACATAGCTGCGAGTGATAATTATTTTACAGTGTAGGCTTTAGATAGTATAGAAATGGGGGATAACTTAAAACATAATGAAGAATGCTTTGTACTTCTTACTTAAAGTGTCCTTTTGTTGGGATGACAATTTAGTGGCATAGTACTTTTGGTGGGATCAATTTGGTGATCCAGCTCACATAATTTAGTTATGGTTAGCATTAATGAACATTTCTGTTCATCAAACTTTTTTTTTTTTTTTAATTTTTAACGCCGCCATTGCCAGCATGGTAGGGTGTAGTGTGCCTACCACACCAGCACTGTTGGCGGCGCTGATGCACGTCTGCCATGCCCACAGAGCGGCGGGGTGAGTGTACCCGCTATCATCTACAGGGACGGCAGAAAGATGGGTTTTAATCCTTGCCCAAACTTGCCAGACCAGCAGGGTGTGTGTACTGCCGATCGGCCAGAATGGCAAGGAACGGGGTTTTTCCTGCCACTCGGACAGAGGGGAGGGTGTAGTGTGCCTGTACCCTCTGCCCGAAATGGCAGGCTGCGCAGGTGTGCTTGAGAGGGACGGAGAGGAAGGGTGTTGTGTGCCGACCACATCCGTCACCTCCGCCAGCTGTCAATACTGCGGTCTCGGATAGTCCTCATTGACCACAGTCCCATCACCCTCGCAAGTAAAGGTTTTTTTTCCTGACCAGAGAACCCCTATGATCCATCCCCCGTGGATCATGGTATGTCTCTTGGACCAGGAAGGAGAGATCACAAAACATGCCAAAATATTTTGTGATACTCTCCGATTCACAGTTTGGACTAAGTTTCTGAATGACAGTGTACTATAATTTGTTAGCTGTTCATAGCTTAGTAAACATTTTGAAAAGCTAATATTTATGGTTTTTATACATTAGCATAAATACAAAGAGTATTATTTATTCTAACACAGTTAATACCCGAAATAGTCAGCGGTCAAATATAAAGAAAAAGGATAATTCATTCGTTAAATATAAGTTATAAAGTTAATTATAAATATTATTCGAAACCTGAAAGGTTTAGAATTAGAAAGAATTCTTCCGGATAAGTTCGTATTCCGATGTGTCACAGCACCGAACAATTAAGTTTTAGCCCTTCTTCGACAGTGGGCGCAGAAAAGAGCTCCTTTGACGCAGCGTATGCCAAGTTCAGGGTCTTTGAGCGAACTCGGTGGTTCTCGAGTTGGGACGATGGGGTGAGGGCAGAAATGTCCGTAGTCAGATGAAGTTGCCGTCTAATAGTGACCCGTGAATCGAGCAGGTTGTAAATGCCCAGTACTGGGCATCGTCCTTCAGGTGCGTACTTTGGGAGGTTTAGGGTTGACCAGTTGGGTAGCTTGCTGGCCTTTGGCCTTTATGGCAGTTCCATGATGTTGTTGACACATCGAATTTAATCTCACGGGCTATAAGATACTAAGTCTCATCCCACAGTTATCACTGAGTTCAGAGAGAGAGAGAGAGAGAGAGAGAGAGAGAGAGAGAGAGAGAGAGAGAGAAGAGATGGTAGGGGGCAAAGGCCCTACGTAATGAAACTCTGAACGACAGAATCAAAGATTATAAAACTTACATAAATTGTAAACTGTGCCTAATTACTAGGGAGCGACCGATAATCGGATCGGTATCGGTCTCGGACCGATATTGGCACTATCGGTTAATATCGGATCGGCCGATTGTTGTAGGGAGCGACCGATAGTCGAACCGATATTGGCACTATGGGTTAACTGTCGGACCGGCCGTTTTTTGGCTGCCGATACATTGTTTTTTTTTTTCACCACAGAGTTGCAGAAAAAAAATCAGTAAATAACCCAATTGTATAACCAGATCAGACAAGATTTAAAAAAAAAGGAAAAAAAAATCCGTACACAGAAATTGTCACGTCTACTTCAGAGATATGACCTTGAAACAATAGGATTGGCATTTCTTAATTCTAATGTATGACCTTGAATGATACAATTAGTGAACATCTGTGTGTATTTTTTGTTGGGATGGGAAGATGGGGGGGGGGGAAACAAGACTTACGTATGGGCGAAGTGTCACGAAATATGACAGGGAAGGGGTAAGCATGGGTTGACATACGTCATTAGCTGTAGCACGAGGAAAACACATGTTTGGCATTGTTTTTGATTTAAAAAAATATCGGTATCGGGGGGTGGGGGTGAACAAGACACGCGTGGGCGAAGTGTTACAAAATACGTCATAAACACGAGAATAACACGTGTTTGGCGTTGTTGTTGCTTAAGGGGCTGTCCATTAATTACGTCAACAAAATAGGGGGGAGGGGGGATCAGAAAATTTTTGACAATTGTTGACAAGGGGGAGGGGGGGAGATCAAGAAAAGTTGACGTCAACAATGTTCCTTTTATTAAATTTAATATAATTACTTAATAAATAGGAAAATTAAGCAGCGTTTGTAGTTCTGTGTTACACACTCGCTTAACATTCAGTATTTTAATTAAACTAACTATATTCCTACTAATTTTGCCACATAAACATTTTGGAAGCCACCTTTTTTATGGGGGGGGGGTAATCAAATGTTGACGTAATTTTATAGGGGGGTCTCTAGAAGTTTGACAAGTTGTTGACAAGGGGGAGGGGGGGTAAAAATCGCCAAAAATTTGTTGACATAAATAATGGACAGCCCCTAAAAAGAAAATATCGGTATCGGTATCGGTAAAAATGCTGGGGGAAAATATCGGTATCGGACTATCGGTAAAAAGGCATACTAATTACCATTTCAATTTACCAATTTACCAAATATATATCACACTTATAAAAATTAAAAGGAATTATAAATTCACTAATCAACGTTCTGTTAAAAAATATATTTATCTTAGCAATGGCTCAAATTAAAAATGTTGGTCCTTCCTGGGGTTAGGGGCGGAGGGCGCCTAAATACTGTTAGCGCCCTAGCGTCAGATACTCTGGATTCAACATAACTGCCAAGATAATTAATTTGAGAGAAGATTACATGTTTTTTAGCTCCACACCAACTTAGCTTTCACCCATATCTTCAAAATCATTGAAAGTTTTAACGATGATGGATCAAGAGATCAATGACTCAAATATCATTAACAATATTTCAACAATCATAATAAAAGCTTTAGTTCATCACCTGAATCCTTTGGAAGTCTCCCTTCAACAATATACAATAAAAGTTATTGATTGGAACAAGTGGAGAAAAGAAAGACCTTAAAGCCATGGGAGTGAGAAAGTGGAGGACGAAGACCATGGTTCTGGAAAAATAGAGAAGAGTAGTTTGGCAGGCCGGGGTCCTAAATGGTCTGTAGAGCCAAAGAAAGAAAGAAGAAGTTGAGTAGATATTATTTTTCATTACTAAAATAAACATTAGGGTAAACAACTTGCGTTTAAAAATAAAAATTAATAAACTTTGAACTTTTGAGTAATCTGTTTACTTATTTGGTTTCAATACGTGTCAATACAATTATTTTATGTAATTATAGAACTTTATAAAAAAATGTAGCAAAAATAATAATATATGTGTTTGGACAGTCGGACGATCCCGTGAGGTATACACAACATTAAATAAAAAAGGAAATCAAGTAATTTTTTTTTGGGCTGTCGGTACCATTTACTCCACGGACCGGAACGGGTCTGCGGCCGTGGGGTTTGGGAACCACTGCTGTAGGAGATGAGATGTGGATATAATGTTTTGTTCAAGCATGTTATTAAAAAAACTTTTTGTATTATCTACATGGAGATGCTGCTAATAGTCACGCACTTGAGTTTCTGTGTCGTTTTAAATACCTTTAGACTAGTCTAGACCATGTTACACAGATAAACAATAAGAGTTGATATAACGAGGATTACGGATGGTGACAGCCGTTGAACAATCAAAGGTTTCGATTATTTTGAGGCTTTAAATTGTTTACCTTTTCGTGGTATTTATATATTTGCATAGTACCAATCAGTCAAATATACGTTTTTCTATGTATGGAAGGATATTATATTGTTACTTAGGAGTATATTAATATATACATTATCTTTTGTTATTATCTTGTTTTATTAGACATTTGTGTTTTATTTGAATGGCGTTGGACAAAGTGGACTAGGTACATTACAAGTTTAGGACTGGCAATAAATCAATTCAATAACTTAAAAACTAAGTTTTATTTTAATTCGTTTCATTTTTCTGTTTCAGTCTGACTTCATGGAGTGTTTTTAACTACCTAGTATTTGTGATGAGAGTATTTGGTTTTCCGGTCCGCGTCTAGGTGTGTATGTAGTATAAATGGGTAAGGGTAATGTAACGAATACTCTGCCACCATGTAACGAATACTCTACCACCATGTAACGAATACTCTACCACCATGTAACGAATACTCTACCACTATGTAACGAATACTCTACCACCATGTAACGAATACTCTACCACCATGTAACGAATACGTTATCATAAAGAAGAAAAACTTCGGTGCCCAATGGTTTACAACATGTTTAAATCATATGACAAATAACGAATAACACAATATGAAATAAAATAAATATTAAATTAGTTAAACCGATATGCGAGAATACAACTCCTATGCAAATAACAATCCAATAATTTAGAAATGAATAATCGCATATATTGAAACTATTATTTAGTATCGGGATAACAATATCACTTCTAATTTAACACTATACTTCTAAGACTATCTCTATGACTCTGACTATCTCTATGACTGATTATCTCAATGACTTATTCTTCCTGTGACATCTTTTATGGCTTTTTCTGACTCACCTCTTCCTTGACCCAACCAACTGACTCTTACATATCTTGCTTACATAACAAATCAAACCTTCTATAAACAGATACGTTAGAAGAAATAGCCGATCATAATTTCTTTGAAGAGAATTAACTGAGGTCTAGAAATGACCAGACTCTGACCTCATGACCTCTAGCGTGACCTCGACAAACACACATACACACGCACACACATATGTGCGCGTAACACACCCAACTACACTATGACAGGTAATTCTATGTTTTAACACCTGCTGTCTTGAGGTCTGTTGTATTTAAGTCTGTTTGTTGGTCATGTGCCTATTTATGTGTGTTTGTATTTATGATTTCTCTACCCATTATGCGACAAGTCTAATAAGTGACGCGTGTTGCGTGTGTCTCTGTTATGTGTGTTTGTATTTATGATTTCTCTACCCATTATGCGACAAGTCTAATAAGTGACGCGTGTTGCGTGTGTCTCTGTTATGTGTGTTTGTATTTATGATTTCTCTACCCATTATGCGACAAGTCTAATAAGTGACGCGTGTTGCGTGTGTCTCTGTTATGTGTGTTTGATTTAATGATTCCCTTGATAATAAGTAATAAAATTACTTTTGTCCTTTGCTCTGATAAGATATGTGAGTTCTTGTACAGCATAGAGATGATGAAATTTAACTCAATTCAAACCTATGAATTGATTTTTTTTTTAAACGCCGCCATTGCCAGCATGGTAGGGTGTAGTGTGCCTACCACACCAGCATTGTTGGCGGCGCTGATGCACGTCTGCCATCCCTACAGAGCGGCGGGGTGAGTGTTCCCTCTATCATCTGCAGGGATGGCAGAAAGATAGGTTTTAATCCTTACTCAAACTGGCCAGACCAGCAGGGTGTGTGTACTGCCGATCGGTCAGAATGGCAAGGAAAGGGGTTTTTCCTGCCACTCGGACAGAGGGGAGGGTGTAGTGTGCCTGTACCCTCTGCCCGAAATGACAGGCTGCGCAGGTGTGCTTGAGTGGGACGGAGTGGAAGGGTATTGTGTGCCGACCACATCCGTCACCACCGCCAGCCTGCGCAAATTTATGCAATCTGGTTACGACTGCTACATATATGTAGCAAAGCTATGAATTGAAAAAGAAATTAAGACTGAGGAATCATGTGGCATTGGTTGCAATTATAATATATATCACATCTTTACTTATCCTTCTAAGGTGTCTGACATTTTCTTTTTTAAAAATATATGTAATAAAACAAAATTGTTGAGCACCGAATTGTCTTAAATAAAAACATAAGTCAAAAAATATATATAATATTTTCATAAACAGGTTTCACAGTGAAGAAATTGAACCACATTTCTAGAGTGCCAAAACTCGATACGCCTGCTACCTATACAGTTAACTCCCCTGAAAGAAGTAAGTCTCCTTTTTCCGTCTTCAAACTCGTAGTTATAAATAGAACATGTTAACTAGGTAAACCATATATACAAAAGGGCCCCCTTCTGCTATAAATTCCTATTCCACGGGTCCAACAGGTACATTTGCCAAATTCATACCTTGGACCAAGAAATACCCGAGAGCGGCCCTATTTGAATCAGTCCAACAACCTGACTGATAGTATCCCAACTTCAAATGGTCAACCAGACTTCATTGTTTACTCTGCATGTTGTGGTAGCTGAGAGTCGGCCTTGGCAGTATGCCGGGGCCTTGGGGGAAATGTCACGGCCGGGGCCGAGAGACGTTAGTGTAGGGTACAAATAGTACTGTAATGCTGACTTGCTTTTATTATTAATTATCAACCATTGAATTTGTAATCTTTTTCGATACAATAACAACAAAACTATGGTGTTCAAGCCCTTTGCTCTAGTAAAAATTCTTCATAAATACACGTATTATATATTCAATCACCTGATAAAAATATACACTTAGGTCTAAATTTATACGGATATTTTTTTTTATCAATTCAAATTTATTTTCAAACCATTTATATTTTGCTTGAGATAGCTGTTTCTGAATGTTTTACATACAACTTGGAAGGAATATAGTAAGTGTCTAAAATTGTTTGTCGCAAACTTATGTTTATATAGGTTAGGTGTGAACTTAGAATTGTTTACTTTAAAATGATTAAATATATATATATATATATATATATATATATATATATATATATATAAGCACAATGAACAAAGCCCGCAGTGCTGGATACTTGTCTTTAAAATAAAGAGTATATAGTGTATGAACCCACGCCCGAAATGGCAGGCTGCGAAGGTGTGCCTGAGTTGAACAGAGTGGAAGGGTGTTGTGTGCCGACCACATCTATCACCACCGCCAGCTGTGAATACTACGGTCTCGGATTATCCTCATTGACCACGGTACCACCACTTACCCAATAAAGTTTTTTTTTCCTGACAAGAGAACACAAATGATCTTTTTCCCATGGACCAGGTTAGCCTGGGACAGAAAATCCACCTTATTGATCGTAGAACCTCCTATGCCAGGTAAGTCCAAGGAATAACTATCCAAATACATCTGAATGATTGGACTTTCCTAGTGTGCTATTAATTTTTTTAAAGTCCTTTTTGCGTTCTTTTCATGGTCTTGGTGTATCTGTAATATATAAATATATAACTTGAGTTAGAAAAAAAGGGCGATTATAAATT
The DNA here is from genome assembly GCA_021962125.1 of Bulinus truncatus. Classification (NCBI taxonomy): domain Eukaryota; kingdom Metazoa; phylum Mollusca; class Gastropoda; family Planorbidae; genus Bulinus; species Bulinus truncatus. The sequence goes on from JAGDYQ010000002.1 coordinate 16,430,355, forward strand.
ATACATCAATATACCTCCCCCCCACCCCCAAGGTAAACGGAAGAGAGGCCACCCTAGAAACACCTGGGGTGCGAGCCCTTGAAGCTGACGCCACAAGTATGGTATAAATCTGGAATCAATTGAAGAGGGTGGCAGAGGACAGAGGAGAACTGTTGTTGGTGACCCCCTACCCTACCTGGGATGACGGCCAATGATGTTGAGTCAAACAGTAACTGAAGGACATTTTTGTGGCAAGGTAAAAAACTAATATTAGTAGGTCTCGAAGGAAATTCGAATTTTGTAATTTTATAGACTGGAAAGTGACCAAATAATTCGTATTGAAAGTTTCTTTGCTGTTTTTTTTTTTAATTATTCAATTTTAACTCTCTACTTGGCGAATTTCCTAGAATTGTTCTATGGTAGGTTTTTATTGTAAAAAAAATTTTTCTTTTTGTTAGAAAAATGATTTATCTATTAAATTTTTTACATACATTTTTTTTTTACAAAACATAAACATGAATAATTTAATAAATTACTTACTTTTTATGAATTTTATTTTGGCACTTGTTACGGGACCATACGTATGGTCTTCGTATTTTTTTACTTCGGGTACCAGCCGTAGATAATATTGCTCCACACCCTAACCCTATCCCTAACCCTATCCCTAACCCTAATCCTGAAAAAAAAAAATTCTGAAAAAAAAATAAAATGTATATATGTCATGTTCCTAATACCCTAATATAATGGTCACGTATGGTCCTGTAACAAGTGCGTTTTATTTTTATAACATCCCACTAAATTATAATTTGCAGGATAAACAAATTTAATAAAATTAAAAGTTTGTTGATTCCACTATCAGCGTGCTTCAAAGTCTCAGACGTTCATTCGACTCAAACAAAAATGAAATCGAATTATAAATGACATCTAATATTCCTCTTATTCACATTTCAAATTACTAAGGCGATATTTTTATGAAACCAGGCTAACATATATTTCTGCATAAAAGTGCGTTTGCAAATAATTTTGTTTTGACTGTTTAACGAAAAAGGTTTTTTTTTCCAAGTATTAAGTTCCAGCGTGGTAATTAAGATAGAGGAAAAAATAAATTTTAACTTCAGATCAGTGTATAAATAATGTTCCCATATTTAATATGTAAGAAATGTTCATTTGTTTTTTTTTTTTTTGCTAATTCTTGCAAGAGCATTGGATCAGTAACAATGGTCGAGACTAAATTACACTCGTTTACTGGAAGTATATTACTGATTTAAAATTTATGGCGCAAGGTCAAAATATTAATTGCGTAATTTAAACCTGCCATTTGGTTAATAAGCAGTGAAAATAATTGTAATCTTCTAATAAACATACGATTCAGAGACATTAATTGATATACACAAAGTAAAACGATTATTAAATTGTGTCTTTTATTTAGCATAACTGCCCATTTAAATTGCATTTTAAAAAAATAAAGAAAATAAGAACACTTCAAACATTGTTAAGTATTCGGTGTGATCGATGCTTAAAAATGTTTTAAAAAAAATATTTTATTTTTTGAGAAAGGGAGATTCACCATGTTTACATTATATGGTGCTAGTTACTTCCACCTCTGATTTAGTCTAAATTTAGATCGTGGCCTATATTTAAACTTTCATTGCCACTGAAGTGTTTGATGAAAGTTAGGAAATCTCAATATATGTCGTACGATAGACTATTTACTATCCGGCTACGAACCGGCTCTGCACGATATGGGTCGCCGCACGTTAAACGTCAGATGTGTCGTCAGTACTGTCGATTATGTTGGGGGGGGGGTGTTACGGATCCTTTTAATAATGATGCTTGTAGAGGGTGTAATAAATCAGACAACACAAATCACGAAGTTAACTCCAGTGAAGTAACATCAAACAATCATTTAATACTTGAACATGAACTGACATAAAGGTAGAATCAGGAGGAGTACAAAAGCAAACTGTAAATATGCATCCATCTACATAGATGCCCACAGCTAGACTAACTATAAAACAAAGCATGTGCTCCCAACTGTCGGTTAATATACGTCATTTGTACCAAATGACGTATACACTAAAGCTCCCAATATTTACACTCAAGATGGCGGAATGACGCCATAGATACTGCGGTGGGCGGAGCCTAGCGAATTGCGTCATCAAACTTAGACTATATTATTTCTCCACACGGTAACGTCGGCCCCGTCAGTATAAAGCAACTCTGGCCACTTTAAGCAGTAAAGTTGGCCACTTCAGCAACAGTAGGGTTGGCCTCTTCAGCAAAAAGCAAGGTTGGCCTCTTCAGCAAACGGCAAGGTTGGCCTCTTCAGCAAACAGCAAGGTTGGCCTCTTCAGCAAGCGGCAAGGTTGGCCTCTCCAGCAAACAATAGGGTTGGCCTCTTCAGTAGCAGCAAGGTAGGCCTCTTCAGCAAACGGCTAGGTTGGCCACCTCAGCAAACAGTAACGTTGGCCACTTCAGCAACAATAGGGTTGGCCACTTCAGCAAACAGTAACGTCGGCCACTTCAGCAAACAATAGGGTTGGCCACTTCAGCAAACAGTAACGTTGGCCACTTCAGCAAACAATAACGTTGGCCACTTCAGCAAACAATAGGGTTGGCCACTTCAGTAAACAGTAACGTTGGCCACTTCAGCAAACAATAGGGTTGGCCACTTCAGCAAACAGTTTTCACGGCGCGCACCCAGGGTGGTGGCCGCCACGTAATTCACCGATGAATACTTAACCGGTAATTACAACGAGTCTTAATTGCGTCATCAAACTTAGACTATATTATTTCTCCACATTTCTCCCCTCTACCTAAGCATGATGTAATCATGTAACACACCATTGTGGCTCTGTAACAGGGCCCCCCCTATCGCAACGGCCGAGGCATCTGTGGCCAGAACGAATTGTTTACCTATGTCAGGTAACTTTAATATGGGCCCCTGAGCGAAGGCGGTTTTAATAATCTCCAGGGCCCGTTGACATTCATCAGACCAGATGATTTTGTTTGGCTCTCCCTTTTTAGTTAGATTAGCCAGAGGTTCCATTATATGAGCGAAATTCGGAATAAACTTCCGATAGAAATTGCATAAGCCCAAAAGACTGCGCACCTGTTTCTTTGATGACGGTTTTTCAATATTTAATATCTTTGACACTGATTCACCTATGGGTTTTATTATATTATTTCCCACTTTATGTCCTAGGAAAGTTACTTCCGTCAGTCCTATCTCTACCTTAGTCGGTCTCACGGTTAAATTATGTCTCTTTAAAACTGTAAAAATTTCTCTTAGACTCCTAACATGTTTATCCCAGTCCTCATGAAAAATACAAATGTCATCCAGGTAGCAAACAGTGTCTTGTCTATGGGAAAATAATTTGGCCATCATCCTATTGAAGGTGGCTGGTGCATTTACTAGCCCAAAACTCATGAAATTCCATTGGAACAACCCAAATGGAGTTATAAATGCAGTCAATGGTTTGGCTTCAGGGGTCAGTGGTATTTGCCAATACCCTCTTGCTAAATCCAGTTTAGAAAAATATTTAGCTCTGGCTAGCCTGGTCATTAACTCCTCAGGATTGGGCATGGGATACGAGTCCATAATGGTTATTTTATTTAACTGTCTATAGTCTACACACAGTCTGATGTCACCTGTCTTTTTCTTAACTAACACTATGGGAGCTGCATATGGTGACTCTGATGGTTCTATGACACCCTGTTTCTGTAACCCTTCTAATTCTTTCTTGATATAGTCGCGGTGATGTAATGAGAGGGTGTATGGTCTCAAATGGATAACCTTGTTTTCTGACAGCTTTATGTCATGTTGTATTATATCAGTTTTACCCGGTCTATCAGAAAAAATATCGGTAAAGTCACCCAAAAGTGTCTTAATACTAACCACTTTGTCATGAGTTAAGTTATTTAATGCTATATCCTCCCATGTTTCCTTGTTTCCAACCTCAGGTCCCTCACATGTCTGAATGTCAGCGTCAGGTACATCTTCCTCCCTTAACATGAAACAATTTTGAACCTGTCTCTCAGCGGTCTGAACTAATTCAATTGGTCTATTATAGTATACTTTCAACATGTTTATATGAAAGACCTTTAACCTATTTCTAATATTAATTTCATAATCCACGTCTGTCACCTTTCTAGTAACCTTAAAAGGTCCTTGCCACTTAATGAATAATCTATTGGTCTTGTCCGGTAATAAGACAAGTACATCTTCACCTGGCCTAATATGTCTGAGTTTCCTGTCCCTATTAACCCTCAATAATGTGCTTTTATTTTTGGTTAAAACGTTTGATCTAGCCACATCACAGGCCTTTATCAGTCTCTGTCTTGTATCAATCACTAGCTCATCAGACACTTTACTGATCATTTTTTTATACTGCCGTTCTGTCGCTCACAAATTCCATTACTTTGGGGATGGTATGGCGATGTAAAGATTTGTTTGATCCCCAATACAGAGGTAAAATGGTTGGTTAATTCAGGGGGTAAAGGCACTATATAAACCCTCCCCTTAGTAGTTTATAGGATTTAAGAAGTAAATATTTTGTACTTTCAGGGATCAAAACATATAAATAAAGAACATTACTATCTGAACGTATGGCCAATCGGTGTAGAGCGCTCGACTGTCGACCTCAGAGAACCGGGTTCGATCCTCGGTGAGAACCAAGTGAGTTTTTCCCACGTACTGGAGAAAGTTGGTTCCTAGTCCTTCAGTTCAACACAGCTTTAAATGTTTGCCAGACTAAGTTGGGGGAATTAAAGGCGACTGGGCGTTGTGCTAAGCACACAATGCCATTCAATGCCGATGTTACAGAGACAGATGAATTCTACACTTCGTTTCGCCCCTGTATGGCAATGGTGGCGAACCTACGGCACGCGTGGCACAGTCGACACGCAGAGCCTCATTAGTCGGCACGCGATAAAAGATCACTTCCTTTAATTATTAATTTGATTGTTGGCACTTTGCTATAAATAAATGTGGGGGGTTTTTTTTGGTTGAATTTTGAGCACGCGGCCCTAAAATGGTGCGCCACCACTACTTTAGGAATTTTAAAGAAAAATCTATTGAATCATAACTGTTACGGGTCCTTTTTCTTTATTCCATAAATTTACGGGCTCTTTTGGATTATGCTCTATAAACGTCTCAGGCCCTTTGGTTTATGTTATAAGTTGTATGTTTTAATTCCAACGTAGAGATGTTAATTTAGCTTAATGTCTGTCCGTTTCACTCTTATTTGCTCACTCCTTGGTCACAACTCAAAAATCAATCAAACTCGATGCGTTGTTAGTACAACGATTTATTTACATGAATGTACATCAGAATACAACAAGTCCATAAACGAATACATCTTTAAATCCACAGTAATTTGCTCTGCCTCAACTCTGACTAACTAAAGATCTCTAAACTATTCTCGTCGCTCTCGTAACTATCTCTCTTCTCAAACTCCTTATAACTAACTCCTCTCATAACTACGAACTGCCCCCTCACTAACTAATGTCCGAATCCAGCCCCTATTTATACCCCTAACGTCCGTGCCCTAATTACCCTAAGTACGTCACAGTCTCTTCACTATCCTAATCTTTCTAGGAGCGTCACAGGGTCGTCATTGTTAACCTGCTAGACTGTCCGACGGCGCCTCCCAGTCTTCACACATTTGCTGTCTACTATTCTATTGTTTCCCACTTGTCACCTTGTCACTATTATTCGTGTTAATCCTAATTCTTAGATATCTACTATGTTAAGAGGTCGAAGGGGATTGTCTCTGTCTCTAAATCTACTTTAGCTCGTCACAATAACCAACCACACGCATATGAAGGTTAAATATCACACCCCGATGAAGGCCAAATCACTTGATAGCAGCAGCTAGGGTTGATATAGTTACTCATATTACGATCATTATGTAAATATCCAAAAGATGTACATTAATATGAATGAAGTCTTAGGCAATATCACTATCATCTCTATTGTGTCCAATATAGACCGAAAGATAAAAGATAAGTTAGACGTTACATTATTTAGTTACATTTATATTTAAATAGGGGACATGTGGTCATGTTGTGTAGAGCGCTCGACTGTCGACCGAAGAGTCCTGGGTTCATAACTCATTGAGAACCTTGGGATTTTTCAGGTCGTGATGTGTCCCCCAAGTCCACCCAGCTTTAAATGGGTACGTGACTTTAAATTTGCGTAGTAAAGTCGGCTGGACATTGTGCTAACCACACAACTCAATTGTATTCCGAGTTTACTAAAACATATGAAAACTACACTACACCTGCACCGTTGAGCCTTTAGGGGCGGGAACTTTACTTTAAATGAAAAAACAGATTTGAATACCAATTTATACCAACTTATAAAACTTTGTATACAAAGTAAACTGAAGTATCATTTTAATTAGATACTAAAGATACCACCACCCCTAACACACACAAACACAAATGTGGAATAGTAAGGCAGTTGCTTGCTAGGTAGATAGAAGTTAGGCAGATGCTATATTTAGTCAGATGATATAGTTACTCAGATGCTATAGGTAGTCAGATGCTATAGTTTGGCAGATGATATAGTTAGTCAGATGCTATAGTTAGTCAGATGCTATAGTTAGTCAGATGCTATAGTTGGTCAGATGATATAGTTTGGCAGATGCTATAGTTATTCAGATGCTATAGTTTGGCAGATGCTATAGTTAGTCAGATGCTATAGTTAGTCAGATGCTATAGTTTGGCAGATGCTATAGTTAGTCAGATGCTATAGTTTGGCAGATGCTATAGTTAGTCAGATGCTATAGTTAGTCAGATGCTATAGTTTGGCAGATGCTATAGTTAGTCAGATGCTATAGTTTGGCAGATGCTATAGTTAGAAAGATACATGTTGAACTTTGAAATGAACATTTATCAGGGCAAACTCACATTTAGAGATGGTAATGAGTCTCGTTTGATATTTTGACTAAATACAACATAGTGATTGGATGCTTGAGCTCATTTAGTCTGGTACGATTGTGAAGTAATCTTATCGACTGCGTTTTTGAATCAACAGAAAACATGCAGCTGGAACTGAAATGCTGAGGCATAGTGATTGGATGCTTGAGCTCATTTAGTCTGGTACGACTGTGAAGTAATCTTATCGACTGCGTTTTTGAATCAACAGAAAACATGCAGCTGGAACTGAAATGCTGAGGCATGCTGTCTGAAAACTTCACTTCGATAAATATCTGAGCATGTCTCTATAATGTCCAGTTACCCCGTATATCACGTCAAATGCTAGCTAAGCTATACTTTCACTAATCGTTGCTCTACATCCGTTTTGACATAGTTGATAAGGAAGAATTGGAGAAGTTGATGTATCATATCTCAAGTGAGAAATGCAGATATTCACCGGCTTTACTTGCAAACTTTTACTTGCTTAGTTCATAAGTATTTTGATAGATATACACAACTTTCTTGTGCGTTAACAGTTAATTTCCGAGCGAATTATTAAATTGATGTAATAATTCACTTCAACATTGCTTTAGAATGTAATAAATCGGGATTACAGGTGTTGATATTATTAAAACGAATGGTTAAAGTATTATGGTCTGAGCTAATTTGCGTGAAATTGTTTGACTTAATTTATTCTCTTAAAAAAGAGTGAAACTGAGAAACATGTTTACTTTACTTAATACTAACAAATATCTTCGTATGAAATAGCATTATTTTAAAAGATTAAAAGTAAAAAACAAGCAATTAAGCCTGTTCCATTCTGGACACAGGACGTGTTAGCGCATTTTCATGTTATGTATCAGTACGTATGCTATCTTTCAGTAAATATTTGTACATTTTGGAAATGTTTATAAATTCAATTGTGTAATGCATATATCTGTAAAAAAAAATTTATAAAGACGTTTCTTTATATTTGAAAAAAAATTATTTTCTCTTAAATCTAACTACAAGTGGTTTGTGGTTACTGAAATAGGACTCATAATTGAAAACATTCGAAATTATAGTCATTTAATCGTCCGAAAACTCCGTCAATTGTTGCATAGCTCTGATACTTTCAATTAAACTCAGAACACAAGCTTACTATTTCATTTGATGAGTTTCTTAATAAATCTTGGTGAAACTACGTGCTGCAGTATTTCGCACCAAATGAACGGGCTATTGAACGTACAAGGTGTATATATAATATATAAGCCCCTTATGAGCCCTGAAGCCCGGCCCTCAGAGGTCCTATCGCGAAATGAACTTTTGATGTACACATGGCAGGCCAAGACCTACAAAATGATATATGCATCATGGGTCTAAGACTTATAGTTGCTGAGATATAGCGCTCCTTTATTAATATAGCTTATATAGCAAAAAATGGTACTAAGCCCCCTTTTACGGCCCTGAGAGGTCAGATCGCGAAATGGAAAAAAAGTCATTTCTTGGCAGGCCAAGACCTACAAAATGATATATACATCATGGGTCTAGGACTTATGGTTGTTGAGATCTAGGGTGATGACGGACAGACGGACAGACAGACAGACAGACAAAACGGGGACAATAGAGCATTTTTTTTCGAAAATGCTCTAATTAAATCAATAACTTAATGCGTGGATCAACAAGAATAACTTCCTATTGGTTCATGTGCAAGTTAGCTGCTTTACTTTTGAAGTTGGCTATTACATTCATCTGAAGTTGGCTATTTCATTAATCTAACGCTGGCTACTATTTGGTAAAGTTGGTTAATTTATAATGTATATGACTCTGAAATTTGAAAAATGATTTGACAATTTATCCACAGCTTCAGGTGGTACAATCGATTAAGTAAAAATACAAAGTTGCATTCAGTAACGAGATTTGATACAATGTTGAGTAGATAATATTTTTTTATTCCTAGAATAAACATTAGGGTAAACCAGGGGTGGGCAAACTACGGCCCGCGGTCCGCATGCGGCCCGCCAGAGTATATTATGCGGCCCGTATGCATGTACATGTTCCGATCCTACGTCGATGTTGATTTTCTTTGTTAAAGAGTTTTCGCTATATTTCTTTTTAAATTTTTATTTAGACTATTTCATTGGAATAGTGGGATATTAAATCAGTTTTATGGCTCCATAATATTTGTTAGCGTTAGTTCCTTTGTCTTCACAATTATTATGACAAGCAGTGCTGTTTTATTAAAAAAAAATTAAAAAAAAGGTACTGGAACTCCTATCTGAAAAAAATCTGAAGTACCAAAACTAAACAATCCAGGCAGTAGTGTACTGATATACAAACTGTACAGAAAAAAGGTGCCAGAACGCCTTTCAAAAGCGTTCGCCAGAAAAAAAAGCACTGATGAGAGGCAACACAATTTTTTTTTTAAATAATTATGAATAGTAAAGTCTTATTACCAAATTAGCAACTAATATAGTTCGTATTTTACAATGTAATGTGTATGTGTAATAGAGTGTGAATGTGAAATATAAAATGACAAACACATGGATATTATCATTAATTCTTATTTTCATACCTTGTAAATTGTAATTGAAGTACACAATATATATATTGGTTATGATTCAATATATACATATGCGGCCCGCTGATAACAATCAAGTTTCAATGTGGTCCTCCTTAGAAAAAGTTTGCCCACCCCTGGGGTAAACGATTTGCGCTTAATATAAAAATTAATACATTTTGAACTTTTGAGTCATCTGTTTACTTATCTGGTTTCAATAAATGCCCAAAACATTTTTTTTTATTCCCATTTAGTTTTTTTTTATATAACTTTTTGTTATTATGTCAAAGAGTAATTTTTAACACATACATAAACTACATTCATTTTTCAAATCATGTATATGCAACAAATTGTCTTATTTTGAATAACTAAGTTGTTGATCGATATAAGAAAATCACTTCTTACATGGAAATGGATTAGCTACAGGATACGTGTTACTGATAAATTTAAACAAAATCTTATTATTCTCGATAAGTTTAAACACGATTGTTTTAAGTTTTCTGCATACAATTATATGAATTTATATCTAGCATACAATAAAAAAAACAAGATGGCCACATAATAATATACTAATCATTACACTTTTAAGTTAAATGGATGTCGAAATAATTTCCACAGTCTCTTTAAATGTAGTTTTGATAAGAGATCGACATGTGATCACAGTTTTGTTAACACCATTCCTATTTTTCAATATAACCAGGAGGCGTAGCGGAATTAAGCTTCATTGAATGACGTCACAGCTGTCTGGAATGGTCAGAACTTCAGAGACGTATGGGGCGATTGTTTACGTTTATAAAATCTGACTCTTAAAACCTCAACCGTAATACCAGCGTATTTGGTGCTCCCTTTCCAGACAAGCATTCGAATTTTTTTTTTAAAATTTAAACAAGATATAATGTCGCATTGATACTAGCTACGGCCCCATGGCGAATTTCCGAACGGCTCTTATGTCAAGGGTTGAGGGAGAGGGGGGGTACGATGTTTTTTTTGATGTTGAGCGGAAAAAAATGTCCGTCGCTCACGTTCATTTATTTTCATCATATAAAGTAGGAAAGTTGATGATGTCTTGAAACATAAAGTAGGAAAGTTGATGATGTCTTGAAACATAAAGTAGGAAAGTTGATGGTGTCGTGAAACATAAAGTAGGAAAGTTTATGATGTCTTGAAACATAAAGTAGGAAAGTTGATGATGTCGTGAAACATAAAGTAGGAAAGTTGATGATGTCTTGAAACATAAAGTAGGAAAGTTGATGATGTCTTGAAACATAAAGTAGGAAAGTTTATGATGTCTTGAAACATAAAGTAGGAAAGTTTATGATGTCTTGAAACATAAAGTAGGAAAGTTGATGATGTCGTGAAACATAAAGTAGGAAAGTTGATGATGTCTTGAAACTTAAAGTAGGAAAGTTGATGATGTCGTGAAACATAAAGTAGGAAAGTTTATGATGTCTTGAAACATAAAGTAGGAAAGTTGATGATGTCGTGAAACATAAAGTAGGAAAGTTGATGATGTCTTGAAACATAAAGTAGGAAAGTTGATGATGTCTTGAAACATAAAGTAGGAAAGTTGATGATGTCTTGAAACATAAAGTAGGAAAGTTGATGATGTCGTGAAACATAAAGTAGGAAAGTTGATGATGTCGTGAAACATAAAGTAGGAAAGTTGATGATGTCTTGAAACATAAAGTAGGAAAGTTGATGATGTCTTGAAACATAAAGAGATTACAAGTAAGCTAAAAAAAGTGAACAGTCAACTGTGTTACCCTTGATTGTTTTGTATAACTCAGCGGTTATTCCAAGAAATTTTGTAAGATTTTTTTTCGCCGCCATTGCCAGCATGATAGGGTGTATTGTGCCTACCACACCTGCATTATTGGCGGCGCTGATGCATGTCTACCATCCCTACTGAGCGACAGGGTGAGTGTATCCGCTATCATCTGCCGGGATGGCAGAAAATAGGGTTTTAAGGACTTGCCAAAAATGGTCAGACCAGCAGAGTGTGTGTGTGTACAGCAGATCGGCCAGAATGGCAAGGCAAGGGGTTTTTCCTGCCACTAGGACAGAGGGGAGTGTGTAATGTGCCTGTACACTCAGCCCGAAATGGCAGGCTGTGCAGGTGTGCTTGAGTAGGACAGAGTGGAAGGGTGTTGTGTGCCGACCACATACGTCACCACCGGCGCCAGCTGTGAATACCACGGTCTCGGATAGTCCTCACTGACGACAGTACCACCATCCTCGCAAGAAGAATTTTTTATTCACAAAAGACCATCACGCCGACTAGAAGAGTTACTTGAAAGTAATAAGTGTTCATAGTACATCCTCAGCCACTTGCACGGTGTTTTCAAGCCTGGGGCTCAGAACCCGCCAGGTAGCGGCGTTCAGATTTGGATTACACTTTCAATCAAATTATTCAATCACCTTCCAGGTAAGCGTGTATGAATAATTTAATTCAAAGCAATTGCATGTCGACATAAAGTTGAGACTATCAATTGAAGTTGTTAAACTATTTATTCAGTACTGATCAATAGCCTTTTATGGTTTTAATATATCTGCATAATTATAGATATAAAAAAGATGTTTGAACTTTGACATTGCATAACTTCATATGATAAAAACCAAGTGCAAAGAAAATTATATAAAACTGATTTTATATAAAGACAAAACATTGTAATTTACTAATTAGTGAGTATCTTGTTTTACCGTTAATTTATTTTCGTAGACTTTAAAATTATTTCAGGTATTAATCTGGCAAGTATTACTAAAATACAACAAAAAAAACGTCTGTTTATTTTTAATTTCGATCTAATGTAAACAATTCGAAGAGTAAATGGAGGAGATGCAAGGGCGGATGAAACAAGGGAGGAGGATACAAAGGAGGTGGATACAAGGGAGGATATACAAGGGCGGAGGATACAAGGGAGGAGATATAAGGGAGGAGGAAACTAGGGAGGAGAATACAAGGGCGGAGATACAAGGCAGGAGATACAAGGGAGAAGATAGAAGAGAGGAGATACAAGGGTGGAGGAAACTAGGGAGGAGAATACAAGGGCGGAGATACAAGGGAGGAGATACAAGGGAGGAGATACAAGGGCGGAGATACAAGGGAGGAGAATACAAGGGAGGAGATACAAGGGCGGAGGATACAATGGAGGAGATACAAGGGCGGAGGATACAAGGTAGGAGATACAAGGGAGGAGATACAAGGGCGGAGGATACAATGGAGGAGATACAAGGGCGGAGGATACAAGGTAGGAGATACAAGGGAGGAGATACAAGGGCGGAGGATACAATGGAGGAGATACAAGAGAGGTGGAACATCTCTTTTTCCAAACTTATAAACAATAATTTGATAAAATATTGTGTGTATGTGTGTGAAGTCCCTGTAAGAATGAGATGCAATTTCTTAGATCCTATAAACCACTATGGGGACGGTTTTTGTGGTGCCTTTCTTTCATCCCCACCATAGCCGATAGTGCAATGACCATGGAGGCACCACGGGAGATATATCGGGAATTTAAGCTAAGACCTGAAAATTTTCCTTGTAAATTACACCATTTTAATAAACATATTCATATAATATAAATAAATGGCTGAACTAATTTTGTGGTATCAATTCATTAATGTTTACTTATATGTGACTATGACTGAATTTTTCATGTCGTTTGGAATTCTTAACCTGAACTCACTTCTTCTAAGTATAAAACATGAATGAAAAAAAATATGATCGCCATTATGACTTAAGGGCAATGAATATGTTAACTTTAAATGGCGACATATGACAGAACAAATGTCTCAGAATAAGTGCTATCAGGTTTAAAAAGTATAGTAATTCGATATTCCACAATATATTTCTCAAAGTTATTTTTCATGGTATCCGAGCGCTACAAATACAAGGATTCTTTTTTATTCGAATTAAAAAAAAATGTAACACTAGGCTAGCTATTATTCATTTGTGTGTAAAGACTGTCTTAAGATTTTATAGAATGCTAGGAACGTGTGTTTTCTATTTTTAAAAAAAATATTGATAAGAATGTTTTGATCTGTGAAATGTTGTCATGTAGTTTCCCTGTTTGACTCGTCCTGTCAGTTCGACGCCTACATTTTTGCTCACATACAAAGACAATGTTCCTCTACAAAAAGATTAACTAGTGCTAATTTTCTAATAACATTCGTTAATGGAGTAAAACTATTTAATAAACATTTCCCCAGTGTTGTAAAGAAGAATTGTAAAGGCGCAAGAATTAAAAAAATCAACTTTAAAACCACCTTATTTGTGTCTTCAGATGGAAAGCCTTATTATTGAAAGCCTTTAAACAACTAATGGGACGGTTGTTATGGTGCCCTTCTTTCATCCCTTTCGTGACTCTATTTATGCTTAGGTAGCGTGTATGTAGAGTAACACAACACGGGCATGTTCAACTATAACCAATCAGAATGGTGATCGAAATACTTTATTTACAAACATATATACAATGAATGAACGGATGGTTCTCTGTCAGTACTTAATACTTGAAGCTCAATACTTTCTCACTAACTTTCTGTTCTGAACACCATCTTTATTTCTCCCGCCATCTTGACTATTTTCTTCTCTCTTCCGTCATCTTGACTATCTTTTTTTGTTTTCCCCTTCTTCCGTCTCTCAATCACGAGGAGCAACTCTATGTTTTTGTATTGACCTTTTTCTCAAGAGTTGTGTCACGACAATCCCCCCACCATAGCCGATAATGCAATGGCCACGGAGACACCAGGGGAGATATACCGGGAATTTGACCCAAGACCTGAAAAATGTCATTAGTCCTCGCCGGAGATCGAGCCAGGTACAGTCGAGCGCATTACCACACGACCATCCGTTACCAAATACGTGTGGAACTCATACCTCAGTTTCTTCATTATGGTACTACAAGAGTTGTATGTACAAAAATCAACTGTACTCAGACATCATTTCAAATTACCCTACATACATATTGACGTGACGTATTACGTCCATATCAGATAAAAATAACGCTACATGAGTAATGGTTAGGATTCAATGTCTCACGCTCATGATTTCATTTACATATTAAAGATAAGTAACAAATTTGACTATCTATTTGTATTCTTTGCAATGACCATCTATAGGCATTATAGAATTTAAGAGAAATGGTATTTTTTTTTGTTTTATTGTTTTTTTATATAAAAATAGAACATTGCTAATAAAAAAAAGATACAAATCAGTTCGTTGGGATGAGATGGAAAGGGAAGCATGGCCTCAGCAGAATTTCCTAAACAAAAAAATGTGATATCTTTGAGATTTATGAATAGTGGAAAAAAACACAAACTGTGGCTGGAGATGGTTTACCCAATACGAGATCCTACTCTACCTGTTCAACAGTCACTGTATCAGTCCACCAGTCACTCCAACTGTTCAATAGTCACTGTATCAGTCCACCAGTCACTCTACCTGTTGAACAGTCACTCTACCTGTTCATCAGTCACTGTATCAGTCCACCAGTCACTCTACCTGTTCATCAGTCACTGTATTCGTCCACCAGTCACTCTACCTGTTCATCAGTCACTGTATCAGTCCACCAGTCACTCTACCTGTTCATCAGTCACTGTATCAGTCCACCAGTCACTGTATCAGTCCACCAGTCACTCTACCTGTTCATCAGTCACTCTGCCTGTTCATCTTTCACTCTACCTGTTCTTCAGCCACTCTACCTATTCATCAGGCAATCACTCTATCAATCAGTCATTCTACCTGTTCACCAGTCATATGGGCTGTAGTTGTTTTTAATTTTAGTGCGCAACATTATTGTTAAAAAAGACCAACTTAACGCAACATTTATCTCTTGCGAACAAGACATGAAAAGTTCCAACAAAACATGTGAGCGTTGTGCTAGCCGAGGCTATAAAACTATTTCATAACGCCTCCCAAAACATGGCGCGCTGAAGATTGATTGCATAGCTCCTTTCCACCGCAAGTTCAAGGAAATAAGTTAATATTTTTAGTAGTTGCATGTTGGGTTCGGAATTTCAGGATTATCTTCTTTTTTGTTGTAAATTGTGTATTAATGCAATCTAAACGATTTAATACATGGTCTACACGTAATTTGACAACTTTTTCATTTGTCGTATAAAAAACATATTAATTGAATCTTTTTTTTTAAAGGAAAGAGCATTTTTCATCAAAATAGTGAATACATATTATATTTTATGGCATGTGTTATTATTGTAAGCGGCACTTACAAATTATTTACAACCCTTAATTTTCTCAGCTCCTGAAAATGACAATAAAATGTACTTAGAATTCAAAGTTTTCATTTGATGTACGTCACAAAGAAATAAAAACATCCTTAAGGTGCGCTGGGACAGTGGCGTAGCGAGGGGGCAAGGGGGCATCATGCCCCTGGCGCTACTCACAAAGGGGCGCCAAATGGTATATTTACATATAATATTATATGGTTTTCGAAAAGGGGGAGGGGGCGCTAAAAAGGTTTTGAGCTCGCTACGCTACTGCGCCGGGACCACCATGACGAAAATCAGAGTCAAACCTAAATGGTCAAAGTGCCCATGCGTTAGTACAGCCCTATACCTGCAATCACATCTGCAATCACATCTGCGGCCTTGCTATTGTAGCGCCCTGGGCGGGTTTCCTCCTTTAGGCGGCCTACTTTTCAATCTTTAAAGTGCACAAACATTTGAAAAATTTTAAAATGTCGGTGTATTCGAAGACGACACTCGAACTCTAATATAAAAAGATATGCAAACATCGGCTTAGCAATGTAGCTGGGACTTTAAGGCGGAACGGCCAACTTTCGATTATATGAACGATGGCCGAGTGGTGTAGAGCTTCCGATTGACCACTTGAGAGCCTTGGATTCAATCCTCGGTGAGAGCCAAGGGGAATTTTCCCTGTAAAATCTAGAGTTCAGTCCAACCAGCTTTAAATGGATACCTGACATTAATTAGAGAAGTAAAGGTTGGCTGGGCTTTTTTTTTTTGGTCACCGTAACAGATTAATTCTACACTTTGAGTATCAACAGATTGGAGCTCCGATTTTCGGGATAAATTAAAGAGAAACCGTAAATTCTGCAATCTGTGACTACAATATCTCCGATGTCACATGGTACGTTATTTGATGTATCGGATTTAAAATTCTCTTACTCTACTACTTCTACCATTGAGATCTTGATGTTTATGAAGTTTACTAATCCATAACATAGGACTTGCTTTATTTTCTGTTTGTTTGTTTGTTGTCTTTTTGTTGTCTTCCCATAAGCAAAACATAATGTTTGTTCTGTGAATTATTTTTTTTCATTACAATTTTGAAAATAACAAACAAGAGCAGCTCCGGGTTATCAACTACTGCAGTCATTGCAATTAAAAATTTGTTTTGAAAATTGTTTAGAGACTTCAAATAGGACATAAATATACGATTCAAAAGAAAAAAAAGCAAATAAATAAATTGTACCTACAATTAATTACTGTCAACTGATTATGAATCTTCAAAACAAATTGATTGACAATGTTGTTATGATCAAAGCTGTTCTTAAACTACGTAAAATAATTATGTGAATTATAAGAATACTTTCTTACAGGAAGATTTGGCATGTCAATGGAATCCCTGGTGTCCCATTTCCCTTTCCCAAAATCTTAGTGAATTTCTGATTATAATCGAACAAAGGGAAGTAATTACATGAAATGTACAATGGTTACCAGACAGATTATCACACCTGTTCACCAAGCGGGACGATTGGAATAAAATAGTTTTAGACGATCAATGAGAGAATAAAAATATGTCCTTAAATTTCTATTGCGTTACTTTAATTTATTTTTTTAAGTACGTTTGCCATTTGATATACTTTTTATTATTATTCTGTAAAAAGTTTAAATACAATCAAATTTATTAACACCAAAATAATAACTATTTAACTTTTTATACTTGTTTAATCGACGACAAATATTCGGCTTTATCAGCTACAGCTGTTTGTGTAGCTCCCAATTCAACAATTGTTGACCTGTAGAGATAAGTAGAAAATTTCATATTTGATGCATATCGTGAATGATGTAAATGATTCCGGCGTATACTATTGCGTAGCGTCATCAAACATCTGTACTTTTCTGACTTTGCGCCCTCAAACATATGTACGATTCTGACTTTGCGCCCTCAAACATCTGTATTATTCTGACTTTGCGCCCTCAAATATCTGTACTATTCTGACTATATTATCTATATTACGCTGTTCGTATCACATGGAGACAGAGGCGTAGCGAGCCCGGGACACAAAACCTTTTTAGCCCCCCCCCCCATTCGAAAACCATATAATATAATATGTAAAATATACCATTTGGAGCTCCTTTGTGAGTAGCGCCCCCTTGTCCCCCGTCACTACGCCACTGGGTGGGAACCAAACAAAATTGTTTTCTCATTCGCAAACTAAAGGTGAATTGAACAAGAAGACACAATAGACTGTATTATTTTAGACTGTTAGACTGATAGTTAAGACCACATATTATGTATTATATATCTAATATGTGGTTAGAGAGTTTAATTTACAAAGTAAAACAAAACAAAATTTACAGAATACATCTTTACGTGTGCTCAAATTAGAAAAAAAAACTGTATACGAGATGTGTATCGAACGGTGTAGTGACCAGACTAACAACAACCACCTCTTGCAGCAGCTGACAGCCTGCCATTGCCTGTGTTCGACGATAGGTCGATCCGTTGTTCTCTGTACAGCCTGCCAGTGCCTGTGTCCGACAATCGGTCGCTCCGTTGTTCTCTTTGGTACTCACAAGGCCTGGAGCCTAAACGTGCGTAGATTTTGAGCGATGAAAAGGTCATGCATTGAAAAAGTGATCACAAAACATCAAAGATCTGACACAGGTTGACACTAGTGTGTGTGTGTGCGGGCGTATGCGTTTGTGTGCCCCACATGTATTTACTCGCTATTTTAAAGAAGAAAAGAAAACTTTTGTTTGTTTGTTTGTTAGTATTGTTTATTTTTACACACATAAACAATCTACAACCACGCTGAATGTAAAATAATAATAATTAAGACAGTGTGTGGTAGAGACAGTGAGTGGTAGAGACAGTGAGTGGTAGAGACAGTGATTGGTAGAGACAGTGAGTGGTAGAGACAGTGATTGGTAGAGACAGTGAGTAGCACAGACAGTGAGTGGTAGAGACAGTGAGTGGTAGAGTCAGTGAGTGGTAGAGATAGTGAATAGGAAAGACAGTGAGTGGCAGAGACAGTGAGTGGCAGAGACAGTGAATGACAGAGACAGTGAGTGGTAGAGACAGTGAATGACAAAGACAGTGAGTGGTAGAGACAGTGAGTGGAAGAGAAAGTGAATGGCAGAGACAGTGAATACAAAGAAGAACGGAACTTTATTATCATCTCTATAGACTTAATGGCTTTTTTAAATCGACATGCTTTTTATATAAATCCTGCTGAATCTGGCTGTGCTACCTGTGATATAATAAGAAATCCTTGTTGTGTTTAGATTTCCAGTTTTGGAATTCCCCAGACTTTTTTTTAGCCGAGCAAGAGATAACTCCCCTTTTCCCCACATAAATAAAACACAGTTTCTTTGGGATTCCCCAGACTATTTTTAGCCGCGGAAGTTATACACACGCCCAAACTACCGCCTAGGTTAGACGATTATGTATTAGGTTAAATGGGAATGGATGATCCCCCCCTCCCTCTCCCCTCCCCCCCTTCTTCCCATAAAACACACACACACATGAGCTTCAATTTTTTATTGGAACAACTTGATTACAAAACGATCAAACTAGATCTTAAGTACAAATTATATTTTTTTTTAATCCGTCAGAATTGACTGATCAGGACCCCGTGAATATAATTCGTCAACTTTCCATTAATTTCAATCAAAACTTAAACGCTGAACGGACATTTTCCGGGCACATAAATATTTAAGATATCACAAACAATTATTTATCACATGTAAGTTAAAAAAAAGGAAAGTTTATTATAGAAAGGATGGTTTATACGTGAAATTAAAATCAAAACTTAAATTTAAAAAAAAAAATAGAAATTGTATAGTGTTCATATACTGCAGGGTTGACCACGATGGATTGGTCAACACTCGGCTGTCCACACACACACATCGTTAAAACGTGGTCTTGATGACGACCTTCTGTGGGTTGGCCGTCCTGGTGTTGAACAGGGTTTCCTTGCAGTAGTTGGTGTAGGGGGGAGGGTGCCCCGCCACGCCCCACTTGTTGGGCAACTTGGCCGGGCACCAGGGTGGGCGCTTGTGGGGGCGCCTTGGAGATTTCTTTCCGGTGCCGTTCAATCCGCCCAAATTGCCGTCGCCTAGGTCCGTGGTGTCTATCATTGGAGGCAGCTCGGGACCACGACACAGAGGCCAGTATAGTCCTGGATGGGTGAGAATAATAAGGTGACTTACAGGTAATAAAGGATAAAAAAAATATGAATGAATGATCGTAGTATGCGATTTAACTAACTTAACATTATCAAAATGAAAAACGTAATAGTAGAAAGTATAAGAAAATATTTTAGAAATTATCGTTGATAATAAGAGATATGAAAATCAATAAAAACGTACTAGTGAGCCCTCTACCCCTAATCGTGACCCCCCTAATGGTGACCCCCTACTGGTTACAGCCCTACTGGTGACCCCTCTACTGGTGACCCCACTACTGGTGAGCCCACTACTGGTGACCCCTCTTCTTGTGACCCCTCTACTGGTGACCCCTCTACTGGCGACCCCACTACTGGTGACCCCTCTACTGGTGACCCCCCTACTGGTGACCCCCTACTGGTGACCCCCCTACTGATGACCGCCTTACTGGTGACCCCCCTACTGGTGACCCCACTACTGGTGACTCCCCCTACTGGTGACCGCTCTACTAGTGACCCCCTACTGCTGACCCCCTACTGCTGACCGCCCTACTGGTGACCGCCCTACTGGTGACCGCCCTACTAGTGAATCCCCCCTACTGGTGACTCCCCCTACTGGTGACTCCCCCTACTTGTGACCGCCCTACTGGTGACTCCCCCTACTGGTGACCCCCCTACTGGTTACAGCCCTATTGGTGACCCCTCTACTGGTGACCCCACTACTGGTGACCCCACTACTGGTGACCCTTCTACTTGTGACCCCTCTACTGGTGACCCCTCTACTGGTGACCCCACTACTGGTGACCCCTCTACTGGTGACCCCCCTACTGGTGACCCCCTACTGGTGACCCCCCTACTGGTGACCGCCTTACTGGTGACCCCCTACTGGTGACCGCCCTACTGGTGACCCCCTACTGCTGACCCCCTACTGCTGACCGCCCTACTGGTGACCGCCCTGCTGGTGACCGCCCTACTGGTGACTCCCCTCTACTGGTGACTCCCCCTACTGGTGACTCCCCCTACTGGTGACCGCCCTACTGGTGACTCCCCCTACTGGTGACCGCCCTACTGGTGACCGCCCTACAAGTGACCCCTACTGGTGACCACCCTACTGGTGACCCCCTACTGGTGACCCCCCTACTGGTGACCGCCTTACTGGTGACCCCCCTACTGGTGACCCCACTTTTGGTGACTCCCCCTACTGGTGACCGCCCTACTGGTGACCCCCTACTGCTGACCCCCTACTGCTGACCGCCCTACTGGTGACCGCCCTACTGGTGACCGCCCTACTGGTGACTCCCCTCTACTGGTGACTCCCCCTACTGGTGACTCCCCCTACTGGTGACCGCCCTACTGGTGACTCCCCCCTACTGGTGACCGCCCTACTGGTGACTCCCCCTACTGGTGACCGCCCTACTGGTGACCGCCCTACTAGTAACCCCTACTGGTGACCACCCTACTGGTGACCGCCCTAATGGTGACCCCTACTGGTGACTCCCCCTACTGGTGACCACCCTACTGGTGACCGCCCTACTGGTGACCACCCTACTGGTGACCGCCCTACTGCTGACCCCTACTGGTGACTCCCCCCTACTGGTGACCGCTCTACTGGTGACCGCTCTACTGGTGACCCCTACTGGTGACCCCTACTGGTGACCCCTTCTGGTGACCCCTACTGGTGACCACCCGACTGGTGACCGCTCTACTGGTGACCGCTCTACTGGTGACCACCCTACTGGTGACCGCCCTACTGGTGACCACCCTACTGGTGACCACCCTACTGGTGACCCCTACTGGTGACCCCTACTGGTGACCATCATACTGGTGACCACCCAACTGGTGACCATCCTACTGGTGACCACCCTACTGGTGACCCCTACTGGTGACCCCCTACTGGTGACCGCCCTACTGGTGACTCCCTACTGGTGACTACCCTACTGGTGACTCCCCCTACAGGTGACCGCCCTACTGGTGACGCCCTACTGGTGACCCCCCTACTGGTGACCCCTACTGGAGACTCCCCCCTACTGGTGACCGCCCTACTGGTGACCGCCCTACTGGTGACCCCTACTGGTGACCGCCCTACTGGTGACCGGCCTACTGGTGACCCCTACTGGTGACCCCTACTGGTGACCACCCTACTGGTGACCGCCCTACTGGTGACCACCCTAATGGTGACCCCTACTGGTGACCCCCTACTGGTGACCGCCCTACTGGTGACTCCCTACTGGTGACCCCCCTACTGGTGACCCCTACTGGTGACTCCCCCTACTGGTGACCGCCCTACTGGTGACCGCCCTACTGGTGACCCCTACTGGTGACCGCCCTACTGGTGACCCCTACTGGTGACCCCTACTGGTGACCCCTACTGGTGACCACCCTACTGGTGACCGCCCTACTGGTGACCACCCTACTGGTGACCCCTACTGGTGACCACCCTACTGGTGACCGCCCTACTGGTGACCCCCGCTATTGCGGCGTCCTGTGCGAGTTACAATTTAGGCCCCCTACTCTTCAATCAGAAAAGTGCTAAAACATTTAACATCGCCCGTCCGGTTCTCTATTCGGCCGCACTATTTGCAGCAGTAATCTTCCAACGCTACTGATAGAGATTAATTAACCAATGGGTTTATTAATCACTAAATTCTTTCATTTATCACTATTTTTGTCTTTACATATGGGCAGAAAAAAAAAACAAAATGGGATATTTTCTTTGTAATCTACCGGTACCCTTCTCATTAGAGTAATAGTGATTCCTTTATATACTGCAGGTCCATTATTCACGAAGTTTGATGACGCAATTCGCTAGGCTCCGCCCACCGCAGTATCTATGGCGTCATTCCGCCATCTTGAGTGTAAATATTGGGAGCTTTAGTGTATACGTCATTTGGTACAAATGACGTATATTAACCGACAGTTGGGAGCACATGCTTTGTTTTATAATCAGTCGAGCTCTGTGCATCATAGGATGCGGATGCATGTTCTAGTAGTCTAGCTTTGGGCATCGATGTAGATGGATGCATATTTACAGTTTGCTATTGTACTCCTCCTGGATCTACCTTTATGTCAGTTCATGTTCAAGTATTAAATGATTGTTTGATGTTACTTCACTGGAGTTAACTTCGTGATTTGTGTTGTCTGATTTATTACACCTTCTACAAGCATCATCATTAAAAGGATCCGTAACATATATTTGGCACCTCCGACGTCGAACTGACTGACTTAGCTGGATTCAGGAGCAGCGGAGTGAGTACATTAAGACTCGTTGTAATTACCGGTTAAGTATTCATCGGTGAATTACGTGGCGGCCACCACCCTGGGTGTGCGCCGTGAAAACTGTGTTCTGAAGTGGCCAACGTTACTGTTTGTTGAAGTGGCCAACCCTATTGTTTGCTGAAGTGGCCAACGTTACTGTTTACTGAAGTGGCCAACCCTATTGTTTGCTGAAGTGGCCGACGTTACTGTTTGCTGAAGTGGCCAACCCTATTGTTTGCTGAAGTGGCCAACGTTACTGTTTGCTGAAGTGGCCAACCCTATTGTTTGCTGAAGTGGCCAACGTTACTGTTTGCTGAAGTGGCCAACCCTATTGTTTGCTGAAGTGGCCAACGTTACTGTTTGCTGAAGTGGCCAACCCTATTGTTTGCTGAAGTGGCCGACGTTACTGTTTGCTGAAGTGGCCAACCCTATTGTTGCTGAAGTGGCCAACGTTACTGTTTGCTGAGGTGGCCAACCTAGCCGTTTGCTGAAGAGGCCTACCTTGCTGCTACTGAAGAGGCCAACCCTACTGTTTGCTGAAGAGGCCAACCTTGCCGTTTGCTGAAGAGGCCAACCTTGCTGTTTGCTGAAGAGGCCAACCCCACTGTTGCTGAAGTGGCCAACTTTACTGCTTAAAGTGGCCAGAGTTGCTGTGTACTGACGGGGCCGACGTTACCGTGTGGCTGGGAATCACCTCCTCATCGTCAGAGGACCCCACCATAGGATCACCGAGGATCAACAAGGGATCATCGAACATCGCGGACAGGGATCACCAAGGATCAACCCGTGTGTTAGTCAACCCCACATTGAACATCGCGGACCGGGATCACCGAGGATCAACCATCAAGGTCAAGGAACAGAATTTACTATTGTGTATTTCTTTATATGTAAGTTGGCATATTTTTTTTATATATATTTATTACTAGAATATTGAAATCTGGTGTAATTATTTGTTTGTTGTTCTTGGTGGAATTCTGTATTTAATACAGTAGAGGTTAAAATAGGGTCCACCCAGAGCAGCCAAAACATATAATTTGCTGATTTTTTTAAAAAGGAATTTTGTATTTATTTAGTTATTACTTGTATGTTGAGGACATAATAGAATATTTTTTGTGTATGATATATAGTATCAAACATCTTCATTTATTAGTTATAATTGGGTTTGGTTACTGCCATGTCATCAATTTTAAATATTGTTGAAGCTGGTAAAGCACTTGGCCTTACAGGCCAAGAGTTACAAACCTGGGTATCTGTAGAGAGAGAAAGGGTGGAAAAGAAAGAGATGGAGGAAGAAAAACAGAGAGAGGGAAGAAAGAAAGGAAACGGAACAGAAAGATAGGGAAAAAAGAGCCGCAGAACGGGAAATGAGGAAGGAAGTAATCGCGAAGGAAAAAAGGCGTTTAGAGCTTGATATGTCGGCTACCCCTGGAGTCAGCGTGGAGGGCGATAAAATGACCCCACCCCCCAAGCTAAGTCATTTTACTAGTGAATTTTTTTTCAAACAAATTTATAGAGAGACAGAAAGGAGATAAAGAGAAGAAAAATCGACAGTGTCAATAGACAATGACAAACTGATGGTAGGATTCAATAAAGTTGATAAGATAAGTGAGGAACATATGTGTAATGTTACTGGATTAATGCAGGCTGAAGATAATAAACATGATAGAGGCAGCATGCGTGAAGAAAATGAGAAGTTAAAATTGGAAAATAAACGTCTAAAGTCAGAGAAGGAAAAAATACAGGCAGAACTGAATAAATTGATTTTAGACAGGGAAAATGACCTACGTACTAAATCAAAGACTCGCACTACATTGGAAGACCTACCAATTAGTGGTAGGTAGACGCAATAAGAGAGGATTGTAAATAAACTTGTAAAGAAAATTGAATCAGGCGATGTGATTACAGCTTCTCAAACAAAGATTAATGGAAGTTGGAAGGATAAAATTAACAGACTGGATAAAGTTGAATCGTCAGTTGGAGATAAAGACGCCAATTATATCAAAGCAGCCAAGAGAAGTCCATACCCAGAAATAGAAATGGTAAAGCAACCCATCAAGATAATAAAACAAGCAAACACGTAAATAAGGAAACGCAACATAATTCTTATGCTACAGGTACAATTATAAAACATTCAGTTCCATTTATCCCTGAATGTCATAGGGGAGAACTTAAATCAATGAATAACCAAACCTCAAGAATTATAATACTGAAAGAAAGAAAGAACCCTAACTATTATTGTCAAAGAGAAAAAAATTACATAGTACCCAGTGAAAATCAAAATAAACAAAGAAGGTATTATGATTTTCAAATCAAGAAATCTGGACGTAAGGGGTGATCAAACCAGAGAAACAAATAGATGGTCGTATGGAAAAGAAAATAAAAGAAATGAAAACCGTGAATGGAAGGACCCACCTATTGGTCGATACAACCATTTTAACACAGTTAGATGTCTAGCTTATAATAATTGCAGTAGATATCCCCATACAAATCCCCATGTTAGACATGTAGTAAATTTTAATGAATAGAGCCAGAATTTATCCGTCATTACCACTGTTCATGTAGAACATGTTTGTTGAGATGTTGTAAGAAATGACTGTAATATTTATAATCAGGGTAGAAGAGCAAGATATGGTTTCATTCCAACCACGGAGAGAAATATTAATGGGAATTGGAGAGATTTTAATATTTTTCATAACCAAGCTATGTCCTGGCAGTAAGAAACTTGGTTCACCATAATGTGTATGTTTACATGTATATTATGTTCATATGATGACATGTTTACAACTTTGTCTGTGTATATGACGACATAATATGTTTGATAATAATTGTTGATTATGATGAAAAAAAAGAGAAGTCACTTGAGAAAAAAAAAAAAGAAGAATAACTAGTGACATGAAAAAAAAAGTAACCTGAAAAAAAGATAATAGAAAAGATATACAAGTGACATGAAAGAAAAAAAAAAATTAACAAGTCACATAGAAAAAAAATATCTAATAAAAAAATGAATATCAGTGACGAGAAGAATAAAAAAAAATTAAAATGATGAGAAATTTTAATTGAATTCAATATGTTTATACATATATGATTGATGATATTTATTATATTGTTTGCATGTATTGATTTTTAATTCCATGCAATATTGATTTGATGAATCATTGTATAATTTATTTTGTTGTTATGATGATTTGGGATATGTTCTATGATTGAACTTTGTTTCATGTGGCTTCCTTTTTGTCGGTATTAGTATTGGGTTTTACATGATTACATCATGCTTAGGTAGAGAGGAGAAATGTGGAGAAATAATATAGTCTAAGTTTGATGACGCAATTCGCTTTAGGCTCCGCCCACCGCAGTATCTATGGCGTCATTCCGCCATCTTGAGTGTAAATAAATTGGGAGCTTTAGTGTATACGTCATTTGGTACAAATGACGTATATTAACTCGACAGTTGGGAGCACATGCTTTGTTTTATAATCAGTCGACCTCTGTGCATCGCATAGGATGCGGATGCATGTTCTAGTAGTCTGGCTTTGGGCATCGATGTAGATGGATGCATATTTACAGTTTGCTATTGTACTCCTCCTGGATCTACCTTTATGTCAGTTCATGTTCAAGTATTAAATGATTGTTTGATGTTACTTCACTGGAGTTAACTTCGTGATTTGTGTTGTCTGATTTATTACACCTTCTACAAGCATCATCATTAAAAGGATCCGTAACATATATTTGGCACCTCCGACGGAGTACTCAATACTATTTGGAGCACGTAACA